>LPNX010671548.1:661725-736259 GCA_001517045.1 Pseudotsuga menziesii
TATAGATGTTGGAAGTCCTTCAACTCCTATAATTTATAGGAGAGACACAACAAAGTTTTGTTTCCATGATATTCCAAACCCTCCTACTTTTATTTCATAAACATTATATTCTTTAACAAACCTCCTACTTTTATTTCATAAACATTATATTCTTTAACAGTTATGATCCATAACAAAGTTTCATTCTCATAATAGTCTGAAAAAGAAAGGAGAACCTACATAATAATATCCTTAAGGGACCTTAGTTTAGAAAGCGTGGAAGATATAGCTTTAACATTATTAATAAAAAAATCAATACCGTGTCCATTACAGCTATATTTCAGACCATTACCACTTTATCCCAAAGAATTTATTGTATTTCATCTATTTAATATTTGATATTCTTTCTTGAATTATTTGATCCACAACAAAGTAAAAAGCTGCATGCACTTTTCTTTTTGACAATATTCTAAGAAAGATAACATTTTATTGTATTTCATCTATTTAATATTTGATATTCTTTCTTGATTAAAGCTGCATGCACTTTTCTTTTTAAAAATATTCTAAAAAAATAACATTCATAAGCTTTGAACTCACGATTCAGGAATATCAATCCGATCCACAACAAAGTAAAAATCCGCATGCAATTTTCTTTTTGGCAATATTCTGAAAAATATAACATTCATAAGCTTTGAACTCAAGAATATCAATCCAAACCAAAATTGAGTAAAAGAATGAAATTATTGGTAAACATATACATCCATTCATAAATAAATAAACAAAAACTTATTTCACTGTTCACATTGTCTTTTCTAACAGCATTTCAAAGAATCAAGATCCCCATTACAAACAATCAAATCTGAAACAGAGAGAGTTCACAAATGGCCAATACGATTCCTGCACCCACGTCAGAAAAAACTGGATTAACACTGAAAAAACCATAATCGTACCATAGCAAAAATCCAAGAACTACAAAATGCTTGTACTGACCTGCAATCTAGAGTCCTAAAGCTGCAGATCTGTGACTCTGGGCTCGGCTCCAGTAGTACTCTGCAACAATATAGATTGTATTTTTTGTTTTGTATTTAAGCATTTTCGTTTTATACCCAGTTGTTAAGAAAGAACATAGAACCACGAGATCTAGAAAAGAAAAGTAATATAAATACGTTGCCCGTAGCAGTCTGTGGTGGCATCAGGGGTTAAATTTGACGGGCACTCTTACCCATCAGTCAAATTTTTTTTTACGGTTTTGTTTATAAAACCACCCTTCCTACAACGTTTAATAAATATTTTTACCTTTCTGTTAAGATTTATTTCATTGCCTTAATATATGTAACATTTAAGAAATATTTACCTTTCTGTTAAGATTTATTTCTTTAATACTATGGTTTTTCTGAACTCAAAGCAAATGTGACTCGCTTAACATTTGATATGACTGGGGGCATTTAAGCCTTACATCTAACTACAAGATCGCTTAAATTTAATCCTAATTCTGTATCATCGTACGTATATCACATATTGAAGGAACCCATAGTGTAGAAATTTCATCATTTATACCCAAGATATGGATTAAGCATAATCCATATGATTTATGTGCCACCTATTGCGTTTAAATCTCACAATCAATGAATTTCACTTTGAAATTCAAATAACCCAAACATATATATAGCAAAAAATTGTGTTCTACATTAAACTATTGATAGATCTCACTTTAATATAGACTGAAGCGCAAGTACTATATTAAACTGCAAGGTTGGTTAAATTCAATCCCAATACTGCATCTGCTTTTTAGGCCTCTTAAATGACCATGTCTTAACAATCCAAGTCACTGTTTAACCATTTCAATCATTTACTTATATACAAGCCACAAAATTGATTTTCACCGCAACATCTATGCATTTAAATCTCAAAACAAATGCAAATACAAATAACCCAATCATAACAAAAAAACAATCGTGTTCTAGATTAATCTATTTACAATATTTTGCTTTGAAATGAACAACAGAGAATATGTTCCTAATCCCAGATAAATTTATTTTATAATTATATAAATTCTGGCGATCAATTAATCTATATTGAATAACGAAATCCACGATGATTAAACTTACTACAGAAATCTAAATCACCAACATGGTAGTTTGATCTACAATTTTAAAGCTCTAACACAGCTCTAACACTTACCATTAGGATGGAAGACATCTGAGGTAAATTGCACTCTAGGTGGCTTCTCAGGATAATTTTCCCCAAAAGTTAACCTCAAGCATAAAATGCCACCTGCGCACAAAATTGGAAACACAACTCTGATATCAAGTAAAAATCCAGACATCAATACTTTTTGAAATGGTGAAGCTAAACATAACTCAACATTTGTAGGCACCCACGTTGTCACCATGGATATCAGTTTATGGTTTTGCTCACAACAGCCCCCATGGTCTATGAAAATAAAGATCTAAAATTGAACAAAAGAGTCAAGAGTTAGCATGGAAATGATAATATTACCTTCCCAGGGGGTCTCATCCAGGCCAAAGATGGTAGCGCTCCACACAAAGAGATTATCTTCGGAGTGAGGACTTGTGCTACAGCCCTAAGTGACCAAACACCGCCCAAAGTTTAACACGTGACAGCCTCAAAACGAAGTTCCAACACAATAAAATAAAAACAAACATCCAATTCACAGGAAACTATAACAGCAACGACCCATCTCACAAAATACCACAAAGACAAAGGTCCAATTCACAGAATACCATAAAAGAAAGACCCAGATCACAACATACCATAAAAAAACACCCTGTTTCAAACACAATAAATAAGCCTAAAAATACACACAGACATCCAAAAATAGAAGAAAGTGCAACAAATCGAAATGAAAAAATAGGCCAACAGTTAAGAGAAAAATTGTACCTCTGGAGGCTCGTTCCCAATGGCCTTCAAGTGGGACATCAGCCGAAGCTGTGTAGAGGACGACATTCTCAGAGCCAGGACTAGGGTTGGGGTTACGCCTTCTCCGTCGACAGACGAGATTTTACAGATCAACCTACTATTTTGGTTTGGGCTTCCGTCATATCTCAAAAAATAGAGCTCCCTTTCGCGCAAATTGTACAGATCTATTGCGACAACTAAATAGAGAAAGAGAAAAATGCTGAGCTCGATGTTAATCAAAGACGACCATGGAAAATGGGTAAAGTAGAGAAAAAAAGAGCTCCAACAGTGGCCAAGACTCGAACTTGCAACGTGCCTCCCACCACTGCTGCTTCCCTTCTCTACATAAAATAATGAAATGTAAGGAGGACGAGTCGCCGTGGGGGATGAATCGTCCACCTACCAACAACACCAAGCTTAATGGCCACATTTCTCACCGCATTTCTCATTAATGGCATGTGTACAGTCTCAGCATGTTATGCAGGCATGGAGCTCCTCAACGAAATAAAATTTATGATCGATAATCAATTGCAATCAATGAAAATACAACTAAAACTCAGCAGCAGTAACTACGGGAAAATTTCAAGGCTACCCGTCAATTTGACGAATCCAGAAATTAATTAAACTTCCTTAATGACGTGTTTATTCCAAAATTCACCATATTTTACTGTTAAAAAATGAAAAAACATACGGGCGTCAATTTTAACCCCTGGGTGGCATTGACTCCATTCTGCAAACACGGGTGAATGAATTGTACATTCCCGTGAAGCTGCAGATGCCTTTACTCTGGTGTGGGGAAATTGTTGTTGTCGATATTGAAGTTATACTTCAACATGATCCCATAATTCCAGCGCGTGGGATCGGTGGCATTGTCGCCAAAGCTGCAAATGCTCGTGTACGAGCTTGCATTGTAGTTTTACCAGGTTTATTTCATCAACGGAACACACAGATTAATGGGTGCATAGGTAGCAAGAAGAAATGGAAGAATATTGGGGTAAACCAGGTCATTATATTCTCAAGCACCCTTCCTTCTGCATTCTCTAAGCTCCAAATTCAAAAGCCCAATGTGTAAAGCCACACCACTAGTTGGTTGTGTTACAAGTATAGCGAAGAGGACATGCAGGTGCGAGACACATGCATGTAGATGGTTGTGTTACAAGCATAGCCAAGAGGACATGCAGGTGCGAGACACATGCATGTAGATATCCAGGTGTTGAGCAATTTCACAAGCATAGCCAAGAGGACGTGAAGGTGCCAGACACATGCATGTAGATATCCAAGTGTTGAGCAATGAGGGTGACACACTGATGCAAATAACTACACTCTTATTGTCACTCATAGGATGCAAAATGGAAAGACAAACTCTCGTCATGGCCAGCAGGTGGAGTAACGTGGGCTGTCAGAGCAGTTCACATGGCAGAGTGGTCATTAGTCAGTCTGTTAAGCACTATCATAGGTTCCTTTTGAAAAAGTATTTTTCCACAATAAGAGGTGGAAGTTTAAAACTTAGGAAAAAACCTGGTATAAAATAAAAAAACCTTAGCATAAAAATATGTGTTATAAGTTGCATTGTTTTCAAAACATAGTCAATTACATTATTCCATGCTTGCAGGGAATAATAATCGTTGACATCACTTTGCCGCCGGGTCTTGGGGCACATGAATTCAAGCAAACGTCACATTGGGAGAACCAATGAGAATTTTAAAAAACCAATAATTAAAAAAATCTTAAATAAAAATTGTCATGTACTATAGAAAAAACCTTAGTCTAAATTCAAAAAACTTTAAAATGCTCAAGATTAATACACCTAACCGATTAATGCTCCTGACGTTAGCCCACCGCCGGGTCTTGGGGCACAAAGTCCCATGCCTACGTCACCTATATAAACCAATAAAAAACAAAATAAATCAATATTTAAATAATTCCTAAAAAAATTTAATACAAACTATAGCAAAAATTTTATGATTTTGTTAAAGTTGCAACAAATTACTTCAAATAATCACCTTGAGCGATTCATATATATCCCCTCAGGCAGGGACATAATAAAGGTGAGAGATCTTATACAAAAAGAGTATATTTTGGATCATGCTTTCATTCTCTATTAATTATAATGTTGTAAAAAAACGATTTATTAAATTAGTTTTTTTTTAAATGAAAAATAAATTTTAAAGGGTTTTTTCTTATTTTTACATCGAAGGCGTATTTCCTATGGAGACGCAGTCTCAAATATTCTTCATCTCTTTGCTCGTTCACAGTTCGACAGGTGTCGTGTTGGATTAGCCAATTGATCGTGGACAATTGTTGTGCTGATCAATGAGAATTTTTTTCCTCTTTGTTTAGTCAGGTCCCGATTCTGTAATCTTGATTCACGAACTTCTATCCCGTAGACCATTGGTGTCTTCTATGTTACGGTCGTTCCTGCACGTGAATGGATTGATGGATTGATTGGAAGTTGTAGGTCGTTCTTTGGAGTTGGTGTTTAGCTAATGCATTTTATTTGGGTCCCCGATTCTCCCATTTCGATAGGAGAACTTTTGCCCCGTAGACCACTGTTGTCCTGTGTGTTACAGACATTGCTACACGTGAATGGATTAATGGATTGGTTGTCAGTTGCAGGTTGTTCTTTGCAGTTGTCATTTATTGTGTTTTCCTGATAGATGGTTTGCATGTATTCTGTACTCTTGCATCTGTTGTCCTAAACCACTAGCCAATTTTACTGTCCCTTCCCGTGATTCATTTATCTCGATTCGGGAAACTCATTCCCAACGATATTGCGGAGTTTTGCTTCACCGATTTTTTTGGATTTAGTAGACGCTATTCTGGACGAGTTTTCTATCTTTACACTCACAATTTGGCCGATCATCCATTTTACTAGCGCTTCATTGAGTTCAATACAGTTTGCCCATGTCCCTTTATCCACTGGCATTAATGTTTCATCAATGCATTGTTGCTCAATTAATGCAAGAAAGCTTGTCATATGATTTCAACATGGGTCAATATCTTCATCTTTGCTTAGCTTATGGCAATCTTGAAAACCATGTTACAATACTGCATTTGCCACGTTTGTTGTTGCATCGCCTTTTCTTTTCGCATATAAACAGACCTTCAGGTAACCACATATTTATTTTGGTGCGCTTCATTTACACTTCATAGTTTGCAGTTTCTTTAAATTTGCAGGTATTCCTTTAGTCTGCCCCCTGCTTTGTTTTCTTGTTATTGCTGCTTTGTCTGATTATTAGTTATTAATATATTTTCTTTTACAGTTTGCAGTTTCTTTAAATTTGCAAGTATTCCTTTAGTCTGCTGAAATTTTTTGAATATTCATTTAGTCTAATTACGAGATGTTTCAACACCCTTTCTTTGTTTTTTTGTTATTGCTACTTTGACTGAAAGAGAATGACATAATCCTTGATTTGTTTTAGTTCAACTAAATAAGGAAACTCTAAAGCTGCAAATGGTAAATGCCTTTGATATAGGATTTGTATTCTATGTTTCCGCAACCCGCAACCCGCATTTTGCGGGATTGCCTGTTGTCGCCTGGGAAATTGCGGGATGTGGGTTGTGGGATGAGGGTGGTGAATGAAATATTTTTAAGTAATCCCATACCCTGCAACCCGCATTTTGCGGGATTGCGCGTTGTCGCCTGGGAAATTGCGGGATGCGGGATGCGAGATGAGGGTGGTGAATGAAATATTATTTAGTAGTCCTGTACCCCGCACTTGCAGGGTGCTGATTGTGGGATAGTGGATTATATATTAATCTATATACTGTATTAAGAAGACTAAATGAATACAATTAAGAATTACAATATTTATAGTGAAAGCACATATTTTCTCAGAAAGTTTGAAAAAAAAATTACTGTTGATAGTGCTCCTGTTAGTTTCAAAATTATTTAAGAATTACAATATTTATAGTGAAAATTTGAAATATGACACAAATTAATATTAATGTTTATTGCAAATTTTGAACAACTACCATAGAATCAATCTCTAGAGTGATTGTTTCTTGCCCTTTTTCATTTCACAGGAAAAAAATTGAGTCACACTATGGAGAGTATGCTAACTGAAGATTCTATATCACTCTTGTTGCATGGTGCTGTCAACATTTTCCCGCTAGTACAAGTCTCCTCATTAAACCAAGTGAACTCACTGAACTCATCATCTATTCGGTTCCGAATTTCTATCTCAGACGGGCTTCACAAGCATGAGATATTACTTCCAACTATATATAGTAGTCTTGTAGAAACTAGACCACTCAAAGAAGGATCTATAATCAAACTTACCAAGTGTACATCGAACATTGTACATAGTGTACCGTATGTTTAATTTCCATTTTGTCTTTTTCCACTTAATCATTTTCACCCTGTTCATGCATCCAATGTTTTTATATCCTATTCAACTCTAACATACTTCTTCTCACAGGACAATCACTTTGCTTGCACTAGAGGTTGTCACAGTGGATGCAATGATTATTGGAGATCCCGCACCTTACCACTTACCTTTACCTTCTCCCTCGCAGAGTTGTTCCTCTGTTCCAGTGAATCCTAGCTCAGTAGATGATAACCCTGCCTTGGCTGCATCAACTATTCCATTCACATCACTAACATGTTCTAGCAAAGTATGGAACATTCAAGGTCGAGTTATTGCCAAGACAAAGCTACACAAATATGGAAACCAACGAGGGTCTGGAAAAATATTTGGATTTGACATTGTTAATGCTTCACACATTGAAATACATATATCTACATTCATTGAATTGGAACTCTCTTTGTATGAACAAATACATATAGGAATAGTGTACATAGTATCAAATGGCACAGTGAAAGCATCCAATCCAATTTTCAACCATTTGAAAAACCATAATGAGATTTTCCTAGATTCCTCCTCAACCATCCAACCATGCTTAAATGAATACCCCTTAATACCTTTTTTTTTGCTTTAACTTTAAAACTATTCATGAGATACAAACTATACCTGTCAATTCCATGGTGGACCTTGTTGGCCTTGTAATTTCAGTTTCTCCATCATCCACAATACAAAAACAAGATGGCATTGAGACTGTTAGGTGCACTATTGGACTCTGTGACATGTCAGGAAATAGTATTGACATAACACTTTGCGGTGACCATTTCCAAATTGAAGGAGCTGAACTTTCCAGCCTCCGTGGTTTACCTACGCCTCCAACTGTAGCAATCAAAGGTGGCCGCGTTACAGAATTTAATGGAAAAACTGTTGGAACTATTTCCAACACTACTGTTTTTATAAACCTAGATATTGAACAAACTTCAATTCTCCAAAACTGGTTTCATGAAAATGGATTTCGTTTAGCATCACCATCGCTGAGCCGAAAGTTTAATGCCTCTCACTCTGGTTCTCGTAAAGTCACTACCATCAAGGACCTGCAAACTCTTCAATCATCTGAAAAATATGGTTGGTACTCTCTTGAAGCAACCATCACAAATATTAACATGGATTACTTTTATTTCCTTGCATGCCCTCTTTTTATTGACGGAATACAATGCATGAAAAATATTGCTCAGAAAGTTGGAGACATCTAGCATTGTGCTAAATGTGATGGAGAGTTTCTTGAATGTGACTACCAATATATACTAAAGGTTGACTTGGAAGATGTTACCGGATCCATTCATGGTGTGATAGCATTTGATGATGATGCAAACCAACTCATGGGAATTTCTACAAAATATCTGTGTCGCAATTCAAACAACACCACTTGATGAAATAGTGCAGAGGATCTGCAACAAAAAATTACTTCTTACTCTGTCAGTTAAAACAGAGACCTTCTGCGGAGTTGCACGCCTAAAATTTGTAATTCTCATGGTTGAAAGCACATAAATGACAATTTCAGATGGACACATAAATATATACGTTTTTTCAAGTTGGTACTTAATCATTCTTCATTGTTTATAATGAATGCTTTCAATTCTCAATTTTAACTCGTTGTTTCATTGTTCAACATAGCAAGGTATTTTTTTTACTCTCTTGTAGTACCACTTTCTTGCAGTTTCATACTTCCAATGTACAAGCTATCACCCACCATTTCTTATGCAAATTGGTGAAAAAACCTATATGGTAGTTTTTAAATACAATACTATTTTTCTATCATGTTTTTTATAAAATGCACAACTTTGTTATCTTGTTTCTGGGCACAACTTTTGATTACCCTGTACATAACAATAATTACAGTAACTTCTTTTTTCATATATACTTTCTTACACTACACTTTGTTCTTCTAAAATTCCATTTTCTGACAATTATCAAATTACAACTTGAAAAACAAAATTTACTCCAATTATATTATTTTAAGCTACATTCTTACTTCCCCTTATGCAATGAATTAACGTTTGTTTTTTTTCTTCTACTTTACATCCACATAGTTTCCAGTTAATACATGTACAAAATGTGTTCCTTCCAACAATCAAAGCTTCTAGGTGTTTAACAAGGTTACAATTATCTTGTAGGAATTATGCCAACTCATGACAAGGAACAAGCCAATGCACAAAGAAGTGTTTTATATGCACAAGACAGAGATTAAAAAAAAACAAGAAACAATGTCATCTTTATAGGGCTGCTCGTATGCGTGTGGATATGTCTTCTTCAAATTCTCTTGTAGAACCTGTCGACTCAGCTTCACTTCCATCTCCTGTACCAAATCCATTGAACAACCAGCTCAATGATGCACATCAACGATTTTGTAAAACAATGGACCAACTAGATGATATGCATGTCTGCTCGATTTGCAAAGAATGTTACCCTGGTATTGTAACAAAAAAGTTCCATGAGGCATACACTTGTTCACGTTGTATTCTAGAATGAAAAGGGCATCGCTTTTCATTGGATAACAATATGGATCCGAGGAAGCAACCACCTGTCCTTGGAGTACTTACACAAGTTGAAGAGATGCTCATTAGTTGTGCTAACCCCATATTGCAAGTCACTCATGCTCGTGGTGCTCAATATAAATACTCTGGTCATACTATTTTCTTCCCCCAAGACATTTCCAACATTGCGACATACCTACCGCATTTAGTATCAGAACATGACATACTCGTTGTTTGGAAATGCAATTCTACAAACAAACCATATGAAATGTTTGTTAGTCGAACACATGTTCTTACTGCCCTTCAATTCAAAATGGAAAACGACACATACTACAACAATCTACAAATCAACCTAGTTGCATTATCTTCTTTTCCACTTGTTTCAGCAGACATTTCACCTTTGATTCTGCATCTTAATAGCAATGCTACATCATCTCATCCGCAAAGCTTATCATGTACAGATCAACCACCAAATTCATTTGAACCTTATGAATTGCAATCCTCATCATTTATTTCAACACAAACCAATGCTAGAACTGAGGTTGAAGAAATTAGACAGTTGTTACACATACCAAATATCCCACTACCACCTTCCATAGATTGGCCCCCTAAAGAAATGTCCCCTATGAATGAGTACAACACAGAAGGCCTTCTTTCCATGGCTTTTTCAACTTTGTTTCCCATAGGTACAACAATGTTATTACAACCACACATTCATCAAGTTGATATGCACGAATATGCACTCCACCTTATTCGCTATCACGACAACAGACTTGCTCAACATCCTCGCTTCCGATACTACATATAAAATCTATTTATGTGTCATCGAAGTAATAGTACTGCCTCTATTTTTGTCAAAAAAAATCTTGAAGATACACTACCTCTAATAGTACATGAGCTTGTCAACCAATTGCAAGACATGCCAAATGATAAAATTGGTGAGCGGGTCACAAGATTTGGGTACATGGAACGCGATCATACTGGAACAAAAGTAGAGTTGAACTAACAAATATGATCAATCAACAAGGTACACCAACATTCTTCGTCACCCTTAGTGTAGCTGACACAAAATGGCCAGATTTGCATGCTCTAATGCCTGGTAAAGCTCCTATTGACTCAGGTCAAGTTTATCAATGGAAGGTTCACAACACCATATCAAATCCACATATTACATCACAATACATGCACAATAGATTCAAAACATTTCTTGAAGAGGTGCTTCAAAAAGGTTTTCATATAACTAATTATAGGTGCAAGTTTTATACCATCTATTCATTTCTATTTCTCTCTATCTATTTTTATCTTTATACAATTTATTTCTAATATATGCTTTTTCCTCCCATCTAGATATGAATGGCAACATAGAGGATCCACTCACATTCATGGTTTTATGTGGTTGGAAAATGCACCAAATATGGACACGTTAGATTGGGAAGACGATGTTGCAGTTGAAGCTGCAAAAACGTTTTTTGACACACATGTGACAGCTTGGAATCCTCATAATTCCCAATTGTTCACATCTGAGTCTCACCATTCTACTACAAATGATCCATGCAGTCTTGCATCACCATCGATATTTGCATCAAATTACTCAGCTGACTATGCAGAACTTGTCAATTTTGTTCAAAGGCACACCAAATGTTCAGAGTCAACTTGCCTTCACAAGAAAGGAACATCTCTTCAATGTCGCTATGGTTTTCCATATCAGCTGCAAGCTACTTCTTCGCTATTCATTGAACAAAATGGACAGAAAACCTACAATCCTGCAAGAAATGATCCTCTTCTAAATATTCACAATCCTACCATGCTTTCAATATGGAGGGCTAATATTGATTGCCAACCTGTTCTTTGTAAACATGATGTCCTCAAATACATTTCAAAGTATGCATCAAAAGTAGAGCCAAAATCATAAACCTATCATGCCATTCTGTCTTGACTTGCACATGCTGCACCAAGTGAAAGCCCCATTATTTAGCCAATCAAACAATTTCTTGCAAAAAAAGTTGCAGAAAGAGACATTAGTGCACAATAGACATGTCACATGCTGCAAAAACTTCCTCTTGTTCTTTGTAGCCATCACTTCTTTTCCCTAAAGGTGAGCCAAACTGTCTTCCACCGTGTTTCTAATGACACTAATAACACCCCTGCAACGCCCCCCTTCATTTTTTCTTACATGCAAAGACCCATTGCTCTTGAGCATCTAACTCTGCTTGAAGCTGCTCGTTGTTGGTCTTTCTCTTCTAATAGGAAAAAAAATCCATGGAAACAAAACTTGTGTGACAAAATTGTTAGAGTCTATCCACATTTCACTTCCATTCCTCCCTCTGATTCCTCATATTTTGAACCCTTTTGTTGGAGTGAACTTCTTCTATACAAACCTTTTCGGTCTATCCCTCATGATATTGGAACCACAACTTTTGAAATTATTTCTCATTGGCATCAGATTAAAGGCACATATGTTGTGTGGCATATTGAACGTACAGAAGAAGAATCCTCTACACCTCTATCTGATGGTTCAAACTCTGATGCTATTACGTTTCCATTGTCCCATACCATGGATGAATAGGAACTTCTATCTCAAATGAGACCAGGAAATAACATTGAAGTTAATGACCTTGAAATGCTTTGCCATCGTGAATTTGACAAAAATCACAATTGGTCACATAACAATATATGCACCGAATTGCATGAGATAGCCACATCATTCATTGAGGTGAATCACTTGTCCATTCAACTACATGAAGATATCCCGTACTTCTCCAATTCTCTTCATTCCTTGTCTCCCACACAATGCATAGCCTTTGATCTTGTCATGTCCCATTTCAGTAACAGTACATATGCTCAACCGCTAAAACTGGTTATTCAAGGTACTGCAGGAACCGAAAAATCTTACCTCATATCTTGCCTCAAATTTGCACTTCAAACTGCATTTGAACAAAATGCCTACCCACTTCTTCTCCTTACTCCAATTGGTGTTGCTGCTTTTAACATACATTCATCTACAATACATTCTGCTCTTCAAATACCCATTGGTGAAATGCGCCCTCTTGAAGGCCAATCCCTTTCAAAACTTCAAGAAGAACTTCGCCATATTCGCTATATTCTTATAGATGAAATGAGCTTTATTGGTCCAAAAATGTTGACTCAAATTGATGCATGCTTACGTCAAGATTTCCCCTTGCAATCTACAATCCCATTTGGTGGTTGTTCCATAATTCTTCTTGGTGACTTTGGACAATTACCTCCTGTAAAAGACATCCCCATGTATGCAGGCTCATCTGTTGGAACTGCTCTTTGGCGTACATTTGATACTTTTATCACGCTTGAAACAATTTTCCAACAAGCTGGAAATAGTGCTTCTCAAACTGCCTTTCGGCAACTCTTGCTAAACCTTCGAAATGCAACACCAACTGTTGAAGATTGGGCACTCCTAATAACAAGAACAACCTCATGCCTTTCATTTGAACAATCTATCGATTTGTATCCCACAAATAGCTCTGTTACGCTGCACAACAAACACATGTTGAAACAACTTAATATTCCAATTGCACATTGCTTTATAGAACAACGGAACCAAAATGCCCATCAATCCATTCAATGATGAACAACTACCATTAAAGGTCCTTCTTGCTGTTGGTTAACAAGTTATGTTAACTGCTAATTTATGGGTTCAAGCAGGACTTGTTAACGACTCACTTGGGAAATTCATTCATATTGTCTACAAGTCAAATGAGATACCTCCTACCTTTCCATCGTTTGTTGTTGTATAATTTGTGCATTACAAAGGACCCTTGTGGGATTCTTCTAATCCTACTTATGTTCCAATATATCCAATAACAAGAGGATCCCATAGAAAAATACCACTTCGAATGGCATGGGGTTTAACAATTCATAAAGCCCAAGGTATAACCCTAAAAAATGTAACAATAGATATTGGAAACATTGACAGACAATGACTTACATTCATTGCAATATCAAGAGTTACGTCTATTTCAGGCCTACGCATTTCTCCACCTTTCTCTTTTTCCATATACTCTCGAATGCAAGGCAATCGATATGTTGAACGTAGAAAACAAGAGGAAATCTTACTTGCTTCAAAGTCTTTAAAACCACTTTCTGCTTGAATCTCCTCATTGTCTGCTGTATAGATGTACTGTTTTTATTTGGTCACTTGTTTATGTAAAATATGTACTATTTTTTTGACTTGATAGTGAATTCAAGAATATACAGATATACTTCATTACATTTTTTATTATTTATTTATTTCTTGTTTGTAAATAAATTAATTACTGAATCTCAGTTAATCAATGAAATAGATAAAGACTGTTCATAAAAAACAGTTCACATAAATAGATAAAGACAGTTCATAAAATAAATTTCATGAGACTTTATCAATGCATTTCAAAGTAACAGATATAAATAAAAGTTAAACAAACACATTAATTGATTGCAAATGAATCAGAGTATTATCTGATCATTTGGAACAGAGAGACCAACATCTGTCAAAGAAATTTAATAGATAAGTACAAGAGATATGGAACTGTAACACTTTTTTTTTTCAGAAATTCTTGCAATAAATTACACTAGAGATCATGAGATTTGTAATGTCATGTAAATCCCTTGCATCAGTCTCCCCTCTCCAAAAGTTGCAGAGGCCTCATACATTAGAGATCATGACTTAAATAATTATTACAATCAAAGGAATTCCTCCTAAAGGGGATCAAAACTAACAAAGCTCGTATCCTAAGAAATCTCTCCAAATCTTCCAAATTCGTAGCAGCTCCTCAACATTGGGGTAGTTAGAAAATTCAATTCCAACTTGAGCATTACACCTATGATCTTCAAGCTCATTCTTTACCAATTTATGCCATAATCGGATGAATATATGAATCTTCCCTTCCATTACGAATGGTTGCTTGATCAACTGCTCCAGATCATGTATACTGATGCAATCAAGTCCCTTGATTTTCTCCTTTTCTTCATCCCTGCATTGCTCAACTTGCTCGATCACCAACTCAGGCGGACAAGCTTTTTCAATAAGGACCATGGTAGGAAAAGACAAGTCAATCATGATATTATCAATTGCATACCATCTCCTGCAACAAATATCTTGTGCTCTTTTAATAGATTCACCTACCGTTTCTTCTAGGTCTTCCCAGGTTCTCATAATATCTCTAGCTTTCTTTAACTGGAACTTAGAAAGAAAAGTAATATTCTCAGGCTTATCTTTCATATATCTTTTCCAATCAACCACTTCATCATAGGCCTTAGAAGCCTGTTTTCTCTTCTCCACCAAGTCTTCTAGAACAACAGACATTTTATCAAACACTATGTCAGTTTCAAAGATATTATCTAAAGTTTTGAATAACTCACAGACCAAACAATAGTGTTCCCTATTGATTTTGATAGCAAGTTCTTTGAATTATTCTTTTGAAAATTTAGAAAATGAGGATGAAGCTGCACTTGCAGTTGCATGTTCAATCTCTTTTACCAACAATGCAACCTTCTGAGCCAGAGTGACATTAACAGTCCTTTCCCTTTGCAGTTCTCCGTTGAGGGCAACATTCATCTCTTGAAGTTCATCACACCTGTTCTCATGTTGCCTTTTAAGCTACACCAGTTCCTCTTTCAGTATACTAATTTCTACTTTCTGCTTATCAAACTCCCGGTTCAAAATGTTCACAGCATCATAGTTGGCTCCTGTAAAATTCCCTACGACAGATGCAGCATTAGTGGCCTATGCTTGTGGATCACTTGATAGCTGAATCCACACCACCTTACTTACATCAGACATATCCATATCACCCTGGTCTCGGTTCCTTTTCCTACCTTTCCTCACCACTGATCTATCAGTTTTGTTGTACTAATATTCTCCTAGAGATACCAAAAAATCTTCATTGAATTCTTCCCTTACCTCATTAATGGGGGGTATACTGATGCCACTGGATATCACGGAAGTAGTTTGATTTGTGGTGGCAGAAGGGATAGTCATAGTAACAAGGGAAGTAGATGGAGAAAGGTTCATATTCTGAGTAGGAATGGCTTCAGGAGTGGAGGGGATGTTAGGAATTGTAGTCTCAATTGATGAAACTTGCACAGTAGAGATCTTGGATGGTGATGATGAGACTGCTGAAGTTTCCTCAGCTACTGATAAAGACACTGAACTGATTGAAGGGATATGCAATGGAATCTTGACAACTGTAGATACATCAGATGTAGGAATAGGTATATCTATAGAATAGGTATCATAGATTCAAGTAGAGATGTAGCATCCTTATAATGCTCATTCATGAAAGGTGTTACATAAGAACCATCATATAATGAGGATAATCCTATTATATATGAAAGAAGTATTGCAAAAGAAGAGGAAGCAGAGTGACTTGAAGGTTGAGATGGAGGAAGAGAGGATGAAATATTACCATTGCTACCATTGGTGAGATTTTGCAAATCATTACCTATCTCAACAGTAACGGGAACATGAGAACTTATTCCCTCCTCTTCCTCTAAATGAGTTAGGTCAATAGTAGGAACAGGAATGGAGATCTTTATCTTCTTAACAAGTTTGTCCTCAACCTGAGTCTTTTTCAGGTTGAGTCTTTCCAACCATAGTAGCTACCTAGACAGTTTCAGCTACCTGAGATGTTGCAACTTCTTGCGTGCCTAGTGCTGAAGTTAACCTATTCAGTGTCTATCTTATCTTCTATGAAGTCTGCAAATAGTCTTTAACCCGTTGTTCTACAGATGTCTGGGGAATTTCTGTCATGGGGGATTTCCCTTTATCCAAGCCCAAGCTGGTTTCTACAGATGCAGTTTTAGATGCTAGCGCCTCTTTTGTTGCAGCTCGAGCTTCCTTTTCTTCTTTGTATTTTGTCATCCTTTCCAAGATGTCCAATTCCATAGAACTCAAATGTTTTACCTTGTCCCTGATCTCTTTTTGGTGCTACAGAATATGGCTTTGCTCTTCTTTGCTTTTCACCCTTGCTAAAACTTCAGAAAATGCATCCACTCCCTGATAAATAAAATCATCAAGAGTTTCCTCATGAACATAACCGACTTTAAAATGATTTTTCTTTAGGTGTAGATCAACAATGCCTTTAGGATCATGCTGTCTTTTGCATGCAAAACCAAGTTTAAGTGACATGATATGATCACTTAGATCTAATTCCCAAGTAGAAGAGGGAACGCTCAAGGATCCAAGTGTAATAGGAAACCGGGGCCAAACTTTTCTCTTTGGTGCAGCACATTTCTTGTAGATTCCTTCTGTAACTATTTGAAATGAGATCTCTTTTAAGACCAACCTGTCTGGGACAACTTTAGGCAACATGTGAGCTACGTTATTGCCATAAACTCTAATGTAGGTGAAAGTTCCACCCACATACCAGTCTCCCATTGTGGCTATGAGAGATTTTGCTTCTGGTGAGAAAGTAGGGGCTTCTTTGTTGAAAATTAGAAAATGTACTCGGCTAAGGAAATGTGCTGATCAATGAGAATTTTTTTCCTCTTCCTTTTAGCTGGGTCTCGATTCTACAATCTCAATTCGCGAACTTCTGCCCCATAGACTGCTGGTGTCCTCTGTGTTACGGTCGTTCCTGCACGTGAATGGATTAATGGATTGATTGGCAGTTGCAGGTTGTTATTTGGTGTTAGTGTTTAGCTAATGCATTTTATTTGGGTCCCCGATTCTCCCATCTCGATAGGGGAACTTCTACCCCATAGACCACTATTGTCCTGTGTGTTACGGCCGTTGCTGCAAGTGAATGGATTGATGGATTGGTTTCCAGTTGTGGGTTGTTCTTTGCAGTTGTCGTTCACATATATCATAAAACCTAACCACATAGTTTCCATCCCAAATCTCAGAATGATAAATATGTACAGGTGGGGCTGACAATTCCCAACTCCATCCCAAATTAGGGTAACAGAAATTAGCACAGAAAATGTCCACAATAAAGGCAATGAGATAAAAGTTGGGATTTTTCTTAGCAGTCGCTTTCTGGAACTTTTGAATAGATTTTTTAAGTTCCAGTGACAAAATTGAGGCCCAAGGGAAAGCTTCACCTGTGGTAATAATGTGATGAGCGATTAGAGCCCATTCCTGTTTGAAGAACGAACAATTGGGAAGGCCATAAATCCTGCACAACATCGCGGCTAACATGGAATAAGGTTCTTTGAACCACTTGAGAGGGTATAATTGGTCTTTGCTCTTGGAAAATTTACGAGGTTTAGTCATCCAAGATTTAAGCATTTGGTCGAAATTGAATTTGGATTTGGCAGTGTTAACAAAATCTGCATCTAGAAGCTGGGTATAAGGTTTAAGAGGATAAATCCTGACAAAAGTTTATAAGCGGAAATTGGCTAGCTGAGACCCGGTACTGGTATTGAAAGAACGGTCTTTCACATTGGCATGGTTAATAATCCATCGCACAACATCGTTATAAGCTAGGATGGGTGGTCTGGCAGCGATCATATGCAAGCCACAATCTCTAATTCTCTCATATACTGTTTGGTCACTCTAGAAATCTGAGAGGTCATTGTTATCAAAAATTGAGTAAACCCTGGACCAGTCTAAATGATAAGTTTCAGTGACACAGTGGCTAGTATCAGAAAAGACACCAAAGTTTGGGTCTCTGTTGAACATATCCTTTTGGAGGTTTTTACTCCTAGTGATTCTGGGGGTTTTGGATGTCACCATGTGTCGTTTATTGAATATTTATACTAGAAGGTAAAACCTGAATTATACAGAAAGCACAGTAATCAATTCAAAATGCAAGATGACAACCTGTTAACCAACCTGAAACTGCAGTAATCACTGTTGGAGTTGCCACATAAAATTTGGAGGTAAAAATCACACAGTAGAGTGAATTATAGCAGTAAAAATAGTGAAAAATCGTAAATAAAAAATATCATATTTATAATTCCCGAGAAATAATAGAGACCATCAGATGAGGGTTAAAATAAAAAGAATGGTCAGGATCAGCTTTGCGGAATGCGAGATCAAAATAAATTTGCAAGTTTATTAATTGTTCTGCAACCCGCATTCCGCAACTTGCGAGTTGCAGGATGCGGGAATGCAAAATAACACAAACTTTATTCAATTAGCTCCGCATCCCGCATCCTGCAATGTGCGGAATGAGGGTTGCGGAGTTCCTATTATTTTCGTTTAGTTTGTGTTTGCCCGCAACCCGCATCTCGCAAAATGCGGAATGCGGGATGCACAACTAATTGAATAAACTTTGTGCTAATTGTTCCGCGGCTTGAATAATAAAAAAAATAGATATAAATATGTAGAAATTTCATAAACTCTTAAAAAAATCAATCTCATTATTTAAAATACTTTGACAAAATTATAATGATTTTATACATGAGCATGTGGGAATTTCATAAACTTTAAAAAACAAATCAATCACATTATTTAGAATAATTAACAAAAAATGTAATGGTTTTATTACAACAGTTTTACTGATATTTGTAATAATATTTTAAGGACAGTCTATGTCACCGATGATTATGACCTTCCATCTTCCATCCATACACAGTTGAAAGCAAGGGACAAAAGCCCATGAGAGCATGCCATTTAAAACATATAGAATAAAAAATTAAATTGAATAAAAGACTCGTATGGATTTGCATAAATTAACAAATTAACATATGTATTATCAGATTTACTATGTAATCATTTGCATAAATAGATACATATTTTAATAAAATAACTCTATTAAAAGCTTATGGGTACATGAGTCACTAACAAGGCTGTGAATAAATGTACTAATTGATCACAAAATACTAACAGTAATATTGTATCATCTGAAACAAGAAAACTCATTATTCATTAAGGAAACTTAATCAAATAAACAAAAAGAGACATGAAAAAATATCATTACTGCATTAAGTAGATTTGCACAAAATTACAAAACCTCAATTAAACAGAGGTATTTCCAAAGTCTTGTCCATATTTTTTCCTTCTAAAAAATCGTTATTACATGTGAAACCCACCCTTTAAATAATTATTACAAAAAGTAGATTTCCATCAAATTCTGATTGACAAATCTAAATAAAAGTAATTTCCAAGGAAATCCTGCCATCTGCTCCAAATACCTAGCAATTCCTCAATGTTGGGATAGTTAGCTGATTCAAAACCAAGTTGAACATCACATCTATAATTCTCCAATTCGTTTTTAGCTAACTTATGCCAAATGCGGATGTAAATGTGGACCTTGCCCTCAATAGCCAATGGTTCTCTGATTAAGCGATCAACATCCTCAATCATTATATGATTGAGCCCTTGGATTTTCTCACTTGCTTCATCTCTCCGCTGTTCAACCTGCTCGATCATCAATTTTGGAGGACAGGCATTTTCAATAAAATTTACTGTGGGAAAAAACAAAGCCTCCATGATACTGTCAACAGCATACCATCTTCTTCCACACATAGCTTGTGCCTTGTTTATAGTCTCATCGACCATCTCATTAAGATCAAGCCAAGCACGGAGTACTGCTCTGACTTTATTTAGCTGAAAGATGCTGAGGATGATAATGTTTTCTGGTTTGTCCTTCCTGTACCTTTGCCAGTCTACAATCTCATCCAAAGCCTTTGAAGCTTTCTCCCTCTTTTCCACGTGATCTTCATGTACAACAGCCATCTGACCAAAAGCAATATACGTTTCATAAATATCATTTAAACTGTGAAACAACTCAGTTATTAACTCATAATGGTCCTCATTTATCTTCATAGCTAACTGCTTAAATTATTCTTGTGAAAACCTGGAGAACAAAGAGGAAGCTGCACTTGCAGTTGCATCTTCACATTGCTTTTAAAGTGAAGCTATCCTCTGTCTAAAAGAAACATTTGAAATCTTCTCATTTTGCAGCTCAACATGAAGAAAGACACTTTTGACCTATAGTTCATTGTACTTATCCTCAGGTGTCTTCATAAGATCAGCAACATGAGCCTCATGTTCCCTTTTACTCTTCTCAAGTTCTTCCTTCAACTGGGTTATCTCTTCTTTCCTCCTGTCAAACTCCCTATTTAAATTGCTAACAACATGGATATTAGCACCTGTGAATGCACCCAAAGCAGCAGCTATATATCCTGCATCTACCTGTGGGTCACCGGACTGATGAGTCCAAAGTATTTGCTCAGAAACAGATACTTCCATCCCAGTTTGATCCCTACCCCTCCTTTTTCCCTTTCTGATCACTGATTTATCAGGTTTGCTATAATAATATTCTCCAAGAGAGCCAACAATCTCTTCATCAAATTCATCTCTTGGATCAATGGATCCAGATGTGCTAATCACTGTAGACACTAAAGAGGATGTTTGAGTAATGATAGGAGAGGGCATGGTCATGGTAATGTGAGTACTCAAAGGAGATATGCTTTGAACATGGCTTATTTCAAAGATGGAAGACAAGAGTAGCATTGAATATTCAAAAGATGGCAAATGTAGATTGACAGCTACAAGTGGTGACGAAGACAGTAAATCCTCTTTCGTACTAGATGATGTTGACAAAGTAACTAAGGGTACATCTACATGAATCTTGAAAATTGGTGCTTGCAAATTGCTTTGAATAGGGAATATTTCAGGAATAGAAGAGACCGGTGCGGTTGAAGATTCCGAAGATGACAAGTGGATATTGAGAGCTGAAAGTGGTGACAAAGACACCAACAACTTTTCAGTACCAGATAATGTTGATGGAGTAACTGCTGATACCTCTAGGGGAATCTTCACAATTGGTGCTTCTGAAATGTTTTGAATAGAATCTATTTGAACAATTAAAGACGAGAGTGGGGTTGAAGATTCGAAAGATGGAAACTGGAGATTGACAAATGAAAGTGGTGAAAAATACCCCAAAAGCTTTTCACTACGAGACAATCTTGACAGAGTAATTGACGGTAGGTGTAAGGGAACCTTGAAAATTGGTGCTTCTGAAATAATAGGTAGTGAAATGGGGATTTGAAAAATATCAGATGTGACATATTTAGGTGTAGATATCGTATCCTAATACAATTCAGACAGTGCAGGTGATATGCATCCTCCTGTAGGCAAGGTAGATAAAGTATGTATGGTTGAAAGGAGCAATGTTGCATATGAACACATAGACACATATGAAGATTGTGAAACTGTAGAAACAGGTATAGAATCTTTCTTACCACCACCATCCAAAAAATCTGTTAATGATTGTAAATATTGATCCACCTCTTCAGTGATAGGTACAAAGGCTATCACCTCTTCTTCTAAATCTGAATCAACACAATCGATAATAGGACATGTGGAGGAAGAAGCTTTCACCTTCAATCTTTTGAATGTTTTTTTTTCAACTATTTCTTTAGTATCACTTGGCTTATTGATTGCAGCAATCACTGGGATATGAGTAACAGTCACAGGAGTTGAAACTGCCTGAGTATTCAACACAGAGGTCATTATTTCTAGCTTCTCTTTTGACTGTGTTGATGTAATTATTAAGGCTTTGACCTTCTCCCTAACTGGTACCTCTGGCAGGTCTTCCATTAGACCTTTTCCCTTGTCTCCGTCTGCAAAAATTGCCACTGATGAATTCTTCATTGCTTCAGCTTCCTTTTGTTCTCTATCCTTTCTTACTTTCTCCAAGACGTCAATCTGTAGCACCCTATAACACTGAATCCTCTCTTTCAGTTCCTTTTGATGCTGCAAGATATGGGCTTCCTCATCGTTGCTTTTGGCTCTCCCCAACACTTCAGAAAATGTACTAACACCTTGATAAATAGAATCGTCGGGAATTTCCTCATGCACATAATTAATTTTGATATGATACTGCTTAAAGTGGGCATTGAGGCATCCCTTGGGATCGTGTTTTCTCTTGGTGGAAAAACCAAGATTCAAAGAATGTATCTGTTCACCTAATATTGCAGCCCAGGTTGAAGTTGTAATAACCAGCGATCCAAGGTTCAAAGGGAATTTGGGATAATATTTTTTCTTAGGGCCAATCAGCTTCCTGTAAACCCCATCATTGACAGTTTGGAAATCCACTTCTTCTAGAACCAACCTGTCAGGGACAATTCTGGGAAGCATATGAACAGTGTTGTAGCCCAAATTCTGATGTACGAAAAATTCTTGCCAACATACCAGTCACCCATTGTACCAATCAAACCTATGGCTTCAGGTGAAAATGCAGGAGCTTCCTTCTTGAATATTAAAAAATAGATGATGCCAAGGAAGTGTTGACATATATCATAAAACTTGGGTGCATAGTTAGTATCCCATAGTTTTGAATAATAAATGGGCACCGGGGGAGCCGAAAAACTCCACTTCCATCCCAAATTAGAATATTTGAACTCAGCACACAATATATCATAAATGAAGGCTAAAAAGAAGAAATTGGGTTTCTTTCTAGCAATGGCCTTCTGGTACTCTTGGATAAAAATTTTGAGTTCTAGCGACAACATGGATGCCCACGAGAAAGAATCGCCAATTGCTAAAACATGATGAGCTACTGGAGCCCATTCAGTATTGAACACAGAACAATTAGGAAGGCCATACAGTCTGCATAACATAGTTGCGAATAAGGAATAAGGTTCTTTGAACCAGGTAAGAGGGTAAAGCTTGTCAGACCTCTTCGAGAATTTACTAGGTTGGTGCATCCACGATTTTAACATTTCTTCGAAATTGAACTTACTTTTGGAGGTTTATGCAAACTCTGCAGTAAGGGGTTGTCTTATTGGTTTAAGGGCATTAGCCTTCGTAAATACCTTGGGACGAAAATTGGCTATCTCTAACCCTCTACTATCATTCAAACAACGGGATTTCGGGTATGCATGTTCTACTATCCATTTGACCGCGTCATTATATGGGAGGATAGTAGCTCTAGCAGCAAGAGAATGAAGTCCAGCATTCCCGATTCTTTTGTAGGCCAACTGATTGTCTTGAATATCAGAAAATTTGTCATTGTCAAAAATTTCATAAACCCTAGACCATTCAATTTGGTAAGTTTCAGTGATTCTGCCACTGGTATCTAAGAAAATACCAAAGTTCAGATCCTTGGTGAACATATCATTTTCCAGGTTTTTGCAGCGAGTAGATCTTGCCATTGTTGCAAATTGGAAAAACTGTGTTTAAAAGAAAAAACAACGCGAAGCAAAAAGTAAAACTAATTCAGCATTGACTATAGTAATAAATTTAATGAAGAAATGACCAAAATACTAACTTGTAATCAAATGAGACTGTGATAAAATTGCCTGGTAAAATTAACGCAGAGAAAATTCACCCATCGCATTAATTTGCAACAGTAAAAAAGTGGTAAATAAATTGTAAAAGACCAGCATATATATATATTTTTACACACATCATCTTGCAATTTACCACCAAGACAAAATACATCAGGATCAGCTTTGCGGGATGCGGGATCAAAACAAAAATTGCAAGTTTATTAATTGTTCTGCAACTCGCATTCCGCAACTTGCGGGTTGCAAGAACGCAAAATAGTACAAACTTGATTCAATTAGCTCCGTAGCCCGCAATTCCGCATTTTGCAGTCTATGCGTTGTGCGCAGACACAAACCAAAAGAAAATAATAGGAACTTCGCAACCTGCATTCCGTACATTGCGGGATGCGGGTTGATTAAACTTAACACATAAAAAATCTCCCGCACCCTGCATTTACGGGATGCGGGATGCAGGTTTAAAAAATGAAATATCAAATGAAAGGTTTGCCACAATCCGCAAGTTGCAGGATGTTAAAACAATCCAAACAAAAATTCATCATTCTGCATTCAAAGCAAAGAAACTAAACATAAATTTTTGGAAATTGAGTAAGTTAAAGTATCCCAATAATCAAATAAAATCTTAATAAAACCCTATAAGATTTACGAAGAGTCTTACCAAGTAATCTTCGTATGTAAAACTTGGGCTCTTGTATCATAATGACATGGGATCTGTTGTACTTACACATTGGCAGTTCTAGAACAGGCACATTGGTAATTTTTAAAGTTTTATAACCCCTTCTTGTAACATATTTCATGAACAAACACCTCCCTAATAACTACCCAACTAATGATAGTCTTAAAAAAAATGCCAAGAGTTGTAATCATTTTTAACTGTTTCATACAACATTAAAAGGGGGTTAAACTTGCCACTGATAAAACTTGAAATAATGGATTAAATGAAACAAATAAAACTTGAAATAATTACCATTCTTCTCTTAAGTACTAACAAAAACACGCTAATTAAACAAACAAAGCTTGAAATAATTTCTTAAACAAATTCATTGAGAGTCACTAACGTTTGGTTCACAGAATTGCTTTAAAATTTGCTTTCATAGATTTGGATCGAGAGTCCAAATGATCCTAAAATGTAACTGAATTATTAACAATGTAAAAGGATCCGTAGTTTAACCATAGACTATTAAGATTGCTCTTATAAGCAAGCACTCTTTTCAAATAGATTAATCATAAATTAAGCACAACTATATAAATAAACAGACCTTAACCAACTAGCATTGTTAATATGATTTTTAATATTAAGCGTTCAAAAAACTCAATTATAAATGTCTTAACCTAAATCACTTATTTTTTATTATTTGTTGCACACTTTATAATCCAAAATCGAAACCCGAAAAAACTCAATTATAAATGTCTTAACCTGACATTTCAAAACCCACTATTAATATGCACTCTCCCAAGGTAAAAAACAAAGGTTAGCTTGGAAAAAGATAGAATATTTTTACCCTCTCCAAGTTTTTTTGCACCTCTTGGTGCAAATGCTAGTTTTATGAAAAATAAATATGTATGGTTTTATTTTTAAATAGAAATTTTTTAAAATAGAATTTTTTAAACATGCTATATAGATTTTTTCACATTTATTAAATTGACTTTTATTTACATAAAACAATATATTCACTTTTATTTACTTAAAAAAAATTATTCACTTTTATTTATCTTTATATGATTAATTTTATAGTTTTTGAATTTAATATTCTTTTTAGACAAACATTTAATGATATAAACAATGTATTTTTTTTTATATTTATCATTTTTATTTTTTCAATTTATATATTTAACCTTTAAACTTTTTTCCCATATCTAATCAGATTAATCACGTTATAACATATTTACTTATTATATATATTTTTATCACATAGAAATAACTTCACTTTTAATTATTAATAAATATTAAAATTATTAATTAACTTTAATGTTAAAATATAGCATCCAATGCTTTACATCTGCATCTACATCTATAATATTAATAATTAATAAAAACAGGTCTTTAGTATACTTAATGAAGAAAAAATTTCCACATGTTACACAAGAAGTAATTGGCCCTCTCGCAATTTTATAAACAACATGGTCCACGCGATTTCCACATAAAACACGAAAAGTAGTTGATCATGGGCAACTCCCTAACAACCTGAATGGCTCACAATTAGTGTTAACGTAAAATACATTCCATGTGGCATCATTGTAATCCTCGTCAACTCCCACATTAAAAACATGAAGACCCTTAACTTATAGAACATTGGTCTTTGGCGATGGCAAAAAATATTTTACATGTAGCAGAGTAATAAATGTTTTGGCGGCAACACTGTAGGTCAGTTGAATCTCAACCTGTTTGAGATTCAACGACCCACATTGGTGCCGCAATATTTATTACTCTACTGCATAATGAATATTGTTTGCCCTTGGCAATTCCTCTACAGAAAAACACATTGAGGTCCACGATGGAATCGTGGAAATTATGCACATTCTACATATTGACATCAAATATCAATTGGAATCTCTTGTTGAGGTAAATGTTGGTGGCAAACAAGGGGCACTTTGATTTTTTTTTTTCACATTGAGGATATGGAGCTCTTCCTTCTTTATCATTGAGTTCTAAAGGTAATAAATATTTCTATACTATTCTCAATAAATATATTCACCTATTGCTCTTTATCTCTTGAACCATTTTTTTAAGAGATGATTAATGTTTTTCAAAATAATTGAGACTCGCTTTTTCGAAAACATTTTTATGTTATTACAACAAAATTAGAATGATATTCATGATGTGATAAAATCGTTGTGAAGACCAAATGTTTTGATGATGATGATGATGATTAACGTCTATTGAGACCAATTTTGGTTTATTGAACATTAAGAAGGATAATACTTGGTTTAGTTTAAAATCTTGTTCTTATGTTTAAAAAGCGCCAAGAAGCTTTCCAAATTCACTATATTTTTGGTAAGTTAGGGGGTTATAAAGGTTTGTAATGTAACAAATACTATGAAACTCAAATCCAATGTGGGTGTAAGCAAGGCACTCTAAGAGAAAGTGATTTTTATCCTCAACCCTCATAGACTCAAACAGATGGCAAACCCTTTAGGCCCATGGAATTTTATGAATAGACTAAGACCTTGTTTTATATTGATGTCAAGCTTTATTATTGAAAAATTAATGCTTTAGTGATATTCACGATGGGATAAAATTGTTGTGAAATTTACTGCAGTCATATTTATTTAATTAGTTATTTATTTATTTTGGTACAATTATAGATATTGTCCTCACTTTTATAGAGTCCCATGAGTTATTTTGGTAGGAAATAATGATGAATACTTTTGAGAAGCTAGGCAATGTAAGTTGTATTTGATTCATCTTTCTTGAATATTAAGCAATTGAGTTTTTTTACGATGAAAAAAAAGTCATTGTAAAAATGAAATATTTTATATTATTTTCTAAGGAGTTTTTTTATGATAAAAAAAATGTCATTGTAAAAATGAAATATTTTATATTATTTTCTAAGGGTTAAGCCTGACCCAAACATATGCAAAGTGGTGTGATGTCTACTGGCCCATGGGACAACCTTTGTATGAGTCGAAGTGTAGCTGCAACCCACTTCATGAGTGTTGAGTTATGAATTCATGCTTCTAAATTTAAATTATTTTGTTTTTTTTTCATTATTAATTATAACATGAAAATGTTCTAAAATTGTGAATTTTTGTAGCATTTAAAGACCTTATGAGTTTCTATGAATCTGTACGCTCATTTACAAATAACATGTTTGTAGTGAACCGAACTTGATACTATAACCCTATCAAAGAAGGACCAATCTGAGGAATGTCCAATTAACGCTATCAAAGGCCTTGACAAGGTCTAGACTCTAGCTTGAGGATAAAAACATGCCTCTTCTCAACTTTAACAGTATGCATTACTTCTTGGGTAATGCCAATGGGCTCTACAATCTGTCTATTATGAAGGAAACCAAACTGATTCCAAGAGATAGCTCTGTCCAGAATAGGTTTAAGTATGTTAACAGTTAGTTTAGAAATCACCTTATACACCAGATTACATAGGGAGATAGGCCTAAAATTTGCAAATGAGAGGGGCTTGTCACACTTGGGGATAAGTGTAATAAAGGTAGCATTTAGAGAACCAGACACCCTACCTTCAGTACGAGAATGTGTAACAGCCTCAAGGATGTCATGACCAACAAGCTCAAAAAAATGCAGATAAAATTCTATGGGCCAACCATCAAGGCCAGGACTTTTTTATTTTTTGAAACTCTTGAGTACATCTTCAATCTCTGAAAGAGAGAATTCTAACAAGAAAGAGTCTTTTTCCCCCACTAGGACCATAGAGGGAAATAGTCATACAACCTTAAGTTGATCTTCAATATTTGTCAAGCCATCATCTATGAACAGATCAGAGAAATGTGATACACTAAGGTGTTTGAGTTGGTCTACATCCTCAATCATCTCACCAAGCTGGTTTTGAAGACCCCAAATGGATTTAGAATTCCTCCTTGCAGAGGCGTAAGAGTGAAAAAATTTAGTGTTACCATCCCCTTCATTAATCCAATCAACTCTACTTTTAAACTTCCAGGTTAAGATCTGATGATTCAATAAAGAATCCTTCCTTGCTTTTAGAAGGGAAAGCTGAGTGGTCTCATGCACAGACAGGATACTCGAAGAGTGGATTGAAAGGAGAGATTGGATGGCAAGATCCACATCCCTAGCTTCTGAAGCTCTGATCTGTTTCATATTCTTTTCCTAGTCCTTGACAGACTCCTTCAGCCTTTTGAGTTTGAGAGTAAGAATCGACATAGGATCCACAAGGGAAAGGGGCTGTGAATTCCAAGAATTATGGACAATCTCAGAGAATTCCTTCTCCAACAGCCATGCCCTGTTAAACTTGAAAGGATAGAGATGACACTGAGGTGAATGGTTCCAGTCAAGGTAGATAAGATAATGGTCTAAAATTTCAGAGCGCTAGATCCAGGACTTATATGCATCGAAGCCAGTAATCTATCAATGTGCTTACTAATCCCATCTAACCCTGGTCTGCCATTTCTCCAAGTAGGACCAGGATGAAGTGGAGCAAGATCCACTAGATCAGAATTATCCAAAAGATTTGTAAAATAGTGTACTAGATGGTCCAATCGAGCTTTTCTTCCCCAGATATCAGCATCAGAAAGGGTAAAATTAAGGTCCCTAGCTAGGATTAGGTTGGGGTAGTCAAGAATGCCTCCATCTACAACATTGTCCCATAAAAAAAACCCTATTAGAATTGGGCCCATAACAGTTTAGAATATAGAAGACAGATTCAATGCCTTTGAACCATGCCTTAATCAGGATACCAACATAGGACTGGAAAGCTTTGCAACGGGTAATGTGAGGGTTCTAGCCAGTAAGAAGACCCCCAGAAAGACCCTAAGAATCTAGGGCACATAATTCTCTGCCAGGATTCATCTTAGAAAAATTGAGGAGAGCAGAGATGTGATCACACATTGTTTCTTAAAGCAATATCAAATCAGGTTTTAGAGAAGAGAAGAGAGAAGTGAGGGCTCTTTGTTTGGTTTCCCCCCCAAACCCACATATGTTCATAGATAAAATCCTCATTGATTAACATGGGAATCAGGTGACGATGCTATAAGTACCTAAGAAGTGTTATGGGTTCTCGCAGCTGCTTTGATACGAGCTGAGAGGGGAGTGTAGAGACCAGAAGGACTAGAATCCACAGAGGGATTATTTTTCCTTAATTTCCTTATAGTAACATTTTCATACCTAATAGAGTCCAAAGGTAGAGTAGAAGGAGAGATAGGAGTCTTGTCCGAAAATATTTCTAGAGACTTCGGTAGTGAGGGGTCCAAAAAAGATGGGGAAGAGATAGAACTTTGCGGAGTAGCAGAAGTAACAGGTGAAGGGGCTCACTGTAAGGGGGGAAACTCCTCCATAGTGAAAGGTGGTGGAGATACCGAAGAGGCCTCCGATGTATGGGTTAAGGGTGACTAGAATGTAGGAGGAGAGCACACAAGTGACTTAACATGAGACTCGGAGAAGGGTTGATGGGGAGAAGCTGTATAAGCAGGAGAAGAGACCATTGAAGTCGCATGCATAGAATCAGGGTGTAGCATGGAAGAGGCTCTAGCCCTATTTTTAATGTCCTGAATAACCTGTAGATCCACATTAGAAAGATCCCCAAAAATAGTTGAGGAGTCATAGGGTTCAGGGGGAGAAGGAGAGGCAGAAGAAACGACAGGTAAGGAAACATTCGGCAGTGATTCCGATGGAGGATCAGAGTCAGAGAAGCCAAGGTGAAGGGGCCGTGCATGACGGAGAGAGGTGCAATTATTCCTTAAATGTCCTGTCTCTCGGCAAAAACTACATCGGAAGGGAACATTTAAATAGTCCAATTTCTAGATAAGGATAGAACTGCCACAGTCTATCTCAACCTCAGGTAATAGCCCTTTTGAAACATCCAGTTCCACCGATACCTTCACCAATCTTTTGTCGAATAGGAGGTGAAAATCCTTTTCCAGTGCCACAAATTTTCCTATCGAATTCGCCAATCCAATCAAGAGGTCCTTATGCCACAAAGGGTAAGGAAGGGCCGGTAATAGTACCCAGAGATGGCGTTTGGCAACTCATACCTTGAAAACAAGAATAGCCCATGCCATGTGAAAAGATAAATAAAAATCTAAAATCCATGATTAGAATAAAGGTGATAATTATAATAAGAGATTGAATACCTTGAAAACAAGAATGGCCCATGCCATGTGAAAAGGTAAATAAAAATCTAAGGTCCATGATTAGAATAAAGGTGAGAGATCTTATACAAATTATTAGTCTCTAAAAAGGAAAGAGTATATTTTGGATTATGCTTTCACTTAAAAAAAATAAATAAATTAGTTTTTTTGAAAATGAAAAATAATTTTTAAAGCTTTTTATTTTTATTTTTTATGAAAAATAAATGTGTATTGCTTTATTTTTAAATACACATTATTTAATATAGAATTTTTCACATGTTATTAAATTGATTTTTATTTACTTAAAACAACATATTTACTTTTATTTACTTGAAAAAATTCATTCACTTTCATTTATTTTTATATTTTTTAAATTTAATCATTTTTTTTTAAGACAAACACCTAATGATATGAACAATGTAATTTCTGATATTTTTACTTTTTCAATTTATATATTTAACCTTGAAACATTTTTTTCCATAACTAATAAGATTAATCACTTTATAACTTATTTCCTTGTTATATATATTTTTAATAACATAAAAATATTAAAAATAACTTCACTCTTAATTATTAATAAATATTAAAATTATTAATTAAGTTTAATGTTAAAATATAGCATCCAACGCTTTACATCTGCATCTACATCTATAATATTAATAATTAATAAAAGAGGTCTTTAGTATACTGTATGAAGAAAAAATTTCTACATGTTACACAAGAAGTAATTGATCCTCTCGCAATTTTATAAACAACATGGTCCACGCGATTTCCACATAAAACACGAAAAGTAGTTGATCATGGGCAACTCCCTAACAACCTGAATGGCTCACAATTAATGTTAACGTAAAACACATTCCACGTGGCATCATTGTAATCCTGGTCAACTCCCACATTAAAAACATGAAGGCCCTTAACTTATAGAACACTGATCCTTGGCTATAGCAAAAAATATTTTACATGCAGCAGAGTAATAAATGCTGTGGTGGCAGCATTGTAAGCCGATTGACATTATTGATGCCGCAATATTTATTATTCTACTGCATAATGAATATTGTTTACCCTTGGCAATTCCTATACAGAAAAACACATTAAGGTCCACGATGGAATCATGGAAATTATGCACATTCTACATATTGACATCAAATATCAATTGGAATCTCTTGCTGAAGGAAATGTTGGTGGCAAACAAGGGACACTTTGAATTTTTTTTTTCACATTGAGGAGATGGAGCTCTTCCTTCTTTATCATTGAGTTCTAAAGGTAATAAATATTTCCATACTATTCTCAATAAATATATTCACCTATTGCTTTGTATCCTTGAACCATTTTTTTTAAAGAGATGATTAATGTTTTTCAAAATAATTGAGAGTGGCTTTTTCGAAAACATTTTTATGTCATTACAACAAAATTAGAATGATATTCATGATGTGATAAAATCGTTGTGAAGACGAAATGTTTTGATGATGATGATGATTATTAACGTCTATTGAGACCAATTTTGGTTTATTGAACATTAAGAAGGATAATACTTGGTTTACTTTAAAATCTTGTTCTTGTGCTTAAAAAGCTTGCCAAGAAGCTTTCCAAATTCACTATACTTTTGGTAAGTTAGGGGGTTATAAAGGTTTGTAATGTAACAAATACTATGAAACTCAAATCTAATGTGGGTGTAAGCAAGGCACTCTAAGAGAAAATGATTTTCATCCTCAACCCTCATAGACTCAAACAGATGGCAAACCCTTTAGGCCCATGGAATTTGGAGTAAGCTATCTACCCGACCATTTGCACCCGGGCCCGTGTAGTGATAGTTCACTCCGTTACATTTCTGTGAGACGGAGAGATTCACTGGATTCTGCTTCTTGCATTTTGATAAGTAAAAACATCATTGCTACTTTAAAACTTAGAAAAACGAAGTCAATATTTATTTTACCAGTTTGAAATGAATATCTTTCTTGGTTTTTTTCTTTATTCTTCTATGTCAAGATGAAATAAACTAGTAAAGATAAATCTTTAAATCCCATGTTATAAACATCATTTACTCAAATCTTAATTTCCAGAACCAAGAATGATATTCATTTCAAAGTGGTCAAAATCTTTACTTGGTTTTTCTGAGTTTCCAAGTAGTAATAAGTTTTTACTTATCAACATGCAAGACGCAGAACCTAGTGAATCTCTCCGTCTCACGAAAGGTAACGGAGTAAACTATCACTACACGGTGTAGAGTGAGCCCCGGTGCAAATGGTGGGGTAGATAGCTTACTCCCATGGAGTAAACTATCACTACACGGTGTAGAGTGGGCCCCGATGCAAATGGTCAGGGATAGCTTATTCCCATGGAATTTTATGAATAGACCAACGTCTTGTTTTATATGCTTTATTATTGAAAAATATTATTGAAAAATTAATGCTTTAGTGATATTCATGATAGGGTAAAATTGTTGTGAAATTTACTGCAGTCATATTTATTTAATTAGTTAAATATTTATTTTTGTATAATTATAGATATTGTCGTCACTTTTCTAGAGTCCCATGAGTGATTTTGATAAAAAATAATGATGAATACTTTTGAGAGGCTAGTCAATGTAAGTTGTATTTGATTCATCATTCTTGAATATTAAACAATTGAGTTTTTTAGGATGAAAAAAGAGTCATTGTAAAAATGAAATATTTTATATTATTTTCGAAGGAGTTTTTTAACGATGAAAAAAAAGTCATTGTAAAAATGAAATATTTTATATTATTTTCCAAGGGTTAAGCCCGACCCAAACATATGCGAAGTGGTGTGATGTCTACTGGCCCATGGGACAACCTTTGTATGAGTTGAAGTGTAAGCTGCAACCCACTTCATGAGTGTTGAGTTATGAATTCATGCTTCTAATTTTTTTATTTTTTTTTCATTATTAATTATAACATGAAAATGTTCTAAAATTGTGAATTTTTGTAGCATTTAAAGACCTTATGAGTTTTCATGAATATGTATGCTCATTTACAAATAACATGTTTGTAGAGAGAATTGAATGCACACCACCCCTCCTTATGTGAAACTTAGGGAAATATAAAAAGGAGACTCATTCTTTAAAATGAGTATCGACACAAAAGGATTGATTAGCTACTCATGTGCAACTAAAATAAAATAGTGTTTATATGGATACCAATCCGTCTCTCTAGAGTGAAAGGGTCACTATGTTGATTTTTCTTAGCAGTTAAATTATTTAACTTTTTTCCTAACTTATATATCACATAAATATAAACTACATGCATATAAAGGATCACTGAAAGAAACACATTCATAGGAGACACATTGTTTACCTTAGGAAAACCCTCTCATGGGAAAAACCCAACAAACTTCTCTAGATAAGATTCTTCAACAAGATACAATGTCTAACCAAGTTCCCATCACTAGTTACACAAACCGAACAATTATATATAAGAAAGATACAAAATAACCTCTGAGCCATTCTGAGAACAAAGTAGAGAGAGAGAGAGAGAGAGAGAGAGAGAGAGAGAGAGAGAGAGAGATGATAAACCCCAAAAGATTGTCTTCTTGATTGTCACAACTCTATAAAAATATATAAATTTTTTTATATATTTATATTTATTGTCATAAAAGTATTTCTCTTAGTCATAACTTTATTTTTACTTGCTTGTATACATATTTCTAAATTATTTTCTTGTCTGTATAAAGATAGGACTTGTCGTCCGTCTGGAGGTCAAAATCCAACTATAACAATTTTCAAAAGAAAAGATGGCTTTAAAGTGTTGTTATCAACTAAGTTCTTATGCAGCAAAGGATTTGAGTCCTACGGCTTGGACCCTTATCCTAATTCATGCTATACTATTGGCATAAGTGTCTTGCTCCAAATATGTTTTAAAGTTACATGTTTAAGGGTTTTACCCACTTGCATATGGGTGGAGTGGTTTTTAAGAAGCGACTTACGTAGCAAGCTCCCAATATCTGATGATGGATATTAAGGGAGGCATAACCTATGTTGCGAATGAAAATGAAAAGGTTCAAATTAAAGAAAACATGGGAGTTACAACGGTATAAGGTTGCATGTCATGGATGACAGATCATGCGATTAAAAGAAGGTTTAAATCTATCCAAAAGTCGTGGCTTGCGAGTTGACAATGCAACCATGCAAATTTAATGCTTTGGTAGACTTAACTGCTTTTTGTAAAAAGAAAAATGATATTGTCCCTCCACTTGTAAGTCCCCACGATCCATAGCATTGGATGAAACGTTCTTATGTTTTATGCCAAGATTTGGAAATATGTATGTAGTTAAGTGGTCGTGAATTTGACCCTTCATTCACAGTGTTGGTTGTTTGTTGGTTTCATCTCTAAACCTCCTCATTGAGAGTCGTTTTGCTATGCATTTAAACTTACCTCCTGGCATGAATGTCAATGAGATTCTTTAGTTAAAAACAACTTACACTATTCTTTTTGTGGATTATCAACATGTTGAACTTGAGTCGAGTTCCCTTATCTGCATAGACTTTGAGATGTGTATGTTTCTTGTGTGGAAGGGTTTAAGGTTCTATTGTGCTTGCCTTTGACTGCTAGTGGAGAAACATGGACAACATGTTTTGTTGCCTGAAAATGTTAGGTTCCTTGTTGTTGGTTTTGAATGGGTTTCTTTGTAATAAAATCATTGTCAAAATAATAGATACGTTTTTCAAATCTTATTAGATTGCAGATACAAACCTAGGGTTTCCCCAGATCTTTATATATCGTCAAAAGTGATCATATCAAAGATATGTCATTTTTTGTTGATCTATATAGCCATACTGTAAATTCACTTTATGGATTTGTTGATTGTTCTTCATCCACATAATAACCAACATGGAATCTCCATAGACCTGACATCAATCAAGACCTTTCACAAGTGATAGAGATCTTCTCACAACAAAACCTCTCTCTTCGTGACTAGGGATAGAGATCTTGTCCCGTTCACTATTTGTTATAATCATGCTTGGTTCACTTTATCAAACACTCATAGTCATGGAAATATAGTCGTGGCCTACCAATATCCATTCATCTATGTCCTAAATTTGGGAATAGAAGATAAAAGTATTAAAACTTGGGCCAAGACACATTCTATAGATCCCTCAAAGGAAATAAAACACAATGAGAAAACACTTAAACAAAACTAAAATGAAGAAGTAGGGATCTGGGGGGTGTCAAGGAAGAAAACAAGTAGAAATTACAACTTGATCAGATGATACAATCCAAAGGAGGAAGTTAAATCCAATAAACCTACAGCTTAAGGAAAGTAGTAAGAACATTAGATTTTTCATAGTTGAGCCAACTTTAGATTAATATGGAAGCAAAGAAAGCCATATTCATAATCTTATATCTTTCTGAGATGAGTAGATGAAGGAAGTCATTCATGCTTAAACTTTCTCTTTTTTAAATGCCACCACATTTTTCCCACATAATTCCTATGAACAAAGTTTGCTACTACAATATGCAAAAGGAATGATACACTGTGTAGGTTTGAATTATTCGAGTTGGACACAATTATGGGAAAATAAAATAGCACATAAGTTTCCTATGGAAAACAGAGATTCCAAAAAATAACATACATTATAAAAGATTCTCAGTAGTACTTGATTTCATGAGTGACATACTTGTTTCATTGGAATACATTTCTATTTTTGGAAAGGTTCCATTTGCACGTGTTGACTAGAAGCATATATCAAAAAAGTGAAAATGTTAACAACCTTAATATATATGATCCATCACATTTAGAGGAAGTACAAGTTGTGCACCAATAAGAGACCATTCTATAGACTTCTAGCCTCCATTCTTAGAAGAGATATTGTAGACACCAAGGCAAGGACTTCTAGGTAGAAGCTCATCTCACATACCTCGTTGATATAAGAGGAAGCTTACCTTTGCAAGTAAGGTGGATATATCAAACCACTTTTGAGAAAGTGTTTACTCATTTTTAATAGAAATTGGAGTTAAATTTCCTCTTAAGGAGAGAGTAATTTATGAGCACTTTAATTATATACCATTAGCTATGTTGGTCGTGTGTATATGACTATTTGCAATAGACTTCTTTGAATATCAGTTGCCTTCCATAATGCAACAACATGGAGTGATTTTAATTTTGGATATACAACGTGGCATATAACCCATCCATTAGCCTCATATCACCTTGAAGTAGCAATATTTTTCCTAGAAACCTCAAGTTATATTCTATAACATTATCACTCTAATGAAGAAAAAATTTCTTTATTCCCTATAATGCTCTCCAAGAGAAATTGCATGCAAAAACTTTTAAAGTTGTGCTTCAATGAATGCTTTAGATACGTGATAGGTAAATTATAGTCATGTACACTATTTTCATTTTCAATTTTAGCTTCTAGGTTTTTCACAATTAGAGATGAGCTTGTGAATAAGTGGATCTCTTTATAGTTTTCCATGTTAATTTCACTCTTATCAACTTGCATATATTTTTCAATAAACTCCTCTATGATTCAACACTTTATATAGTATTCCGTTACACTAGCTCATATGTAAACTTTTATAAACTTCCCTATCCCCTATTACATTTCAAAAAACTACTTTACATATTGTCAACTAGTGGTCTCATAATTACGTACAAAAATAATATAACAGATTCAACATCCCATATATAAAATATTGAACGGTCTTGAAATAATCCCATAAGTCTAGCTCATCATCTCTATTTTCTATCTATTGTTCAAGCTTTTAAATCATTTATTTTATTGAATATGATTGAAATATAGGCATAGACAGAATGGCTCCATCCTATTTATGAAACTTTTCAAAGATGTTTTTCTCTATTTATATGCTTTTTAACATACCATATGTTGGGCCTATATTTTATTAGAGAACAATAACATGTAGAAATAAAATATCATTAAAGCAACATGATGCATGGAAAAGAAATTTATATGTCAAGGAATTATATATGATATGTTTGATAAATGTATGTTCATTGTTACTAGAATCTGTGTTTATGCTTTCTTATGCAAATATTTATATCTATTGAGTCACTACAACCGTTAGTGCCATCAAATTTGTCATATATAATATGTTAGAAACTACTTGCTAGGACAATATTATGATCATTGTAACAACTTATTTCTTAGGTAATTAAATTGCTAAATGTAGAACCAGTTCACAGAGTCCTCATAAGAAATTGATTCCACAAGGAAGATCACCATAAATGTTTCCAAAAGTACCCTTATGATATTTATTATATATGTTTTCCACCCATCTCATCGATCGAAACAAAGGACTCAATGATATGACAATCCCATGAGCATAAATTCTTGTTTTGGATAGTGACTAATTCAGTGGATTACATTTTGATCTTTAATTCCAAATTTCTTCCTAGAATGGGAAATAACCTACCTACACCATTTTATTTATAATCTAAAACATATGGCACCCTTTTCTTTATTCTCGTCTCATATCTTGTATTATGGCCTCGACATATAGAGAAAAACCAATAACAAATCCATTCATTGGCTACTGTACTTTTCCATCTCTAATGTTAGAATGTGTGTCAGTGCCTCCTTATACAAATGTCTATAGCTATATGAGTTGCTATCAGTAGGAGTGCCATTAAATTTATCATATATAATAGATTTCTAGGACAAGTTATGATAACTATAATTAGTTATTACTTAGGTAACTAAATTGCTTATTTAACAACTAGTTCACATAGTCCTCCATAGCAAATTATTTCCACAAGTAATATCACCATAAATGCTTCCACAAGTTGGCCCTTAAGAAATTTATTATCTATGTTTTCCATCCATCTCATCTCTCTATGAAAAAGGATTCAATCGTATGAAAATCACATGAGCATAAATTCTTGTTCTGGATAGTGACTTCTTTGAATTACATTATGAAAGTTTAATTGCAATTTCCAGCTAGAATGGAAAACAAACTCACCATACTATTTTCCTTGTAATCTTCAAAATATGGAACCCCTATCTTCATAATGATTCTCATATTTAGTATTAAGGCCTTGACATATGCAGAAAAACCAATAACAAGTCCATTACATGTCTATTGTGATTTTCCATATGGACATCATTAACCCACTTAGTGCAATTTAAGCAAAAGTAAATTGCCTACAATAGAAATGCCATAGTTGGGGATTATTAAACCCAAACCAAAACGAGTTGTGCATGAGTACATGCATTTGTAGCTAGCTTCCCAACTTAGGTATATATATACCCATCCAATTCAAATTATTATAACTCAAAATAGGAGCAATAGAAATTTTAATATAGGCATAGATCTATGCTGCGCTTATTGGCGATATATCATTGATAAGTCCATATAATAGGAGTTAAAACCTTCAATGATATTATTGCTGCAATTTATCTTGACATTTTCATGAATTTAAGATCTACCTATAGTTGTCTCTTCTTCTTGCTCTCCCTGTAAGTTGCACAATTTTCACTCCTATAATTGTATCCCATTAAGACCACCTTAAGCATCATTGTCACATGAAGATTGTTGATTGGGAACCCAAGACCCAACCTTGTTCCTCTTGATTGGCCCATGAATGCCCTCTGCTTGCCAAGACTAAAGTGGTAAATATGGGTATTTCCCTTATTTTATCTGTGTTTACATGTTTTTTACTGGATTTGTAACAATTGGAAATTAAAATGAAGAGACATCTTTATTGAATCTATATGACCATTTTTCTTTTGTAGTGTTTTTTATCTATAGATTTGTTGGTCTGAGCTGACTTACCCTACACTAATTATAGGTTGTAAAATACTTTGGAAAAATGCATTGGATATTTATAACATCTTTATTTATATATTCTACCTACACCCACATTTTCATAGTGTTTGATTTAATTGCTTTGTTGCAAATTGCTTCCATGCAGGTACAATTAACACTCTATAATCCTGATAAAGTGGATATATTGTTACATGTGATATATCATTTTCTGACTTAACAAGTGAAACTGAGAGTGATCAAGGTTGTCAGTGTGGTTAACCATGTGAATATTATGTACAGTATGGAGATGGAAGTTCAATTATTGGGTATTTTATAAAGGATACATTGCAGTCCAATAAAGTATAAGATCACAATGAGGGAGGCAAATGCAAGTGGCACATTTGGGTTAGTATTTTCCATGTATTTATTCTCTTCCACTAGTAAGTCTTATTAATAGTTTGCAAAATGTGTTGAAATCTATGCATCATTTAATAGTTTTGTGATAAGAAAGAAGTGCATAAGTTCATACTTTCTACTTTTTCAATCCATAGGCTTGTGGCATAAAAGGAAACCAATGACTATTTGGAACAACATAGCTATAAAATTGGTATGTAGTTATGGTAGACACTTTAATAAAGGAATGCTCAAAACAATAAATGATTCTTCTAATTACCAATGGAATTTCATAAACCCTTTGATATATTGCCCATTTCAAAATAATAGAGAAGATATCTATACAATTTGATGCTTTTTTGTCCATGGTACTATATTGCTTGAAGAAGGAAAATAAAGAAGGGCAATATTAACAAAGGTCAAGTTAGGTCACAACTTAGGATTTCTTTTTGAGGTCTCTAAGGGGGAAAATGATGTTGGTAGTGCTAATACTGAATTTACCCTTGTTCAATTCAAGTGTCAACTTCATAATTGTTCATGGGCACATTTGGGGATCAAGTTCGACCTCTTCTTAGTCCTTCTTGAGTGTTCTCAATGATGGTTCGTGGATACATTCATTATGGTTTAATGACCATGATCCTTTCCTAGAGATGTAGATTTTAGTTTCTAGGGTTTTCAATACCTTCCAAATATTGAGTTTTAGAAATCATATTTGCATGTTTAACAGTTGTGAACAGTCTGTTTTGAGCACCTATATTATAGGGAAAAACAAATATTTTTAATGATAATAAAATGATCATACAACTTTTAGAATCATTAGCACATCATCAAAAAGAAGACACGATCTCATGGAACATGAACCATTGTAAGGTGCTTTTTAACTACCTAAAACTCTAGCTCCAACACTATATCATGTGAAAAATATGAAAAAGACAAAAACTAGAAGATAAAACATGTCTTTAAAAAAACAAAAGCTACAAGCATGATAAAGAGTGAGGAAACAAATAAAATTGTATCAATGTGATTGTGGGAAAACAAATACCGGGAAAAAATGGGTCAAAAGTGTGCATCCAAGAACTAAAATGCTACAATTTACATGGAACTTGAAGGTAGAACACCATACACCATTAAATCTAGAAATTCATAATTTCTCACTATCCTGAACTTCATATCCCTCTAGCATTATAAACACGGATTAGAGGATCAACTTGAAATACCAATTTTCTAGTGATTTAATTTTCCCATTGAGTTTAAAGTTTATACACATGATCCATTGGTTTACTCTACTCCTAAATTCCCCATCCTTTGCCTATATGGTTGGAACAATAGCTTATCACCAATTAGATTCACCTTGAGAATAAGGACCAAAAATTGTAGAAATACAAATATTTGGAGGAAGAATATCTAGAATACTAAATTAAATATCTAGCATCAACCCTAAAGAAGGTGATGTTTCTGCACAACTTATCAAAATCATCCTTCTTTTCAAGCATTAAACTATTTGCATATGCAACTAGAGGAGAAGCCTTGCATAAACTCTACATTTGGCCCAAAAAAATATTGATTAGGAAAAGGAAAGTGTAACAAGCATTTTCTTAATTTTTTAATTTTGGTTCTATGAGCTATAATAATTTCAAACATTATTAATAAATGACTATGGAATTTCATGTATAATAGTTTTGATCATCCTAAGGTTATAAATAAAATAGGAGATCACTCAATTAATGAGCTACAAAAAGAATGAGAACTCCACATACTCTCAATGCCAAGGCTAAGGAAATAAAAATTAACAAACCATTACTCATGCATTCCATTAAAAAATATATACAATGCGATATTGGGCAACCATATAAAATCAAAGAAACTTTCAACATTTGGGAATAGAACCTAGCCAATCCAGTTTTGCCAATGTTATGGCCATTTGGTTAGTCCCGCTAGCATATGCTTGGGAATTTGGTTAGTCCCATGCTAGAAGAAGCTTAGTTCAAATCCCCCTATGTGAGGTACACTAGATCACCTGCTGAAAATACAACTAATAATTTATCACTATCATGAACTTCGTATCCCCCTAGCATTGATAATACAACTCAGAGATGGCAACTTGCAATAGCAATTTTCAAGTGAGCCAATTTCTCGTGGAGTTTAAAATTTAAACTTTATACATATAGCCCATAATCCTACTCCACTCAAACAATTTCCAACCTCTTCCTATCTGGTTGGAACAATTGATCATCACCAATTAGCCTTTAGGATAAGGACTAAATATTATAAATTCCAAGGATTGGGAGGGGAAATGTCTACAATACTAGTTAATTAAATATCTAGCTTCAACCATGAAGAGGGTAATGTTTTTGCATACATCATCAAAATCACTGTCACTTTTGAGTTTGGAACTTGATAACTGTAGCTAGCTAATTCTACACTTTTCCATTAGACCATAGGCTCATGCCCCAGTTTATGTGTTTTACAATAATAAATAAATCTTAGAGAATATAGGACCTTGTATTTTGGTTTATGATATGTCTAAAACATCAAGGCAATCAACTCCATGTGTGCATTCATGATATATGTTGACCGCAGGGTCATGAAAAACCATTGTGGAAAATAGTTTTTGGGAAGTTTCTTTGTTTTATTTGCTAGTTTAACTATTATCATTCGTGTTCCCTAAGTTCAATTAAAGGATTTTCCATGCATGCCAATATTGTTGTTAGTTAGTAGCAGTGAGCAGAATTCTAACATGAATCAATAATACCTTGCATACATTAAAAAAATAAGTATAACTCTAACCCTCCCAAAAAATGGGATAGTTAGGTGGAATGCAATGAGGCTCTAGAATTCGTGACTAAATGAGTGGATCACAATCAAAACTCAGGTGTGACCAAACTAGTTCCATTAATTGGAATCCAATGTTTTTGAGGAACTATCTAATCCAACTTTTAAATATTCCAATCCAATCTGACTTTTCCAATTGTAACTAGTTCCATCAATTGGAATGCAATGTTTTTGAGGAACTATCCAATCCAATCCGACTATTTCCAATCAATTGGAATGCACCTACTTCCAATCCGAATTTTCACAGCTATGGAACTATAAACATTGTTTGAGGCTTTTGCATTGCTTGTATCTAGGGAAAAGGTCAAGGGATTTCAAGATGAATTAGCTTGAAGCAACAGTAGTAACCACTAGATAACCCTTTCCATGTGAGATTTGGATTAGCAACCTCCCAAGGTTTCCATATAGAATTGGTCAAAGATGCTTTAACTTTTACTTGAGCTGTAGTAATAATCAAACTTGGGAGGTTAAGGCCCTTTAAGAATTCTTTCTACTTTTCCAAGAGCCAATAATTCTTGTGTGTCCTTTTTCACCCACTATCCTTTGTCCATAAGTGTAGATTTGTTCTTACAGTAGTATTTGCATCCTCTAGGCATAGATGTAAACTATTAAAACGCCTTTATAAGAACTTCATAAAAGTGCATCTCACAATATGTGGGGTGATTATAAAAAAAATACAAGAGTAAATTATAAAATAGTGGCACATTGTTCTTATGTTCCATTGATCTAGTCACTTTTAATTTTAGTGTAAAGCATGCGACAAAAACATATTAGTACTAAGGAATGCATACTTTTACATATTATTATTATGGAGTTTATTATATTCTCTTGACGGCCCTAGAAATTGGTTGATTGTAGTTACTATCAACATTCTATTCACTAATACTCAATATTGTGGCTTTTTCCTTTTCTGATTATCCTTCATCCATGGCATCAAGACTACTTAGATTTTCCCATTTATTTTATAGACTGAAATTCAGCCTCTTGTAAGTAGTAGATTTTATATTCTGTTAGATATATGATGGGTTGCTTTTATATACGTTTGAATTTCCAGTAGTATGGAATATGTTTTTTCTCATATTTGTCCATTGCAATAGCATTAATATCATAATCCATGTACATATTAGAAAATACCCATCACTGCTTGTGCTAATACTTTTATCTTTGCATGATTTCTGCTCATTAGCTTTCTCATGAGTTGGATAATAATAAATATTACAAGTTGATTGTGGCTCTAATTGCCCTTCATCTTTATCCTCGATCCTAGCTGGATCAACATTTTATCATTCTATTCAACTGGGGTTGGTCATAGCCTGTGATTATAAGTCTTGCTACAATTCTAAAATTTGCACTTTTGTACAATACAATAGGAGCATGGATGTCTTGTCATAGCTTTACCACTCCAATGAAAATGGGTGTTGAAAGAGTTTTAAAGGAGAAATTTGGATTCTTGTAAGTAGTAAATTTTATGTTCTTTAACATATATGATGGGATTTTTACATAATTTTGAATTTCTAGTAGTATGGAAAATGTTTTTCTTGTATTTTGTCCATTGTAGTAACATAAAGATCATAATTTATGTACATATTAGAAAATACTCATCACTGCATGTGATAAGACTTTTTATCTTCGCATGATTTATGTTCATTATCTTTCTCATGAGTTGGATCATATTAAAAATTGATTGTGGTTCTAATTTCCCTTCATATTTGTCCTTGACCCTGGATGGATTAACATTTTGTCATTCTATTCAACTGGGGTTGATCATAGCCTGTGATTGTAAATCTTTCCGCAACTCTAAAATTTGCACTTACAATAGGAGCATGCAGGGAATTTCATAGCTCTACCACTCCAATGAAAATATAGAGATGAATTGAAAAATATTTGTCTAGTTGATCACCAAAACATCCATGCAATAGTAGTGGTATGAACACCAAAGGATTTTGCATATTTGTGGATTTTCAAAGCAAACTATCTTTTCGTCAGAAAGGGTAGCTCGTTTCATGTTATATGTTTGTGGATTTTATAATAATAAAATATAACTTCAATGTTGTGATATTATTGTCTATGTTTCAGTCTATTAATTCTCACTTGAACATGTTGAGGTCAGCAATATACAATTATGGTGGTTCAGTGTAAGTGGGTATTAAAGCTTCCATCAAAGATAAATTTCTTGAAATAACACATGTATTTTTTTTAAGTTCTTCAAAGGTCAGTAAAGATGTGACTTTAAATGGGCTTCAACAAAGACTTTTATCAAAGAATCATGGGCCTCACCCTCAATGCCTCACATTACGCCAAAAAGTAGATTGCTAGACTGCTGCTTTAGTTTCCATTGTACACGTCAATATATAATTATATATAATTATATATACTATTTTGGATGTAGATATTGTCTTGTCAATATATAATTATATAGGTGTCTGTAATGTGAAAATAAGCTAGGTTATTTTTTTTATTAATATACAGTTTCCCATCTGTTATTCGACATACAACGAGTGACAACTATCGTCAGATATCATGCCAATTCGACAACGTTGTTGAAGATCCGATGTTTAGTTTCAGTTGAATTTTTGACATCATGTGGCCAATGTCCAACGAACTTGCCATGGATCCGAGGAGGGTGATTCGATGAGAGGACGTCGGACATTCAACAACAGAGTCATCTCAAATTCGATGGGGAAAGGTTGGACATTTGACAACGGAGGCGTCTCACCTTCGACATGGAAAAGTCGAAAATATGAGAACATAGGCACCTCAAATTCGATGAGGCCAAGTCAGAAATCTGACAACATAGTCGTCTCAAATTCAAAGAGGAGAAGACAGATATTCAACAACAGCTTCGTCACAAATTCGACAAGAAGAAGTCAAAAATTTGACAACCTAGTGATGAAATACTTCTCCATATTAGCTTCATACTCTGTCGAAATTTCGATGAGGTTTGAAAGGGAGTTGAATATCCGGCAAAATCCCACCGACGAGAAAAAACAACGTTGTTGTCGAATAACAATCATGTGTCTGTCGAAGTTTAGACATGGCATCCGTCGGATTTTGGGCTCAATTTCTATTGTGGGGGCATGTTTCCCCACCATGACCAGGTCCCACTATACTTTGCAAAATGTATATATGCATATTTTGTCCTGGGGATGCACCCAGATTACACCAGCACACCCACGAGCTTCTATGGTGCTGGTGGGGGATGCAGTCATGCGCGTCCTGGGGCCAAGAGAGACCCTGGAGCTCAGCCAGATCCAGAGCCTTTGGTAGGTAGCCCTAGCAGGAGTGTTCTTAGGACAGATGATGTACTGAGTCATCTTAGCTAGCGATTGAGGAGCAGAGTGCACTAGTAGAGGTGGCATGCATGAAAATGCATGGAAGCATGATGGATGTGCAGGAAGAGAGACGCAGAGCACCCACTGCACCTACATAGCCTGAGTTACAGTGGGTGGATGTTGATATTCTTTGCATTCTTGATCACGACACAGTGCTGCAGTATGCTATCATGGTTCATGATGCATATTTTCTACTGCATGATAGATGCAGGCCATGACCGATGGGATGGGTATATCTTTATTGTCATCATTTGATTGTCGTCACTTGATTGTCTTGATTGTAATGTATTCTAAAATGAATCATTTTTTAACTAATACTTTTCTTTGTGTTATACCTCCATGCATGAGCTCGGTTTCATGGAGTTCCTTTTTGGCAGTGATGCATCTATTCAAGGTCTCGCTGCAGTTTCGTCCTCCCACGTCGATGAGGTATGTGTTAACTATCATCCTAAATTTTAATTTCTAAATGAGTCAATTGTTGAACACATAATACTTTGGTGTGTTCTAACTTTCGTCATTTATCTTGTTCATATTGTACAGGATAGAGGCAAGGGAATTGCCGCTGGACTCTACACAGGCCCGCCAGAGTCCTACCCATGACACACCAGTCAAAGAGGTATAGTTATTTATGTTCGAATTGTTTTCATATTTATGTTCAGATTGTAATTTACATGTTCAAATTGTAATTCTCAAGTTCAAATTGTAATTCATTAATATAACTATTTTCATGTCATGGATACAGACGCAGGCATTGGTAGCTGAATATGAGGGCGTTGAAGCCGCTGTAATGTTTATAGATGAGTGGGTTTCTGCTCATCAATCGGGTCCTGATGAAGGCTCATCTCGGCAGATACCCAGCCTCCCAAACCTGACACTTGACTCGAGCGAGGTGAGTTCATAGATCTGTGTTTCATATATATATTTAATTTTTTCTCACATTATACATGTAATTTAAATATGTGGTATGTAACTGACTTGTAGAGTTCACAGTTTTAACTTCTGCAGTTCTTAGACCTAGGAAATCTTCTTCGTGATGTGCATGAGGAAGGACAGAGGCATAGTTTAGTTGACGATAGTGGCCGTGGTGGTCGATCTCTCAATCAATGGCATAGGGTTGATTTGTAGAATGTTTTATTTCTGGACTTTATTATTTTGTACTTTATTATTATCGATGTGTGTGTGTGTGTGTGTGTGTGTGTGTGTGTATTGTTCCTACCTGCACACTGGCCATTACTTGTTCATGACCTTGGTGACCCAAATTTTGTGTGGACCAATCAACTACTTCTGCTGAGCACTTGAGTAGAGAAGCACTATGACTCATTTCATACCTCCAAAGTGCTTGTTTCACGCATGGACCTACGCCATCATGTTCACCCTTTCCGTGCCTCGTTTCAAAAAAGCTCCAAGTGTGTCGAATTCCTGTCCCTTTGTGAAGGAGACTCAACCAATAAAAGGAGCATGCCGATTTGAACTGCCCTGCACACCCATATGACCAAATCTAGTGTTCTGTAAATGACACCCCATTATTTTGGATGAATCATAAATCAACCCAAAGCAGTGTTAAACAAACAACATGTCGTTCTCATGATCATAACTGACATAAAAATGGTATTCCTTGTTCACATTGTGTGACTAAGGAGTGTTATCCCTACCATCAATGCTCGCCTGAGCATGTCTATACAATACATGTACGAATATGGACACCTGGTTGGAGAAATAATACTCACTTTGTATCTCTCTCTGAGAAGCAAATGTGTAATTCTCAGCAAAGTCTACCACTGATAGGATTGTGCTTGTCTCAAAAACCTCATGAGAATGCTTAAATTCTTAATCTTTCCACCTAGACCTATGGGAGTGTTTAATGCATTTGTAAATATGACTTTGAAACTTGTCCATGAAGTATGAAATAGGAATATCATCCTCAAGCAAGTCAATCCTCTTAGATGGAACATGTGAAGAAGATGATGGATTCATGGAGACATACACATATCTCTTCCACTTAACTGTGATATCTGACAATCCAAGGTGTGTTGGATCGATAGGAAAATTCCTATGGAACAATGCCAAATCATTGCATTCATGGAATCTTCTCCCACCTACACACCTTTTAATGAAAAACACATTTTCAGGATTCATATTGCATAGTATCATAAAAATAAAATCCTGCACTGTCTGAGGAGCTGGTTCACCATCCCAATGGTTTTTGCAAATATCCACAAATGTGTCGTAGTATAACTGGAATTCAACGTGGTATCGACAACAACAAGTGTCCCAAATCATATTCATCCTAATATACCATGGTTTCAACTTACTGAACATGGTAAATGAGATCTGGACAACGAGTTTTGATTCTTTGAATTCCTCAAACAAAGCAACTCCTGTAATATCTAAAACATGCTTGCAATGCTCCTTATAAATTCCTCTCCTAGAATGTTGTCGCATGAGATGTTTTCAATCTGGTATAGCATGAGAATGGTTGTCCCAATACTCTATCACCTTCTCTCTAATGCCCTCTTCCATCCTATCTTTATATGCTTCTCTGCATATAAGATCCCAATAAGCAGCGTCATTGTTTTCATCTATAATTTAGTGTATTTGTGTTGTGTTTTTCTTGAAACATGGAGCAGCTTTGACATTGTTGTGACCATTTGATTTATTGAGGTGTTATGTGCCACAATAGCAGTTGTAATTTCCCTATGAGCAGCGTTGATATCAGGTTTTATTGACTTTCCAAATGAAGATAGTGCAGTTGTTACATTTTCTGTTACATTCTCACATGCATTTTTATTTTTAACATTCTTAAAACCCAACAATTTTGTGGCATGTTTATTCCATTGTTGAAATGATTATGCATAGGCCTTCTTTATAATTGATCCTTAATTTTTCCTGTTAAAATCTACAAGATGAAAATTAGGGAAGAAATTTCAATTTTGAGGATTGGCATTTTCAGTTTCATGATGTTGAAATTTAGTTTTGAATGTCATGGACTATGTTAAATGCTGTTGGAAATTTGGTTGTGATTATTTATTGCTTGTGAATCTAAAGAGATTCTCTTTGTTGATCTAGAAGTTATGGCCCGTTTGCAAGTGGGAAGGGTTCTTTATCCAATCCTATGTTTATAGGAGCATTTGAAGGACAATTTTATCACCATCTAAGTATTGGACCTGCATCAAGCATGCCTATATATTTTTAGACATATTTTATGCTTAATTTTGGTCTGTGTTCAAGTTCATGTGCATCAAATCTTAGCACAAAAGCATATTCAAATGATCTACATTTATATTCTGAAAAAAAATTCAGGTAGTCTTTATGCTCTAGGCTCTACAAGTTATGTTTGGATTGGATTGTAGGTGAGGTTCTTCTCAGCTTATGTGCACATAAATTTGATGAGTATTTATTAAGTATTCATTATTATATTTGTTAGAATTAATAGTGTAAACTTTTAACAATGACATAACATAGTTATGTGTGAATATGGTTGGCTTGTTATTATCAAATGAGCACAAAATTAGGTCAAATAGAAAAATATGTTAGTGGATTTTGTACACTAACAGGTTTGTGGTTGTGACGTAAGTGCTATACTTACAATTAATTTCAAGGTTAAGTTAAAATTTTATTTAGATATAGACTTTAGATTCTATGGAGGGCCAAGTAAGGTTATTGCTCTAAATGCACCTCTTCTTGTGTGATAGAGTGATTTTCAATTTGTTCTTTCTTTGTTCCAAAAGGAAAATAAAATGTTATATTATCATATACAATATGACTTGTTTTATTGTGAGTTGATCTTGGAGTTAGGTTCCATACTTAGTCAAATAGAGTGCTCGCTTGCCTTTGTTGTGACCATAGAACCTTTTGAATGAGACCATGCTTGTGTCTTAGATCACTGATATAAAACTAAATAATATATTCTATTTAAGGGTGCTAGTTCAGTGGAAGAGCACCTGCCTTGTAGCCTGGAGGCTAGTGATTTGATTCATATATGCCCTATATATATTCTGAAACCATTAAAAATAGATAAATGACCACTACAAAATACAGATAAATGACCCAAAATACGACCAAATTCCACATATAAACGGCCATTGGTGGCAAATTAGCGGCCATTGATCACGTGACCAAAAATGTGGTCATATTTAGTATGGTCGTTTATAGATTATCTTGTGATCATATATTTGGTCATTGATTCTGACAACTAATGGCCAAATATATGACCAAAAGCTAAGATATAAATGACCAAGTTAAATATGACCACTTTTTATCGCATTATCAATGTTGCTAATTCAGCACCAGTGGTCGCCAAATCAAAAGTGGTCATTTATATGTAGATTTTGGCCATTTTTTTGTCATTTATCTCTCATTTTGTTCTTGTGTAATTTACCCTTGAAAACATTTTTGAGTGCCTTAAAACACATAAATCAAATATGACAATAAGATGAGATGCATGGAATATACGTAACTTAAACGAGAGACTCTCTAAGACAGTAAACAACATGAAACCCTCATTATAAAATTGTGGTAATGGGATGGGACGATCCCAAAATCATAATTCTAAAGGGAAGTAATGTTAAAATGTTATCACCTGTAACTTCTTATAGGGATCCTATCCTAAAGAACCATAGAAGGTCACAACCAAAAGTATTAACTCAGGCCATAAGTTCAACTATAAATAGGAGGGCATTACCCCATAAAGATAGATTGCATACTTGGGCACTGTAAAACATATAGTATATGCACATTGACCACCGGCGTAGAAATGAAATTAATAACAACCAAATAATAAATTATAGAAAAGGACAGAAGGTATAACTTAACATGGAAAGAAATTTATGCCATAGTTCGTAAAAAATAAAAATACTTATTTCCTCATGTTTATACTAGCGTGCAAATGCTTCAAATTATAGTTGCATCAAGAGTGAAACCAAAGATTTGTCTTGAATGTTGCATGGATAAATTTGTGACTAGGATACATTTATGCCTTGAAGACATACATTGTTGTACCAACATGGAGCCCCGTATTGGAGACAGACTACGCTATTTAGTGGATACTAGACCCTGCACGCAATAGGGACACTCATTCTGAGTATCTATTTGGAGAGACAATATTCATGAAATAAAAGAACAAATAAACACTCCGACAAAAGAAAACTTATCACATGGGTTAAATCAAAATTCAATATAGTATAGATCCACCTCCTTGACTAAAGATGGTGTGCCCTAGCCATAGAGAGTAAAATTAGATAATAAACATAGATTCAACCCACAATTTATGTGAGAATTTCATTATGTTAACAGAGTTCCTCCCTTTTGAAACCAAAGAGACACAATTCTAGCGAGAGAACTCCTCTACTTAATGGGTTACAAAGCATGTTTTATGTTTTTAGTATTGAAGTAGAGTGTCTTAGGAGGAAAACATTAAATTTTGATTTTTCCTCGGTGAGCAGTGAGCTACTATATCTTTCAAAAGAAGAGCATCTTCAAAGCTTAAAGAGTGTACACACAATATTTAAGAGGAAATGTGTATTGTATCAAGGTGTGAATCTGTCAGTTCCAATGTAATACCCCCTGATTTAATAATTGTTATTTTGTTGGAAAAATACCTTGAATTATTATTATTCTTTGACAGGAAGGTCAAGAATAAAACATTTTTTTAATAAAACATTCCTTATTAATAAAAATTGCAAGGAGAACACAAGTGGAAATAGATGTTGAAAGAGTGTTCACTGACCCACAAGAGGGAAATGACAAGTCGTCGAGACCACCAAGTGAGTGTTGATGTATTTGTAACTTCGGAATGTATTCACTTGTATATCTTATGTCTTGTACCCCGATATTTATTCTGGGAAGTGTCTGTAATGTATTTGAGTCATGTCATGCCCCAATGTTCCTATCGGGAGATTCAATAATGTAAACAAGTCATGTCAAGTCATTGTGGGTAACCCTCCTATTGTTCAAGGGTTAAAGTCCCTGCAATTCCAGGGCCCCGGGGTTATTAGACTCTCTTAGAGAAGTTAGCTCTAGTGAGTCATTGTCAAGCTAGGAATTAGTATAAATAGAGAGTGAGTCTCTCTATTTATCATGCACTCACTCCCACTCAATTGTAGCGCATAGCTGAGGAAGAAGAAGTTGTTGGGGCTAGAGAGAAAGAGGCTACTGCTGTCGAGATATCATCTTACTGTTTTTGGGGATTTGCTATTGGTGTTGATTCTATCTCTGAGGAAGTTGCGGGGTTTTCTCCTTTATGGTTTCCCCAAGGAAAATCTTTGTGTTCATTGTCTCATATGTTTGATTTCTATGCTTGTTATTCTCTCAGTTAAAATCCTAAGTTAATGCTAGCTTAAATGATAAAAATATATCATGGTATCAAAGCTAACCTAAGAAGAAGACACTGTGCAATTGCGGAAACTAGGGCTTCCTAATTTTTGGATCTCTCTCCATATATTTTCAGCAAAAGAAGGTTGGGCTGAATCTCCTCCCCAGGGCGCATCTTTCTGTTGAAGCAGAATCTGATTTTGAGCATTTTCAGTTTTTGACCCGACACTGCTGCCGAAAATTAGGGCTTTCCACAGAAGTGGAATTTTTTAGTGAGCCCGGGCTTGAATTGATCTCCTCCTCAAAATCGAAGTTTAGAGATCAAGATTAAAGCTTTTGGTTGGACAGAACTCCAGGAAATTCAAACCCTAATTTGCACCTGAACCAACACTATAGAAATTCAGCTCCAGATCCAGATCTGACATCTTAACATGATAAGATCTAAATCTTTTGTATTTCCATTTGAGGTTCTCAGTTAAGATGTCTCATGATACCAAGCTTGATGAAAAGCTTAAGGGGGCTCCGAGCCTGGAAGTATAGGATCTCCTTGGTCTTGGAAGAAAATGAGTTGGACTCCTACATCAATGAGGAGATTCTAGTTCTAGAGGGAGATGAGGCTAAGTCCTTACACAAGAAGAAGTTGGTTATGGCTAAAAGGATTATTGTTGATTCAATCAAGGATCACCTCATACCACAGGTGTCCTCCCTAAAGACACCTAAAGCTATGTTTGGTTCCCTAACCAAACTGTTTGAAGGAAAGAACATAAACCGGAAGATGACCTTGAGGAACAAGTTGAAGAATGTGAAGATCCAGAATGCGGAGACCATACAGTCATACTTCACAAGGGTCTCCCAGATCAAAGAACAACTAGAAGAAGTAGATGAAGAAGTGGAGAATGCAGATATTGTGATGACCAATTTGAATGGTCTTCCTAGGACATGGGACTCATTCATTCAAGGGATTTGTGCTAGAAAGAAGCTAGTCAAGTTCAGTAGACTATGGGAAGAATTCTCTCAAGAAGAAGCTTGGATAGCAGCTTGAGAAGAAAAGATGGGAAGTGAAGATCAAGCTCTCACAGTACAATCCAAGAAAACCAGATCTAGGCACCATAGAGGCAAGCACTCTCACCAAAGGAGTAACTTTAGAATTCCTATAGATATGTCTAAGTACATTTGCTATACATGTGATGAAAGATGACACTTTGCTATATATGTCTAAGTAAAGTAGCTCTCACAAGAAGAAGGGAAACAAGAGAAGACATCATGTTCATGCTGCAGAGGATGATGAACCTTCCACAAAGAGAACTAGACAAGATAGTGATGATTCTTCAAGTGATGAATAATATGTTCTGATTTCCTCTCTCACGGGAACTATCACACATGGCAGCAATGATTGGCTTCCAAACATATGACAAGATTTAAGGAATCCTTTGTGAAACTGTCTGAACATGAATCACCTCACAAGGTGAAACTTAGAGATGAATACCAATATCCAATAAAAGGTAGTGGTGAATCCTCATACAAGCTAGACTCTAGAAAGTCTATCAAGATGAAAGATGTATTGTTTGTACCTGGACTAAAGAAGAACCTCCTCTCCATATCTGCATTGGATGCAAAAGGAATAAGGGTTGCATTTGTAGATGGTCAAGTACTCATGTGGCCAAAGTGAAAGTATTTTGATGATGCAGTAGTGATTGGGGAACAAGAAGGAGGACTATACAAATTGAAGGGCCAACCAGAACAAGCTTTGGTTCATGACTTGGTAGAACCAAATGAGCTTTGGCATAGAAGGCTTGCACATGTGCATTACAGACCACTACCACTTGCAAGCAAAGCTGTTGAAGGTCTCCCAGAAATGCAAACAAAACATGAAGGTGTATGCAAAGGATGTGTGAAAGAGAAGAACACAAAGAAGACATTTTCAACTAACGAGAGCAAGGAAAAATGAATCTTGGAAATAATCCACTCCTATGTATGTGGTCCAATGTCATCCAGTTCACTAAGCGGGTATGTATACTATGTTTCTTTTATTGGTGATTTTTCTAGAAAGACATGGATATACTTTATGAAGAACAAAGATGAAGTATTCAGCAAGTTCAAGGAATTCAAAGCCTTGATCGAGAACCACATAGAAAATAAGATCAAGACCTTTCGATCAGATAATGGCAGAGAATTCACATCAAATGAATTCAAAGAGCCATGCAAAGACTCAGGGATTAAGAGGGAGTTATCCACTCCACATAATCCACAACAAAATGGGATTGCAGAAAGAAAGAATAGAATGATCATGGAAGTAGCAAGGGCCTTGCTTCATGATCAAGATATTCCCATGCATCTATGGGTAGAAGCTACCAGAACAATGGTATATGTACAGAACCATACTCCACACAGAGTACTCAAGAACAAGACACTTGAAGAAGTCTTCTCCGGTAAGAAAGCAGAAGTCATCCATCTCAGAATATTTGGCTATCTTGTATACATACATATTCCGAAAGAAAATAGGACGATGTTAGATCCTTCAGGAAAGAAGGGTATATTTGTGGGATACTCTGAAAGCTTGAAGGCTTACAGAATATACCTCCCAGGATTCAAGAAGATTGACATTAGCAAAGATGTAACATTTGATGAAGATTCAGCCTACATCAAATCCAGGAAGAGACTGGCTAAAGAACCTGAAGAAACAGAAGCACCCATAATTCATGATACAACCATGAATGAAGAAATTCAAGAAGAGGATCAAGAATTAGAAGAACCTCAAGAACCTATGGATCCACCTCAGGAGAAGAATCCTCACAAGAGGAAACCTGCTTGGGTATGTGAAATTATCCAAGGTGCAGAAAGATATGGAGCTTCAGAAGAAACACATAGAGGAAGGAAGAGAACTAGGTCTTGCTCCAGTTATGTAGCTTTGTTATGTGACATTATTGATAAAGAACCTTCCAACTATGACGAAACGATAGAAAGGAAAGAATGGAAGGATGATATGATTGAAGAGTAACAATCGATCATGAAGAATGATGTTTGGGATGTTGTCCCAAGACCAGAAGGGAAGTCCAACGGTAACTTCCAAATGGATCTACAAGATCAAGCATGCTGTAGATGGCAGCATAGAGAAATATAAATAAAGATTCATGGATCATGGTTTCTCCCAGAAAGAAGGAATAGATTATGAAGAAACTTTCACACCTGTAGCCAGATACACTTCCATCAGATCAGTACTTGCTCTGGCTGTAGTGATAAAATGGAAGATACACCAGATGGATGTCAATACTGCTTTCTTGAATGGTGTAGTAGAAGAGGAAGTGTATGTGGAGCAGCCACTCAGTTTTGAGACACATGACAGGGAGTCTCATGTGTGTAGATTGAAGAAATCCTTGTATGGTTTGAAACAGACACCCAGGACATGGTACGACAGAATTGATGGCTTTCTATCCAGTTTGGGATTTACCAAGAGTAAAGCATATTCTAACCTTTACTACAAGGTTGAAGATGGTAACCCAGTGATACTCCTACTGTATGTAGATGATCTGTTTGTAACAGGTATGGATGGGTTGGTTTTTAATACAAAGAGGCAGCTTGCTGTCGAGTTTGAAATGAAAGACTTGGGTATGATGCATTATTTTCTAGGCATGGAGGTGTGGCAGAATACGGATGGAATCTTCCTCGGACATGGGAAGTATGGAGTAGAGATCCTAAAGAGGTTTGGGATAATGGACTGCAAGGCCATAACAAAACCTATGGCATCGAACCTGAAGCTATTGAGTGATGATTCATTAGAAGCGGTTGATGCTACGATGTATCGTCAAATGATTGGGTCCTTGATGTACTTGATGAATATGAGACTAGATATTTTCTTTGCTGTGAACACCTTGAGCCAGTTCCTAACAAATACAAGACATGTTCACTTGATTGCTACAAAGCATATTCTAAGGTACCTGAAGGGTACAGTTGATTATGGGCTCAAGTACGAGGCAAATCAGAAGATTAACCTGGAAGGTTATGTTGATTCAGATTGGAAAGGTAGTGCCATCGATAGGAAGAGCACTTCAGGATGTTGCTTCAGTATGGGATCAGGTGTGATCTCTTGGTTTAGCAGGAAGCAGTCCTGTGTGGCACTGAGTATAGCTGAAGCAGAGTATGTTGTAGCTTGTTCAGCTAGTTACAAGGTAGTGTGGCTGAGAAATGTACTGTCTGATTTATTTGATCTACAGTTGGATGCTACTTGTGTGTATTGCGACAACCAGAGTTGTGTGAAGTTGTCAGAGAACCTAATGTTCCATGACAAGTCAAAGCATCTCGAGATCAAGTATCACTATATCAAGGATATGGTGCAGGGAGGAGCGGTGAAGCTCCAGTATGTTGTGATAGATGAACAAATAGCTGATGTGTTGATGAAGCCAATGGTGAGAGTGAAGTTTGAGTACTTCAGGGAGAAGCTTGGTGTTCTCCAGATCAAGGTTCCCTCCAAGGGGAAATGATGAGACATAGAGCCATCTTGACATGGTGAGAGGATTAGGTTCCTTCCATGGTCAGATGTAAGGGCTGAGCCATTCAGTCATGGTGATAGTATTTGGTTCCTTCCATGTTAAATGTGAGTGTTGAGCCATTCTGATGTGACTGTAGGATTGGTTCCTACATGATCAGATATAAGTGTTGAATGCCATTCTTGGAATGGAGGCACCTGGTCAGTTACCAGGAATACTCAGAATGGGACTAAGGGCCATTCTAATATGACTGAGGGATGTAGTCTCACATGATCAGATACAAGTGCAAGGCCATTCTGATGTGATTGAGGTATGTCTTCCCACTTGATCAGATATAAGGGATGTTTCCATTCTCTGGGAGAATGGAGGTACCTGGTCAGTTACCAGGAATCCTCAATCTGGAAATGAGATCCCTTCCGATGCGATGTTTTTGAACATGGTCGGATGTAAGTGCAGAGCCTTTCTGATGCAGTTTTTTAGAACATGGTCAGATGTAAGTGTAGAGCCCTTCCGATGCGGTGTGTTCGCACATGGTCAGATATAAGTGCTGAGCCATTCTAGCGCGATGTGTTTACACATGGTCAGATGTGAGTGCTACGCCTTTCTAACAATATGAGGTCAGATGTGAGTGCTGGGCATGCCTTTCTGACAAGATGAGGTCAGATGTAAGAGTTGGGTGGGCCATTCTAACTTAGGGTTAGATATAAGAGCTGAAGACCTACATGAAGGGTAGGCCTACAAATAGCATGAAAAAGGGCTTGCTCTATAGAACTTCCTATGAGGAGAATAATTGAGAGATAGCACCGATGATGATGATCCAGACTTGATGATGATCCAGATCAAGTGATGATCCAAATGTGATGATGTTCTAGACTTGATGATGATCCAGATCAAGTGATGACCAATATTTGATGATGATACAGTGATGATGATCCAACAGTGGTGATCCAGATCCCATGATGAAGAAGACTTGAAGAGGAAGAAGACTTGAAGACAAAGATGACTTGAAGATGAAGAAGAATTGAAGATGAAGATGACTTGAAGATGAAGACAAATTGAAGATGAAGATGACGAGATGATCCAGTCGATACATAGAAGAAGACCAGTGCTGAAAATTGTGTCAAACGAATACCTTCCTAGTTAAGAGGGAGTGTTGATGTATTTGTAACTTCGGAATGTATTCACTTGTATATCTTATGTCTTGTACCCCGATGTTTATTTTGGGAAGTGTTTGTAATGCATTTGAGTCATGTCATGCCCTGATGTTCCTATCGGGAGATTCAATAATGTAAACAAGTCATGTCAAGTCATTGTGGGTAACCCTCCTATATTTGTTCAAGGGTTAAAGTCCCCATAGTTCCGGGGCCCTAGGGTTATTAGACTATCCTAGAGAATTCAGCCCTAGTGAGTCATTGTCAAGTCAGGAATTAGTATAAATAGAGAGTGATCCTCTCTATTTATCACACACTCACTCACACTCAGTTGTAGTGCATAGCTGAGGAAGAAGAATTTGCTGGGGCTAGAGAGAAAGAGGCTACTGCTGTCGATATATCTTCTTACTATTTTTGGGGCCTTGCTATTGGTGTTGATTCTATCTCTGAGGAAGTTGCAGGGTTTTCTCCTTTATGGTTTCCCTGAGGAAAATATTTGTGTTCATTGTCTCATATGTTTGATTGATGTGCTTTTTATTCTCTCAGTTAAGATCCTAAGTTTATGCTAGCTTAAATGATAAAAATCTAACAGTGAGAACTTGAGATGTAGGAGGCATCATCCCCAAAAATCAGGTTTGCACTCCTAGTTGAGTTGTTGAAGAGAAGTGGGCTCATAAATGACCAAGTCCTAGGAAAAATACTATTTAATAGTATGTCCATGAGTAGCAGGAGGTTAGCATTGGACGGGGATTAACATATGTATAATGCAAGAGATGGTGCATTGAGATATTTTTCTCTTGTGGTTCAATGAACTAGATCAAGGGTTCTGGAGCAAGTAAATTGGCTGCTCTGGGAGTTGGTTGGGAGGAACAGCTTCTCCACTTGTGTTTTCCCAGCATTGGTGCCAGGTTCCTACTCTGTTTTTCTTATGACTAATTATAGTTCTAGTAGGATGTGTATGTGAAATATATGTACAGTTACATCTACAGATAGTAGGATTATGCATTCTGTAGAACAAATATCCCTATTCTCCGAAGTATTAAAGATTTGTGGTAAAGTTATTACTGTAGCAATTAATATTTTGTCTCGATTAAAATTTACTTAGTTCTGACTGTTATAAGTCTATTAATGGTTTCAGAATCAATAATTGAATGATTAGAATTGATTAGTATGTATACAATGGATGAAATCCTCCATTTCAAACTTTTTCCTACTTTTAACGGTGTTTCCCAGCCTATATCATTTCTTCTAAATCTTCATTGATTATGTTTCTTGATTTTAGAATGTCATTGAAATGATAATGTTGGTTCTAGTGTCGATCCATGAGTTTCATTGTTGCTTATGAGAACACCTTAAAATTTTGTTGTCAGTAGTTTTTAGTCTGGTTCTAAACTTGGTAGATCTTCTAAATTAACCTCACCCAACCAATGGTCCCACAAGCATTCAACCAAGAGCGGAATTGAAATCCGTTGTGGATTCGATTTCATAAATGATTTCCTTCATGTCTCCAACTTTTAACTCCCTTGCTAGTTCACCAACGAAATGACCAAGGGACTGTCAGATCTAGATCGGTGTTGGGCTTCTTTGGGCACACAAAAAATTTCATAAAGTATCGCACCTGCCAGGAGTTTTCTTTGACCGTGCTAGTTCACCCAGTGAAATAGATCGCAGTCGTTGATCAGCTCCCCAATCAATCTCATCCGTTGATCTCGATCTTCTTCACAACATTTAATTTCCAAATTTTCTTACATCCTTTGTTGTTGTAACTATTCAGATATTCTACTATGTTTTCCTAAATAAATTTATTTATGTAAACCTTCATGTACTTCTGCTTTTCAAACTTGGATTGTCAATTGATCTAACAATGTTGGTTTATGGTTTAGATATTTATCTTTTCGATGTTACGAATGCAATCTATGTACATGGGGAAAAACCTTATTTCACTGTATGAATCCATTTTTAACGGCATCAGGTTAGTTTTCAGGTCGGTTAAACTTATAGTGAATCAAAACCAAAATTCAGACCAGAAACCCTTGAATCCATATTGTCAAATGTTGATCCACATAGCTAGACGATGATCCATAAAAGAAATCATATCAACGGTCAGGATATAAGTCAAAAAAGAGATCAATGGTTTGTAGAAGATGCGGAAGCCAGAAGGCAGGAAACAAGGAAAAAGACAAGGAAGATTGTTGAGTTCCGATTTCTGAGTTCTGTCATGGAAAGATGAAAGGCGGAAGGAGGGAAGTATAAAAATTAGGTTAAGGAATGTTGAGTTTCGATTTCCAAGTTCCGTCATGGAAAGGCGGAAGGCAAGGGCGGGAAGTTTAAAAATTAAGTTAACGAATGTTGAGTTCCGATTTCCGAGTTCCTCTGTGGAAAGGCAGAAGGTATACAAAAATTAGTTTTCAGAACTTGAAGTTTTCGAAGTCCAATTTCCACATCAAAGAAAGATCAAAAGTCAAGGTTTGATTCCACGGGGATCAATGGTGCGGAAAACATATGCGGAATGTAGAACGTAGAAGGTTAAGAATTTAGTTAACGAAACGTGAAGTTTCTGAGGTCCGACTTCCACATCAAAGCAAGATCGACGGTCAGTATTGAGTTCGTAAAGATCAATGGTGGGAAAAACATATGTGAAATGTGGAAGGCGGAAGGTGGTCAATTGATGGTATCTAATTGTTTATGCTTCGATTTTTTATTTCTGCAGCAGAATGCAGAATGCGAAATGCTGGATCAGAACTGCAGAATGGTGCTCGCGGAGGAACTGTATTTTAGTTTTTTTTAAATTTTTTGGAAAGGGTTCCTAATATTTTAAAGGAGATGATGTTCATCTCATATGGCCAAGGTTATGCTTTAACTCTCTATATGTTTGAAATTCCTCATAACAGTTAAGTATTTTATTAATATGTTTGAAGATATATGGTTATAGAATTTTTTTTATGTTTGAATTTTGAGGTATGTTACATCCAAGCATACCACCAACACTGTAAATGCACTAGATATAACCATACCACCATCATGTACAAGTGCACCAACTGCAAGTGACATCAGGTCGGGACAGGTGCTAATTGAAACCCCTAACCTCCATCAAATAAATAGTAAACTATAGACCAAATTTAAGAGATTTGAAAAATTGCAAAAATATTTGACGCATAAAATATTTGACCTCAGGAAACAACTAATGCCCACCTACTGTCACTATATTGACCCCTTCGGAGCATAATAATTAAACAAGTATTTTACCATTCTTAATTATAATGTTTATTAAAATAACAACTTTTTCAAAATTTATTTAGTAAAATAATATTATTATATAAAATATTTTCCATAACCATTTTTTTCAAAAAAATAATTAATCAAATAATATATATATATATACACACACACGGTTTAAGTTAAAATCCTTAAACTAAAATTAATTTAAAATTTAAATTTATTAAACATGAAAATAAAATTAAAATATAAATTTTAATCATTTAAAATAATTATAAAATTGTAATACTTGTTTATATAAAATAGTATTTTTACATAACCAGTTGATTGATACTTATCAATTTATAAATTACTATTTTTTTTAAAAATTATCTCAACACCTCTCAAATGGCCTTTTAAAGTTGTTATTACGTCAAAGGAGTTTGGTAGTGAACGATTCTCCTCACAATTTCATCTCCTGTCATTGTTTTATAGAGTGTTTCCACATGTTCATGCCTTTTTCCACCCTGGTTTGTCAAAAACCCTGCCACATGTACCTGTATGGTTTTCTTGATCATCGCCTCATTTGCTACATCCCCACATCTTCTTCATCTTAGTGGCTACATCCTCTAAGTGTTTATCAAATTGAAAATAACAGGGGCAAGTCTCTTCATTCTTGATGGATGTGATAAGGAGCTATCTTACCACCTCTAGTGTTTGAATATATGTCACTCAGGCCAACCTTGGTATGCTCTTCAACTTCATACATCAATATACATCAAGCTTTGCCAACAAGCTCAAATTTTATGTAGGTAGAGAATGCAAAAAGAAAAATAAAAACACAAGAACTGAAAATGCAATAAGATAGAAAATATGAGCAAATAAGAGTTGCTGCCAAGAATTTTATCAAGCAAAAGAGAAATCTACAAGTCTACGTTATGCAACTCTGAAATGATCTATTTATAGCAGTTTTTAGAAGCATGTTTTTACTATTGTTTTTGTTGTTGGATGATGAGGTTTATTAATTAGAAGGATGGGTAGTTCATTGGATGACTCAGAGGACGGCTATGCGACTGCTGGTTGGCTGCAGTTGGTCGATGGCTACTGGTTAGCGGTCGTCAAGCTTACATTGTTCAACACTCCCCGTTAATATTGACTTATCAATGATGCCCAAACCTTCCCTTAGATGTTCAAATATTTCTTTTTCCAATGGCTTAGTGAAGATATCTACAAATTGATCTTTAGATTTTCAAAATTCAAGATATATTTCACCATTGTTGATAAGTTCTCGGATGAAATGATATCTAGTATCAATGTGCTTGCTCATTTTGTGAAAAACATGATTTTTTGATAGTTCTGTTGTTCAATTATTGTCACAGTAAATTTGTGTTTCTCCTTCCCGATCTTGCATCAGATCTGACATAATTCTTCTTATCCACACTACTTGACATGTTTCTAATGTTGCTGCTACATATTTTTCTTTTGTAGTTGAAAGAGTAATAATAGGCTATTTTTGGGAAGCCCACGATATTGCTTGTGAACCTAGATGGAAAATATACCTTGATGTGTTTTTTCTATCATCAATGCTACCTGAAAAATCATTGTCCGTGTACCCAACTAGAATTAAATTGTCTAATTTTGAATATAAGGTGCCATAATATCTTGTTCCACCAATATATCTTAAAATACTTTTCCCAATCTGCCAATGTGAATCCATTGGTGTTTCCATGAACCTTGAAATCAAACTGACTTTATACATAATGTCACACCTTGTTGTTGTCAAATACATCAAAATGCCTACCAAACTTTTGAACAAAGTTGGATCTACCTTTGTACCCATATCTTCTTTACTCAATTTCAGTCTTGTTGCCATAGGTGTAGATGCTGGCCTACAATTCAATATCTTGATCCTTTTTAAAACATCATTTTCATATTTTGTTTGACAAATGCAAATTCCATCATATGTTTGACTTACTTCTATGCCTAAGAAATATTTCATTAAGCCCATATCTGTTATCTCAAATTCTTTTTTCATTGTTGATTTAAACAACTCAATTGAAAAGTTACCTATAAATATCAAATCATCAACATATAGGGATACAATTAAGACCTTACCTTGATTGTTTACCTTGATGTAAAGAGTTGGATCACTGCTGCATTTGCTAAAATCATGGCTTTGGAAATATGAATCAATGTGGTTGTACCATGCTTCTGGAGCTTGTTTGAGGCCATACAAATATTTTTTTCAATCTATAAAATTTATGTTCATGACCCAATATCTGATAACCTGGTGGCTGCTGCACATATACTTCTTCCTATAATATCCCCTTCAAAAAATCTGATTTGACTTCCATCTAATAAACTTTCCATTTTGAATGCCCTTCTATTTCTAACATTGTTCTTACCATATCTAATATAGCTAATGGAGCAAAAGTCTCATTGTAATCAATCCCGGGTTGTTGTGAAAAATCCTTTGCAACTAACGTTGCTTTATGCTTTACAACATTTCCATTAGCATTAAACTTTGTTTTATAGATCCATTTTACACCTATTGCATCTTTTCCTTCTGGAAGATTCACTAATTTCTAAGTTTGATTTTTCTCTATTGCTTCAATTTCTTCATCCATAGCCTTTTTCCAACTTTCATATTTAAAAGCTTCTTCAAAACATATTGGATCAACAATAGAAAATAATGCAAAATCAGAAATCAAACCATCATCATCATTACCTTGAGTTACCTCATATATTTCCTTGAGACTTCTTGTCTTCACTGGAATTCCTTTAGAACTTGAGCGATTACTTGAGTGATATCTAGGTGTTGAATGAGATCTTGAAGTTGATTGAGGTGTTGATGTTGTGCTATGTGAACCAGTGCCATTGTTGGGAGCTTCATCTTCATCCAAATATTTCATTTCAAATTGTCGTTGTCGATGTAGATTTTCATTCCAAATCCATTCTTCATCTTCAAGAAACTTGAAATCTCTATAGATTATATTCTTTTTTGTGATAGGATTATACAACTGGTATGCTTTTAAATGCTCACTATATCCCACAAAAATGCATTTTTCTCCTTTATTATCTAACTTCTTCCTATTTTCACGAGGAACATGTGCATATGCAATACACCCAAAGACTCTTAAATGAGTAACATTATGCTTTTTATTACTCCATGCTTCCTGTGGTATTTTACCCTTATATATACTGCACAAGCTACAGTTTCATCCCAGTATTCATTTGGTAGATGTTTATCTTTCATCATGCTTCTTGCTATTTCCATTATTGTTCTATTTTTTCTTTCTACAATATCATTTTGTTGTGGTATATAGATAGTTGTAAATTTCCTTTTGATCCCATTTGTTTTGCGAAAACTCAAGAAATCATTGGATGCAAATTCTCTGCCTTTATCTGTTCTTACAATTTCAGTGTAGAATTTTAATGACTTTAAAATCCTTAAACATTTAAAAAACTTCTAATTTGTGTTTCAAGAAATATACCCAAGTTTTCGTTGAATAATCATCTATGAAAATTATGAACTACAATCTATTCCCAATGGAAGGTGTCTGGATATACCCACATAAATCTGAATGCACAATTTGAAGTGGAGCTCTTTCTCTATATGACTTACCAACATAAAATCATTCTCTATGCTTCTTACCAAGAATGCAGTCTTCACAAAGTTTATTTGGTTGTTCAATCAATGGAAAACCATTCACCATGTTCTTTCTATGGAAAAATTTAGACCACTGAAGCTTAAATAACCAAACCTTAAGTGCCATAACCATGACTAATCTGAGAGGGCTGCTTTGAAAGAAACAGACAAATCGTTTTGCAACCTTAAAGGAAACATATTGTTTTGTGTCATTTGGACTTTTGCAATTAGTGCTCTATGTGAATCAAGGATCTCGCGTGCATTATTTTCAAAATAGACTTTATATCCCTTTTGTAGTAGGTGTCCAATGCTAATTAGATTGTGTTTGAGATTAGGGACATAATACACATTTGGAATGTGTTTCTTTTCACCTTGCTTAGTTTCAAATTTTATGCCACCTTCACCCATGACAACTACTTTGTTATCATCTCCCAATTTTACTTCTAATTGCACAGGTTCATCTATGTTTGCAAACATATCCTTGTTTCCACTCATGTGGTTACTACAACCACTATCTAAAAACCATACTTCTTTTGAGATTTCTTGTGCACTATTATAAGTAATAAACATTGAATCACTATTTTCAGAGTGAATTTCTCTTGAGAAATTTGCATTCTGCCTATTCATATCAAACTTTTTCTTCGTACATTCAGGTGCATTATGACCAAATTTTTGACAATAGTGGCATTGGATATGTGATTTTTCATACCTTTGTCCTTGGTCATGAAATTCAAGAGAATGTCTGCCATCTCTTCCTCTTCTGCTTGCAAAGAAATTGGAATTTGCTCCTTCTTCATGAGAGCTATCTACTCTACCAACTTCATTATGATTGTTGATTCTTCCTCTTCCAAATCCTCTTGCACCTCTATTAGTGATTCTTCCTCCTCTTATGCGGATGCTAGCTTTAACTTGTGATTTGAATGCATTTTCCATAGAGGAACAATTTGACATATTGAGTCTTTGCTCAAGGGTTTGTAAAGACCCCATAAAACCATCAATAGAAACATGAGACAAATCTTTAGAGTCTTCAATAGCTACAATAATTGGGTCAAATCTAATAGGAAGACTCCTAAAAATATTTTCTACAACGTTTTGATCATCCAAAGTATCTCCATGAGACTTTATGTGATTTACTATACTCAGTGCACGAGTGAAAAAATAATTTATTGTCTTGGATTTTGACATTTGTAAATTTTCAAAATCTTTTCTAAGCATTTGTAGTCTTAAGAACTTGACTTTGCTAGTATGTTGATAACAATTTTGTAGAGTGTCCCATGCATTCTTGGACCTTGTAGTTGCTGCAACTCATGGAAAAAACGATTCTTCCACTGCTTGTTGTATTAAAAATAATTCCTTGGCATCCTTCTTCTTATTCTCTTTGAGAAGATCCTTTTATGCTTGTGATAAGGAATGATATGTTGCTTGATCTAGTGGCTCTGTAAAACCATTCTCAACCAAGCCCTATAATTCTTGTGAATAAAAAAAAGTTTCATTTTAATGCTCCAATATTCATAATTTTCCCCATTAAATTGGGGAATTTGGGGTTGAGTGAGACTAATGCAACTTAGCACAACCAATCCAAACTGATTAAATATTGCACTTTAACAATACTTTGTGATTTTTTTTAATATTCCAATGGTCTTTCAATAAAATTAGAATTAAACTAATGACCCAAAAACAATAAACTTGCTGCAACAATTACATCACACCAAATTAAATGCTTTACCATTTCATTCATCCTAAAACAACATTACGAGAAATCAATTCTTCCCTTCCATGATTATGCGCTTGCACAACTAGAGTTTGCACCTCCACAACCAGTCTCTCCACAACTTTGTTTTGATTCCAATTTCTAGGTAGAGATTGCAAGAAGAAAACTAAAAATACAAGAAATGAAAATGCAAATAAGAGTTGCTATTCAGAATTTTATTAAGCAAAAGAGAAAGCTACAAGTATACCTTATGTAGCTCTGAAATGATCTATTTATAGCAGTTTTTAGAAGCATGTTTTTACTATTCCTTTTGCTACTCGACGATGAGGTTTATTAATTATATTTATGGGTAGTTCGTTGGACGACTTAGAGGATGGTTGGGCGGCTGTTGCTGGTCAGTAGAGGTTGGTAGGAGACTGCTGGTTGGTGGTGGTCAAGCTTACATTGTTCAACATTGTTCAACACCCTACAACTCTTCTAAGTTAGAGCATCCAGAAGCCTCTAGTGTTTGAAGCTTTGTCAGTTGGTCCTAGCCTGGTATGCTCTTCAGCTTCACACAACCATATACATCAAGCTTCACCAACAACATCAACTTTTCAACACCTTGTAGCTCTTCTAAGTCATAGCAGCCATAAAAATTTAGTCTTTCAAGCTCTGTCATCTACCCCAAGGTATTCTCTTCAGCTTTAAACATCTAAAAACGTCAAGCTTCACCGAGGACCTCAAATTTTCAATACCATGTAGCTCTTCTAAGTCAGAGCAGCCATAAATATTTAGTGTTTCAAGCTCTATCAGCTGCAACAACCCTAATATGATCTTCACCTTCACGCATTGAGATACGTCAACCTCTGCCAATGACTTCAAATTTTCAACATCCTTCAACCCTTCTAAGCTAGAGCAGCCAGAAGCTTCTTACACAACAATAAAATCCATCTTTTAGCACTACAAATTAGCACCACTTCTATTTTGTGGTGTTAAAGTGGTGTTATTATCACCAGTTACAATTTTATGGTGTTAATGTGGTGGTATTAACATCACTTATATTTTGTGGTGTTAAGGTGGTGGCACTACCACCACTTATATTTTGTGGCGTTAAGATGGTGTTAATGTTTCTTAATATTTTCTAAATTGAGTTTCCCCTCATCTATGCTAACAAAAATTCCATGTTGTCAAGTACCATAAAGCCATAAAGCGGTGCTAAGTCATTAATTGCCACATGGATATGTACAAGTAGGATTTAATTATGAGCATTTGCACCATAAACACAACAACTTAACAAATAATTATTTTGTAAATAACTTAATTCTTTTTTTTTGTTTTACTTATTCAAATAAATCATCAAGATTGATTTACCAGTGAGTTTTTTTCCACAAATTCAGTTATTTATTTGGATATTATTTAAACAAATAAATTCATATGATTCGTTTATGAGGATTTGCACCACAAGCATAGCAAGTTAACAAATAATTATTTTGTAAATAATACAATCTAATTATTCATTTGTAATATTATTTAAACAAATAACTTCCTAGGATTATTTATATTCACAAATAATTAAAATCAACCATAATACTATTATTAGGATTTTAGCATAAGGAATTGGTCTCAAATCCATGGACATGGTTAAGGGAGGAAACCTCTACCTTTTGTCATAAAAGAAACTTTTAGGAATCTAGGACCCATAAAGACACCTCAAAGGTCACATATTGTTTCTAAGCACATATTTGTTGGATGGAGGTATACAAACATGATTTAATTATGATGATTTGCACCATAAAAACAATAACTTCACAAATAATTATTTTGTAAATAAGTTAATTCAATTTATTTTTTCAATCAAATAAATGATCAATATTAATTTATGAAGTTTTACACCACAATCAAAACAAATTTAATTATTATTTTTCATACTATTTAAACAAATAAAATCATGCATGATTAGTTTATGAGGCTTTGCACCACAAGCACAACAAGTTCACAAATAACTGTTTTTCAAATAACTCAATTCAATTATTCATTTTTAATATTATTTAAGCAAGTAAATACATGCGACTCTTAATATTGACAAATAATTAAAGACAACCATTTTTATTTTTTACTAAATCATAAAATAGAATAAAAATGATTTGAATTGAAATTTGACTATTCCGTTGGGTGTAATTTTATTGAGATAATTAAATTTATTGATGTATATTAGTATCATTATTAGGTTTTGAGCACAAGGAGTGGGTCTCAAATCCTTGGACATGATTGAGGGAGGAATACCTTAGGCCATAAAATAGTCTTTTAGGAGTGTATAACCAAGAAATATGGTAAGCATGCATGTATTCCTAAGGGTATTCTTATTGTCTACAGTGTAGGAAATAACTCCATTAGAAGGTTAGTGATAGGTCTATTAGTCTTTGACATATTTAAAATAAGAAGCTTAGGTCTTATTCCATTAGAATGTTAGTGATAGGTCTATTGGTCTTTGACATATTTAAAATAAGAAGCTTAGGTCTTAGGGAGGAAAGAAGTTTATATAGATTTTTAGGGATAATAATGATGTGTTGAGCCAACACAAATGGATTTTTGAGCGGATTTATGGCCTTATAATAGGGATATAGGGGAGAATTAGAATAAATAAAACTAGGCATAAGTATCTAGGGCATAGACATGATTAAGGGACAAAACATATGGCTTGGACATTAGACGGACCCTCTAGACATATAATATTAACAATTATACCTCTAACCACCACATAATACCTCTTAAGAGTATCCTTAGCCTAATATTGGGAGTATCAATGTGACTAAGAGGTTTTATGCACTGTATATGGGTTTCAAGGTCCTTGACATGTTAGAAGGAGGAAACCTAGGTTGTGTCTCCCTAATAAAATATTTTGGGCATCCAAGGCCAAAAGAAACACTTGAAACCACTACACATGACCTATTGGGGGTATTATTTACCTCTAAGCGAAGACATAAATGCTATTACAAGGTTTGTTTCTAGAATGTATGGGACTTAGGGTTGTGTGTCATGTCATAAGAGGAAACTTGGGCCTTAGGCACCAAGGGAAGATTTGAAACACACCCATGAACTTCCAACTCTATCTTTTGCCTCTGAGTGTTGATGTAAGTGACACTAGGTATGGATCATAAAACCTTGGACATAGTTTTGGAAGGAATTATATGACCTAGAACTTAAAGGAAGGTTTTAGGAATCTCAAGCTAAGAGTCATTGATCAAACGATCACATAGGATATCATGTACTATATAGGGGGTAATTATACTTAAAGTGGGGCATGTTTTGCAATATACATTTTTGTGCACTATGGATGGGTATTGGAAAATGGTTGGGTAATAAATTGATGGGATTATACCCTAACATAATATTATTGAGGTAATGGGAAATGATTAAGTCTATGAACCATAACATACACCCATTAAAGTGGATCTTTGGAATAAAAGTTTGATATGTAAATAATAAAAATATTTTTCATAGTGGGATGGGTCTCAAGGCCTTGAATGGAGTCATAGGAGGAAATCAAGAGCATTATGTAGGTGTCCAAGGGACTTGGGAATGGAATTCCAAGGAACAATGCCATGTATTTGTCCCTAAAGAGACCATTGAGGCATCCAAATCCATGAACAATGCCTCAATAACCATGCATGACTTTGCATGGGTATCCTTGGTGGTATGTATCTAAGTCTTGTATGGTTAGAGATTTGGACATGGTAAATGAACGACACCAATTCTAAGCCCCTAAAGGAATATTATATAAATCCAAGGACAAGATCTTGGCGAATGATGGCTTAAGGAGAAAGGTCATTCCTTTTTCCCTAAAGAAAATCATTAATGCATCTAGAGCCATGAATAATTCCCCAAAGCACCATGCATGACTTCATAAGGATATCCATGTCCCCATGTATCTATTGGGGACTTGGGGCCTTGGAAATCGTTAGGTGAGTAGACTTAATCCTCTAGACCTAAAGCAATCTTCTATCCATCCAAGGCTAAGAATAATCTCTCCACCAACCACACTGGGCCTCTTGATGGTAATATTTCCTTATTATTGAGCAAATTAGTGTGATTAGGTGGTTTTGAGAATTATGTACATGTCTCTCACATCTTTGGGAATAATACGACGCATTTTCCCTTCATTGAGGCATCTAGAGCCATGAAATATTCCTCAAGTCACCTTGCATGACTTTGCAAGGGTATCCATGGTGCTCTATATCTAGGTCTTAAGAGGCTTAGGTCCTTGGACATGGTCAATGGAGGAGAAATGATGCTTGGGTTCTAAAGAAATTTTCTAGCCATTCAGGTCTAACAAGGTTGTCTCCACCAAGAAGACATGGACTGATAAGGGTGTCATTGACATATTATTAAGGATGTTAATACCATCGAGTGGTTTTGAGAAATATGTATGTTCCTTGAGGACTTGGGAATGGAATTATAGGAGAAAAGACCACGCCTTTTTCCATAAATAAACCATTTAGGTGGTTAGAACCATGAACAATGCCTCAAAGCACCACACATGACTTCGTAGGGGTATTCATGGAATTATGTATCCAGGTCTTGGGAACTTGAGGGCTTGAAAATGGTCATGGGAGTAGACTTAAAGTTAGGGACATGAAGGAATATTCTAACCATCCATGGATAAGAAGGTATCCTCCACCAACAACACATCATATTTTGAGGGTATTATTGTGGATTATAATTAAGGTTGTTAGTGGCATTAGGTGGTTTTGAGTAATATGTACATGTCTTGAGTCCTTTGGAATGGTGTTCCAGGGAAGAATACCATGAACTTGGACATGAAGAAATTTTTAAGGGATTTAGATCCATGAACAATGCCTTGAATGGTCATGCGTGACTTCCTAGTGGTATCCATGCACTATGTATCTAGGTCTTGTGGCCTTGGTGCATTCAACATGGTCAATGGATAGACTTTAGTCTAGTTCCCTAAAGGAAGATTCTAGGAATCCATGGGTAAGAATGTTTCTTTCACCAACCAAACATGGCCTCTTGACAATATCATTGGTCTATGATTGAGGATGTCAATGCCATTAGATGGTTTTGAGTAACACATACATATCTCATGTTCTTGAGAATGGAATTTTGTGGAAGAATACCATTCCTTTAGCTATAAAGAAACTAATTATGCATCCAAATCCATTAAAAATTCCATACTTAACCACACATGACATCATAGGGTATCCATGGCATTGTGTATCCAAGGCCTATGAACTTGGGGCCTAGGAAATTGTCAAAGGAAGAGACCTGAACCTCGAGCCATAAAGGAATATTCTATCCATTCATGAATAATAAGTTTTCCTTCACCAACCGCAAATGTCCTCCTAAGAGTATCATTGGATTATGATTAAGGATGACACTGCTATTAGATTGTTTCAAGTAGTACTTGTATGTCTCAAGGCTTTAATAATGATGTTGTAGGGAACAATATGATATGTTTAACCTTAAATAAAATTTTGAGGCATCCAAAGCCATTAGTAATGCAATAAGGTAACATGCATGACTTCATAGGGGTGTGCATGGAACTTTGTATCTACGTTTCTTTCCTAGGGGGGATTCGACATGGTTAATTGAGGACACCTAAACCTTGAACCATAATGGAAGATTTTAGTCATCTAGTACTAACGATATTTCCTCGACCAACCACACATTCTCTCTTTAGTGTGTTATTGGACTATGAATTAGGATGGAAATATGATTAGGTGGTTTTAACCAGTATGTAGGTGTCTCAGGTCCTTGGGAATGAATTTATATGGACGATTACCATGCATTTGGCCTTAAAGAAATCATTGAGGCATTTAGATCCATGAACACTTCATTAAATAACCTCACATGACTTTCTAGGGGTATCTATGGAACTATTAATCTAGATCTTGTAGCGCTAGATCCTTGGACATCGTTAGTTGAGGAGACCTAAACCTTGGAGTCAACACGAATATTCTATCCATCTAGGGATTAGTAGGTTTCCTCCACCAACGACACATAACCTGCTAAGGGTATCATTTTCCTATGATTAAGGTTCTTGATGTTGGTAGGTGGTATTGAGCATTATGTAGGTCTCCTAGGGTATTGGGAATGGAATTATATGAAAAAATACCACACCTTTGGCCCTGAAGAAATTATTAACCCATTCATAGACATGAATAATACCTCAGAGCACCACACATGATTTTGCATGGGTATCCATGGTGATATCTATTTATGTCTCGTAGTCTTGCGGCCCTGGAAATTCTGAATAGAGGAGACCTACAGCTCGAGGCCTAAAGGAATATTCTAGCCATTTAGTGTTAAGAAGGTTTCCTCCACCAACAACACATGGCCTCCCAAGGGTATTATCATCATATGATTGATGATGTTTATAATGTTATGTGGTTTTGATCAATATGTAGATGTCTAGGTCTCTGGGAATCACTTTACATGTAAGAATACCATGAATTTGACCCTCAATAAATCATTGAGGGATCCAAATCCATGAATAATGCCTCAAGCAATATTGGGCGTCACTTTCTATGGTAACACATGGCACTATGTATCCAAGTCTAAACCCCTTGAATTCCTTTACCCCTAAAGAACTATGTCATGAATCTAGGTCCAAACATGGCATGTAAGATCACAATGCATGATTCCTTGAGGTTATTCTTCACATACATGTACAAATATTTCTACCATTATGATGCTTTAGAACTAGCTATGGGTCTTTGGTCTCTAGACATGGTTGGTGTAGGAAAATCAATCTTTTGTTCCTAAAGGAAGCTTATATACAACCAAGGCCATGATTAAAACCTAAAAGAATCATACATGACCCTCATTAAGGTTTTTCTAGGTTCGTAGGGTCTTAGACATGGTTGGAGGAGAATAATCAGGGTGAAACATATAGAACAAGTTTATTGTATTCCAAGGCCATGAATTATGGCTCAAAGCACCAAGCATGATATATCAACAATAATCATGATTTTTGAATGGGGATATCGATGGTATTAAAAGGTTGTTATCAATAGGTATGGCTCTTGAGGATCTACACATGGTTCAAGGAGAAATCCATTTGTAAGAATTTCATAGGATCATAACACAAGAAAACCATCCAATTTAAGTAGGGTTTTTTCAAATTTTCCTCACAAATAAATTTGTAGGTAATGTTACAAGGACAAATTGAAAAATTGAATCTAAGATGATATTTTCAATTAAAATATCTGTCTACAATCTCAAGAATTTGTGATGAGATATTTTTGTCAAACCACCCGAATAGTAGAGTAAGTGGGGTATTAGCATTCAAAATGTATGAAGCAATTTAAGGTAAGTTCATAATAAAAAAATGGAAAAAATGCTTTCATTTTTCATGGGTGGTCGTAGAGGAGGAGGAAACATCAACAATTGACATCACCATTATTTCAAGGCTAGTTATCTTATCTAGGTAGTCAAAGGTAGAATTTGGTCTAGACATGATGTCAAAGGAGAAAATAATATTTGGTCTAGTGGAAAGACAAAAGTTTGGAGGAATCTATGTAGACATTGGCATAAGAGTATGAAAATTTGAAGGGTTGAGTGGAACAATAAGATCAGGGACAAAGTTCTTTCTCTCCTAGGGAGTTTAATGCAGGGGCATCGAACTCCATGACCAAAAGCAACAAATCAATGACGAGTAGTCACTAGGAAGGATGGGGTCGAAATGAGTTAAAAATACTTGGGATTTTAAACTAATTCCTGTAGATATTTATAATTTTAAACTTATTTTTAAAATTATAATTATGTAAAAAATTTCATCCATTAAAAAAAAATTAAATTACAATTCCACGTTTCCATAATTTAATGTATAAATTTATATATTTTATTGGCAATATATTTACTATTATTTAAAATATTCTAAATTTATAATTTATAATTTTCAAAATGTTGAATTTAAATCTATATATTTTTTCTACAAAATATCAAAAATATAATTTTATCTTAAATTATGGATTTCTATTAATTTTTTAATTTGATATTATTTAAAAAAATTTAAATCATAAATTTCTATTAATTTTTTAATTTGATA
>LPNX010671567.1:0-73315 GCA_001517045.1 Pseudotsuga menziesii
ATTTATGCTAAAGAGATTGGGGTTTCCTTCAACTATCAAGGAGGAGAGTTTCTTTGTCCTCCACTCTCTCTTGGGTTGTTTAAATTTTCTGATTTTTTTCATAAGGTTACATGTTCCCCTTTCTGTTCTCGATAGGCACTAATACAACTTCAACGATTTCATTTATTTTTATTAAAGTTTATCCAAGTAATAAAAAATTCTAATCATTTATTTTTCTCTTGTAGGTTGTTGGATCAAATATATTGAATGAAGCTTCTTGAAGGGTAATAAGTTTGTCCATTGAATGATTTTTATTGCAAATGAAATATTAAAGATTCATTCTCTCCTCTCCATTAATAACCATCTCTTCTATTGAAGTAAGTTTTTATGCTTCTTCTAGATCTATTTTTTTTTAAATCTTATTAATGGATTTTGTAATTAAATATGTAATGAATAGTATTTGTGTTGGTTTTTATCTAAATTTTTAGTGTTGTTTATTAACTTAGACTACTCGTATGCAAAGAGATTCCTTTGCATGGGTCTAAATAATTAATATAAGGTTTTTTTTGTTTTGTTTCTAGAATTATGGAAATGTATATAGAATAAATAATTAACTTATTTCATATTGAAATTATGAAAAAGTGTATATAAATATTATTATTGGTGACTATGATATGTTAATGTGGATATTCTCATTTATTAATCACATCCTTGATAATGAAGCATTTATATGTCTTTGTGAATTTGAATCAAACTTAATTATTTAATTCATTAGTTACCACTTCCAAAAAGTACTTCATAATTTATGAGTAGATAGATTATGTAAACATATACATTGTTCCAAAAAGTACTTCATAGTTTATTAGTAAATAGATTGTGTAATTGATAATGTGAAATATATATTTGCATATTAATGGACATCTTGATGTGAATTAAGTGTAACTAGTATGATTATAAGAAAATTTGTTACCCTTTATATTTTGGTTCAATCATGTTATAACATTTTTCTATGTGTAAGCTTATTAAAATATAGGGTTAACTTGGTTTAAAAAAAAAACTCACATAGCTAATCTGATTTATTCTATTCCTTAAATACATCATTTGAAAATTAAATGTGAGAATCTTAATGTATCATTATAATAGTAGAATCTGTAGTTCTTGTTAAGAACATCACATTTTTATAACAAATTAAAGAAGGCTCATAACACATGGTAATTCAATAGTCACATAATCTATTGAAAGATCAAATGAATGTAATGTGCATTTTAATTTCTAATATTTAATTATGGACTAAATTAATAAGTAGACAAAATCTATGGAGTGGATTAATATGTACACCAAATCAATTTCATAGACATGATAAAGTTCTCCCTTACATCATTATCATTTTGGATTTAGACACTAGCAATAACTTAATTTATAAAAGCTATTAGAATTTGTAAAAGTTATTAGAGATACAAAAATCATAAGGCTCTCTTCTCTCCCTCTAACTTTGGGCTTTGTATTTGCACAAAGATTGTTTGTAATAAAAAGATTGTGTTAGAGAGTTAATGAGAGGTTTGTTATTCAAAAATATCTTCCTAATAGTTAGGAACCATGCAAAAGTGAGCCATACCCAATTCCATATTTTGGAAGTATACCAAAAATTGTAGAGAAATATCACCAATGTTTAATTCTATGATATTAAACATTTTTCTTTATACATGCATACCAACATGAATTAAACATATAATTCAATATTATGATATACTTATTTTCAATATTATAACAATGACATGTAAGCATGATATACATTTTCTGCATCGGAACACGCTGAGAGATGGTGCAAATCTCAAATACATATAAATTAAGAATTGAAATTAAAACAAAAAAAAATTAAATTTCTGCATGGAGAATGCTGGGAGATGGTGTAAATCTCAAAGACACAAATTAGGAATTGAAATTAAAACTAAAATCTTTAAAATCTTCCTCTGTTAAGCACCATCTGTCTCTTAAATCCTCAGATGGTGATAACCGCTAACTTGTACCTCTCTGGTTAACCTCCGCAGATAAAAAGTCGTTCCAGTTTGGTATTGAACGATGGACGCAGTTTCAGTTTGGGTTTGGGTTTGGTATTGAAGGGTGGACGCAGTTGCAGAATTAACCATATAGGTATTGAAGGGTGGACGCAGTTGCAGAATTAACCATATAGGTAAAGACTTTTCACATGCTTACATGTTTAGATATTGTTTAGATATTTAAGTTTAGGTGTTTAGATATGATTAACAGAGTCAAAGCAAAGTGGTATGTGAAGGTAAATTAATTACTTAGTTTTGTAAAAATAGCTATCTATTAACAGATGGTTAAAGTTAATATGAACACAAAACAAAAACAAAAAAGAATTGATTTCCCAGGTCCCAAAGCAGCAGGTAGGAGGGGGGCACTCCTAACATACAGGAACTTATACAGGAACTTATACATATGCTTATAATAAAAACTTTTCACAAGCTCAGTAACAACAAATAAGGCGACTTGTGAATACTTATAGTTACAACCAACTACTTATAAGTTTTGTAAAAAGCTAAAATATATAATTTTATATATATTATACATAATAAATTATTAAAATAAAAATAAACACAAAACAAAAATAAATTATTACAAATTTATTTAACCATTCTTTAAGCTTATTTAACCACTCTTTAAACAAAATACTACTGCCATGAAAATGAAATGGAATGGAATGTTGTGCTCAAACACATCCAAAATCTGAGAAAATTAGCGTGTCCATATAGAAATCGTAAATTGGTTCTTATGAATGGTCAGATAAAGAACAATATATGAGCAAGATCAACAGAGAAAAAGTAACGCAAACCAGCAATATGTAACCTCAAACAATGGAATCTCGGGTGACGCATAAGTCAATGGTATCTCGGGAGACACAATGCTACTCCCTTCAACATCAATGCCGCAGTTTAACAGCAACCTAGGACAAGAGCGGGTCTCCATCTGGTCTCCAACAGCCCACCTGAATGATCTCCACCCACTTTCCTACCGCCCTAACTGACCTCCCGTTTCCTCTCACTCGACCACTGTCAGATCCCTTCTTCCACATCCGCTGGCCCTAAATCCTTAGCCGAACCCGGAGCCCACCACCCATTTTCGCTCTCCAGTTTCATCCCATCTGCACCTGTTCAACTCAATGGCATCTCCGGTGGTGCAATGCTTTACTCGTCGTTTCTGGATGACCAGACAGAGTACAGTCAAAACGCTCACCTTGCATTACCTAGTCAATCAGCAATGAACAACGACCGGATTTGACTGTACTGTGTCTGCTCATCAAGAAACGACGAGTAAAGCATTGCACCAACCGAGATGCCATTGAGTTGCAGATGGGGTGAAACTGGAGAGCAAAAAAGGGTGGTGGGATTGGGGTTGGGGTTAGTGGTTCCGGTAAGGATTTAGGGCCGGCGGGTGTGGAAGAAGGGATCTGAGAGTGGTCGATTGAGAGGAAACCAGAGGGCAGTTAGGGCGGTAAGAAAGTGGGTGGAGATCATTCAGCTGGTCTGTTGGAGACGAGCTCTTGTGGTCTTGTCCTATGTTGGTTTTAAACTGGTGCATGGATGTTGGATGCAGTAGACATTGCGTCACCCGAATACCAGGAAATCGATTCACAAATTAAAATTGGGAACCTTCGAATCGACATTCAACTGTTAATCTCACATTTTGCACACGATCAGATCAACTCAGTAATCAAGGAATTGGGGTTATACCTAAGGACGGTAAAACTGGATCTGAGGACAAATGATTAACAAACAGACTAACATAGACAAATCGTAGAGCATTCAATGATAAATTATCTGCTTCCACCGTTTAAGTGATTTAATAATTTGTTCAATGGAGAGTGCACGCTAAGGAGACTTCATTCCGAAACTAGTAAATGAAGGGATCTATATTAATAGACACTTTAATGACCAGCCAAGACATACACAGACTACAGATGCACCAGCTACATCCCGTCCAAAAGTAGCATTTAAAGTCCTAAATATACCACTTAGGAACCCTCTGGGTTTATTTCACTGTATTAATAATTAAAAGAAAACAGATCACAATGGATTACATACCTCGAATATCATGCATTCCATCATGAGTGCATCTCTGAAATCTGAGGTTTCACCTTTTGGTGACATATACCACAAATGATCTTAATGGACTATACTAAGCCTTTAAATGGGTGAATATAATGGGCTTTATTTTTTTTAAATGTGAAACCCTTCATCATTGACCCAGCCAAATCAAAATAAAATACTATGGGTGAATACCATGGGCTACCTTTTACTATGGGTTCATACTATGGGTTCATGCACCCCCACAGTGAAGGTTAATGTTACCAATACAAAATGGACTAGTGTAGCTCATTCATTCACAACAACCTCAAAAATATAGATTACATGCAAAATATTATAAGAATGAAATGAGTTAATAAGTGGACAAATTCAACCTTTACTAAAGACAAAGTTCAACATTTATATATTCATTTTTTCAAATTCCAATGATTTTCAATTGGGTCAAAAAACCTTAACCGCAATGTTCAGTAGTAAAAGTTCCCATCCATTCCATGAAACTATAGCTTCTTGCTAATTTTTTATTGGATTAGAAAAAAATTCAAAGAAAAATTCCATGAAACTATAGCTTCTTGCTAATTTTTTATTGGATTAGAAAAAAATTCAAAGAAAAAAAGATTGAGTCTGTCCACTTATTTATTGATGGTTATTAATGTTGTGATTCTAATTTATCTACTACACTATTAGAAAAAGTTAAGGGCTTATATATGGTTGTAGATTGGGTGAAATCATTTATTAATGTCATGTCCTCATTTAAATAATTTTCAAATAAGACTATTTGCAAATAATGTTTCACCAACCTACTAATTTCCTAGGTTGAGATGGAGACATAAATTTTGTAATAAGGGGATATGGGACCCAAACTAACTTTATTTTACCATATTCACATTTAAATGGTTTACATAAATGATAAATGCTAAGAAAATAAGGTGGCATGGGTTCACGGAGACACTTGGAAGCTTGTGGAGCCTTTGGGTGACTAGATTCCCAACACACTTGGCATGATATTCATCCAAATTAGCACCATATGCCCTTCATAGGGAATCTTTGGCATGTAAGTTGGATATGATCATGGTCATTTTGAGGTTTAGAACAACATCGATGGTTACAAATGATACCAAAGTAAAGTTTTCACGACCCATAATTTGTGGGGTCCTTAGCTAGTAGGTAGGCCTTATAAATCGGAACTTTGTCATGTGATCATTAGGATATGGTGTCCATTTAAAGTTTGTTACACCAAGTCAATTTTAGTTCCAAAAATGTATTTTGTTGTTTCAAAACTTTAGTGTACTCTAAGGCTCTTCATGGGCACCAAGAATGGTACTCATGGCCTCAGCTATCATTCATGGACAAAATTTAGGTCGTTGTCCATGATGATGATTAGGAGGAGGATTAAATTTTAATTAATTAGGGTTTGTTGGCACAAACCCAACCAACAAATCCCTATCTACATGGGCTCCCACTCTGTCGACACCCAACTCGCCGTAATCTCTTTGAGCACAAGTCGAGATGGGTTTGACCTCGTCCCACAACACCCGCAAAGTGAATGAAGTCTCACCCGAGATGTTCAAGGGAGGGCTCTCAGAACCAAGTTTTCGTAGAATAGAAGAGGACCTTTGGACATCCACAATTTATCTACTTAGCTATCAGATATGACCAGTCACTAGGCCATTCATCATAATTCTTCGAGAGATCGTATCATTCATTCATTACAATACCAATCACATTATATAATAGAACCAACCATGTTTTTGCTCAAACAGATCTACAAAGATAACATTATTCATAAGCAGTAAACATTGCATCATAAGTCTCACACAGTCACCATTTTCTTGTAGAAACGGGAACAAAGGACAAAAAAAAGATAAAAACAGTATTTCAAATCAATCCTCATCATATCATATTAATTCTTCTCAAACAATCATAGATTCAAAACAGGCAGAGATTCAAATTTCTCTATGGGTGTGTCCAACAATCTCAATCTATCTCATTCTCTCAATCACTCACATCACTATCTCACCATTACATTCACAATACTTCTTCTATATATAGGTTTGCACCTTTACATTCATGGTCCACTTCTAACTAAATTCTAGTTGATTTTACTGACTAATGACAAATATCCATAAAATATGGTCAACAAGTACAGAAAATGACATAAAATATTAAAAAAGTAGTATATCTTCCGCATTGCGTGCTATTTTTTCCTTGCACGGTGTCATTTAAGCTTGTGCAGCATTCGCGATGCTGTACAACTCACTTTCCCTAAAACCGCTACCAACAAACCCCCAATATAGTCTCGTGGATCGTCCTTAAGCCACATGACATGGACATGGTGTACTCATTGGTCTTCAGCTTGAAGTCGTCATATTGTTGCGTGATCTCCTTGACCTGCACATGAACTTTCTTAGCAATGTCGTGACAACCTAGTAGGTCTTGTTTCACATGGTGCTTCACCAACTTTGCATTTACCTCCTTCTTGCCTTATTGCACACCTTGTAGTGCAATGACTGCTTTGAGTGGAAATTGCGCTCCAATTTATTGGAACTCGTCAAGTTGGGCGATGTGCTTGCGCTATTGTTCTTTTTTTTTTCTAACTCACTGATGCAATTCTTTCAATTTTGTAGACTGTGTGATTAACACACGCGGTGGCATTATCCTCAATGCTATCTTCAGCGTCGCGAACTAGTTCTTTCCTTCCTGCAAATTCTTTGTAAGTTGCTCTAACTGCTCATCTTGAATGACACTTCCCAAGAATTGCATCGTCGCATCAGTGATCTTCTTCATGTCCTCCTCCATTTATTCAAATTGTTCCACTATTTCCTCGATGGCACCCTTCCTTTTCGCAACTTTCTTTGGTGGTGTATCGGGATACACTAAATCATTCAAAATGGCATTGACTTGCTTTAACTGCACAATAACTTTGCCAAGTATCTTTTCCTTTTCGACAACATCCAACTCTGCAGTGCTCTCAGGAATGTGTTGACAAGCATACGCAATAGCTGCTTCCATTTGCACTTCACTGGAAAAGTTGTGCTTTCTCAACGATGAGTCAATCAGTTGCCTTCTTCAGTTCAGTTATATCCATGTCATTATTCATCTTCAAATCTTCCTGCGCCTTCTTTGGGGCTTATATCTCCTACGCTTTTTCTATTGTCAGCTTCTCCTTTTCCTATCGCAAATCCTCTACATCTTTCTTCATTGCTTCTTCATCCTCTTGCGACCACAAATACCGATCACCGATCTCCTTTTGCTTATTAATCAATTCCTGGTTAGCAACCCACTGCATATGTACTAAGGTCTGGGTTGATAGCTTGTTGATGTCCACTGCAATGTTATGCAGCTATTACAGTGAGGAGTTGACATCCTCTTGTCTAGCATCGATTGTAGTTGAGGGAACCTAAACGTTTTTGGCCCGTGGCTCAGTGCTAATCGCCACAAAAATTTGCATAGCAGCACTCTCTGGTGCCCTTATTGAAACCTCATTATATATTGAATCTAACATGGTGCGTACCTCAATAAAACCTTCCTGGGCATACTACTGCATCTCTTTTTTTGTCGTATCAGATGATTCCATGACAGCCTTAATGAGTCAGTGTAGTTGTGCCTCCATCGTTGATCTGGTGTTGCTGCCTGCATCCTGCTCCATTCTTTGCTTTGTCTTGATCTCGGCTAGGATGCGCTATGCTTTTGGGTCCGTGTCTACCTCCTAGAGGTTGGTTTCTTCTCAAATGATCGTTATTCAACTCTTTATCGATTGTTACTCAACACTTTATCGATCACGACTGTATCAATGGGAAACTTGAAAATTTCTGAAAATTGGTCCATAAGTAAACATCAGCAAATTTATTTGATCTTTTTTATTGTGTCGAAGTTCACTCGCGAGTCACTCTCGACCGTGTTAGTGATATTTGGTGAGTTGTGTCAAAACGACACTTTGCAACAAAAAAAAAAATTTCCCAAGTCGATCGTGTTGGAGTGACTGGTTGAGTTCCTCCAACACGTCGAATAAACTAGACAAGTTACTCTGATATGTCGGCGAAGAAAATTCAGTTTTAAATTAGCCAAAAAAACTTCCTTGCTCAACCTTTTGGGAAAAACTAATTGTTTAGGATAGACTCTCTAGGGATTAAAACTAGTGTAAGTAAGCTTTCAATAAAAAAAAGTAAGGAGGGGCCCTTAAATATAAATATTTTTGGGGAAGCAGTTGCAACTGCATCAATTGGTGACTAGTTGGCAAACCCAGATCTCTAAAAAAACTATCTTTGGAAACAAGACTGATACATGGTACTAGATTATGGACATGCAACAATTTCTTCAATGCATTCTCCAGTATCGTTTAAAGAATAGAGTTATCCAGGTATGTAATTTTTTGTGCATCACATTGATTGTCGTATTTTGGAAGTAGGGTAACCAGGGGGCACCCATTAGATCACAATAGATAGTAAACCCCCAGTTGGATTGTGGATTAGTCCCAAGATTACTACTACCATAGAGGATAGTAGAGACTACCTCTAGGTATAGTATTAGAGCTCGACTCTAGCCATTGATCAAATATCGGCTATGTGGATTAACATTGGATTTTACTGTGGAATCACCTAAATTATCATACCAGCATTGAATAAACCTGAATATAGTAATATAGTAACAATTAATCTTGGGACATACCGTGGTGTTTGTCTCAAAAATTTGAGAATATTGATCACATTCTATGGAACATGGTGGCTCCAATGTCAAGGTGGGGAACACACATGGATGGGTTTAAAAGTAATGAGACCTTCTTTTATCAGTAGCTACTATGGAATAAGAAAACTAGATAGATAATTACTATTAGAGATGATGGGTTATCTTATACATGGAAGAAGAATGGACTTGAATTGGTTATTCCATTTAGATCTTTTTAGATATAGGGATTTCTCACATTAGATGGAAAGAAGGATGTCTTGTTTCAACTTGAACGAAGGAGGAGACTCAAGGTCGACTCCATGAAAGTCCGTAAGGTGGGATGAAGTTTAAGGAATAGGAATCTTGATAACTCTCTTGAGGCCAATACATGAAATCCATTTTACCTCTATCTTTTGGTTGATACTAGATATGACTCCATAGGAAAGTAACAAAGTTAGACAGATTTATTCATTTATTCCTAATTCCCATGCTATTAGCATTCTTTTGATGCTTTCTTTTTAATGACATTTGTCATCCAAGTCTTCCTTGATTGCTTCTTCTACTTTAATAATTTGGTATGGGTTCTTCCATCCATAATGTCCTTTTGTGTGAGTGATAAAGTTGTTTTAAGCTCATGGACGGAGAAGAACCTCTCTGAGGAATCCTTTCAATCTGTTGGTTTATTCCTTCACCAATTTCTTTGATGTACACAGTATGTCTTGGAATTTTGACTCGTTACTATAATCCTTTTGGAATTTAATTTGTAGCATGGGATTATTTTGAATTCCATACATCGATTAAACTTGCTTCCTTTCCACGGGTCTATCAAGGTAGGCTTCCTAAGATAGACATTAGTGTGAGAATGGATGGAACCCCAAGATAGTATTCCAGGCCTCATGAACCTTCGTTATTTTATAGGTTTTAAAATGACTTTAATGTGGACTTGAAATTAACTTACCTTTCTACAATCTATCAATAATTAAAGAATCTCAACTTCGATCAAATTTTACCACACATGTTTTTGTGTAAGCATCTCTTTATTTTCAAAGACCTTTGAGATTATTCAGATTCCTATGTTTCCAAGCGTCAAATATTCAGCTAATTATTATAAGCAAAAAACAAGAAAAAAAATCAAAGTAAATAAGAAAAGGAAAGAAAAATAAATAAATAAAAAAACAAAAGAAAGGTTTTATTTATGTACAAAAGTTCTCCCATATCCTAGGTGAGGTACTTGATGAGAACAAGGCTATTTAAAGGAAGGATCTCTTCTTACCCTTGCAAATATTGCAACTTTTAATCTGAGGGGCCAAGTTTCTCATCAATATGATAGGGGACAACCCATAATAATAAATCTCCCTTCTCATCATGTGAGTGATTCCAATTTAATAACAAGTCTCCTATTTCAAAGTTCCCCTTCCCAGTTTTTTGTTTATCAAACCATCTATTGACAATATCTTGATGTTGGTTAAATCTATATTTGGACTTTTGTGTGTATACTTCATGTTTCAACAGAGTGTTAATGCATGCTTGTAATATCTCAATGACGGATCCTCATGAGGCTTAAGCTAATTGAAAGGATGGAAGTAAAAATTTTGGGGTGAAATAGATTCTTTCCCATATACTAGAGTATAGGGAGAAACTCCTTAGGAATTCTTTGGGGTGACCCTCTCTGTCCATACTACATTTTGAAGGGTTGTGTGCCAATTTCTTTGATTTTCAATAACGGTTTTCTTCAAAATACGGATGAGATTCTTGTTTGTTGATTCTGCTAACCCATTTCCCCGAGGATAATAATTTGCTGAATAATGTAATTTTATTCCCTTTTCACAAGCAAATTTAGTTATCTTAATATATGAGAAATAATATGGATTATAAAAAACGAGGGATATTAGAACCCCAAACCTGGTCATAACATTCTCTTGCAGAAAGTTGATGAACACATCCTCATTTACTTTGCACAATGGAACCGCTTCAACCCTTCATGTGAAACAATATGTAGTTGTAAGGATATACCGATGTTGTAGTGAAGAGTTCGGATTGATTTCCCCAATGATATCTATGCCCCACTGTTCAAATGGTTTTGAAATAATAACGAGATGTAATGGCTCAGCTGATTTTTACAATCTTCCACCACTCCTTTGGAACACATCGAATTTTCTTGCGTAAGAATGAGCATCTTTGAATAGTGTTTCCCAATAGTATCCATCTCTAATAATATTATGAGCGATAGTATCTCCAGAGAAATTTCCTCCCACGGGCCTATTGTGCAATTTTTTGACTACTTTGCATGCATTTTCCTTCTCAAGACACCTAACAAAAACTCTATCATAATTGTTCCTGAAAATTACTCCATTAATTATCTGATAAGTGACTGACTTCAATTGTAGCAGGATTCTCTGCTTGGAGTTCCAATGTTCATGTAGATGTCCTTGCTGAAGATAATGCACTAAATATCGGTACCATGACTTGAAAGTGGTGAAAACGGGACATACATCTATATAGTTTAATTCAGCTTCGTTCTCCCAATCATACTCTCCATTGTCATGACTTTCCACAAGAAAGTTGCATAACCCTTGACCTTTAATGATAGTAGTTGGTTGGAATTCTAAATAATATTCTTGTAGTGTTGTCACCCAGTTTCCTCTTCGTTCAACCAATTTTTTTTGTACAAAGGGGGACTTGACAACTAGATGAGGAATAATAACTTTGGTTCTATTTTTCAAAATATAAGGTCTGAATTGTTTTACTGCTTTGAAAAGTGTGTATGTTTTTTTGTCTATAGTAGGGTAATTCAATTCAAGCCCTTGTAATCTAGTTGTCATAAATTATATTAGTTATACATCTCCCAATTCCCCTTTCTGAGTGAGCACCGCTGTGAGAGAGTTACCTGAAGAAAAAGTATACAGAATGAAATCCTTTTCAAAGTTGGGACTCCTTAAAGGAGGTGCATGAGCTATCATTGCTTTTATTTTTTTTAAAGTGACCTTCAAGATATCATTCCACTTGAATTGTACACTTTGCTTGATCATTTGCTTCAAAGGTTTTACGATTTGTGCAAAATCTAGTACAAACCTTCGAACAAAATTTATTGTGCCCATGAATGACTGGATAGATTTTTTATTATGGGGAAATGGAATCTAAGCTATAACTTTAACTCTCTCTAGTTCTATTGAGATTCCCTTCTTTGAAATGATGTGACCCAATAATTTTCCTTCCAGAAACGCGAAAAATGCTCTTCTTTGGGTTTAAAGATATGTTGTATTTTCTACAATGGTCAAAAATTTGTTTTAAGTGAAAAGTGTGGTCTTGTCTTTTCTTAGAGAAAATTGTCACATCATCTAGGTATACCACTACACAATGGCTGATTAGTCCTCAGAATGCAATGCCCATGGTCCTCTGAAATGTAGCTCCAACATTTATGAGGCCAAACGACATTCTTATATAAGCGAATGTTCCCCACTTTGTGCGAAATGTGGTCTTCAATCGGTCCTGTTTGGCCACAAGAAGTTGATTGTAACCTGAGAATCCATGGAGAACAACTCTGAGCTTGACACCATTTGAATAATTTCTTCCATCGGTGGAACTTGATAATTTTCTTTATCTGACACTCTGTTCATATTTCGGAAGTCAACACACAACCTTATCTCTCCAGATTTCTTCCTTACTGGAACCAAATTAGCCACCCATTCGAAATGTAGAACTCTGAATATAATATTTACATCTAGTAACTTGTTTACCTCCTTTTGGATTAAAGTCTCTAACTTTGGATGCATCTTCATGAGTTGTTACTCAAATGGTTTTATGCCTATTTTAATAGGAATTATATAATGAATGATGCGTGTATCATATGTTTTCAGATATTCATATGTCCAAGAGAAGATATATTTATATTTCTGAAACAATTTAATGAACTAGCTCCTTTATCCAGGCGAGCAACAATTTCCCAAATTTACATACTTCGGCTCAGCTTCCGTCCCTAAATTTATCAGTTCATGTTACATAAATGAAGTGTTGGTTTTTACGTTGGTTAGTTTTCTGAATTTGTTATGTAGATCAAACACTCCCTCAAGCATCCTTACTCCTTTGGGCATGAAAATTCCTTTGTTCACCTCTCCACTTTGTAAATATGATTGATGTTCTTCATCATCAATTATAGATTCTTTGAAAACTTTGTAGAAAAATGATAATTTGTTCATCGTCATCAAATACTCTCATATTTGTGATATTATTAGCTACCGATGGCCTGAAAATAAGTTCAATGGAACACTTATGATTAGTTGGCACTAACTCGAAAGTAGAAGTAGCTATTAAATCAACTGCAACGTTTTGTTTTCTAGGAATTGAGTTTATATTCAAATCATTAAAATGTGCTATAAAATTCCATACTTAATCTTGATGTCCTTTTATGTGTGGAGATAAACAATGAATTGTGTCTCTAATTTTCCTAACAGCTATCTCAGAATCACCGAAAACTTTTAAATTTTTTACATTTAGTTTAGTGGATTTCTTCAGGCCTTGGACTAGAGCTTCATATTCAGTAGTATTGTTTGTGCATTTAAAGTATAGCCTACAAGAGAGAAACTATTTGTTCTTTTTAGGAACACTCAGGACACAACCCAATCCTAATCCCTCTTGTGTTTTAGAACCATCAAAATATAAAATCCAAAATCTATCTTCTAAAACTACTTGGTTAGTATCATTTCCTACATTAGTGACTAAATTTACTATGTTACAGTCAATACCATCAGTCTACGAGAATCAAAGGAGATCAAACTGCGTATCTTATTTACAATTGCATTCTTCATCTTGGTAATTCCCTGATTCAATCTATAAAATTTAATTTCCCAAAATTGAAGATGACAAATTTACTCGCTCGTTCTTTTCTTCTAGCTAAGTTACGTTTTGTTTCATATGTGGTTATCTTAGAATATTTATCTGATTTTGACTATTTTGGTATGGCAGCCACATATGAGACCAATCAATTGCGAAGTAACCATTGAGTTTCGTTGAACAATAACTGCTCAATATTAATCCATAAGCCTTAGGTATGTCTACTACCATAATATCTATGAACTGGCACACTCTAGGATCAATAAACAATCGAATTAGGACATATTTCATCTCCCCAATAACATTAACTGCAAACCTATCCAGTTGAATAATAGGAGAGGGGGATGCTGTTGGTTGGACATTAATATTATTACAAATAGAGAGTTGCATAACATTGGACGAGGCCCCAGAATCTACCAAATAGGAATGTACATTGTGATTAAATATTTCAAATGAAAACATAAAAGGAAATGTTCGAGATTTAGATTTGCGACCAATGCTTGCTTCGGTAATCTTAGTATATGATTCAATGGATTATGAAACACTGTTGGGTTGTGTTTTAAAGAATTCCAACATTTTCTTTCTTTGTTGAGGTAGATTACATAATTCAAATAAAGAGATATTTTCTTTATTTTTCTTAATGTCTTCTACAATATCATACCTCATGTCATATTCTATCAAACCTTTCTTAGTACTTTGTGTTTTATTTTCCAAGGATTTCATAGGTTTGTTCACTATTGGATTTGTCTCTTTTATGTTTAATGGATTAGACGTAGGTTGCATTTGAGTAGTGTTGATAATTTTATTCATGGTTTCTTTTATCTTCTTTGCTCTAGGAAGCACTAAACTTTAATCCATCATCGACGCTTTACTTCTTGTTGTAGCATTTACTGATGATACTTGTATTTCTTCCCTCTGCTCTTCCTCGCTCAACTCCAATGTGGGTGCCCAATCCCATAATACCATCATGGTTTCTTCATTTGTTTGGTATTCTTCTACCTTAGGCTCTGTCAGTTGGGCATCTAATAGTTGATTCATAACCAAACTCATTGATTTTCTCCACTGTAGGAATTTTTTTTCGGAATGATGCTCCTAATGAAAAGTACGGAAATGGTCCATTCCTACTTCATTAAAATTTAAAACAGCAAAATTAATTAAAGGCAGTTGAGACTGACCACTTTCTTCCCTTTTCTTGTAATAAGGCTTGAACGGATTTCTACATGAACTATCTCCCTTGTCCTTTTCTAAGTCTACTATCTTATTTCATAACTTTTGTACCATCTTAACCACATTTTGTAACTCATTCGAGTGTTCTTCTTTGGGCCTCGTTAACAACAAAGGTTTTTTACTGGATATGGTTTTCACATTTGGTTCTGAAGTGCTCTTTGCTATACTATCAATATCAACTTCCACCCTGTTGGATTTTTCATCATTTTCTATTAGCATAGGATTGAATTCCCTTTTCACAAACATTTCTATAGTTGGGTATAGTGTTGTAGCATAATATTCTACCAAATATTCTTTAGCTCGTTTTGTTGTAGCACTAAAACTGCTTAAAGAGTAGTAAACCTTTGATTGAAATCTTGAACTTTTTCTTTCTTTTCCATTCTCATAGACAACAACTCTTTCATAAGGGTAGCTACAATTTTTTGATTACTGAATTTTGTTTTAAATACCCTTTCGAAAGTATCCCAATTTTATATTAAATTGGCTTGTATACTAAATAACCAATACGACGCTTTAGGCTCAAAAGTATATGGAAAAAACTTGCATACAAAATCTTCATGTTCAAAATATAAAGATCCAGAGAGAGATAAAATATTTTCAAATGGTCTTCGATAGAAATTCCATTTCCATGATTAAACATTGGTAACACTCATTCTGGGTGCTTAGGTAAATCATGCAAAGGAACAACCAGATTTAGTGGTGTTCTGTCTCTCGATGCCGATTAATTAATGTTGGTGAAACCCACCAACAAAGCCTCGTCGATAGGGGCTCCCACTCTGTCGATGCCCAACCAGTGCAATATCCCTGAGCACTTGCCCGAAAAGGTTTTACCATGCCTAGCAATCTCTGTGGGGCAGACGAGGTCTCACTCGAGGTGTTCAAGGGAGAGCTTTTGGAACTGAGTTTTCGGCAGTGGGGATGGAGGATATGGGGATTCGAATAAAGGACACCATAACTGCTAGATCCGAAGCTTGCATTCAACTTTACACCTTTTCCTCAAATTGTAGAGTGTATTCATAACTTATGTAACCATTATAACATTACACAGTTGTCACAATATTGCAGCATTGTCCATGAAACATATCTACTCATATTGCAATAGATAGTAGTATAAATCAGATCACATCGATATAACAGAAAGAGATTAAATCACAACAACATTACATCAAAACATGTCATAACATCATAATAGAACAGGTCGCAACATCATAATAGATTAGATCGTGATAGTGATAACGAACAAGATTTGTGCCACAATCACCATATCATATTAATCTTTCTCAAAGGAACCACATTACACAATTATTCTCCAAAATCGGAGACTGCATACACTAGGAAAACCCAGATCAATTGCAGATACATAGGAAAATCTTCACAAAACTAGATTGCACTTAGATCTTATGCCCCAATTATCCTTTGATGCAATTCTCCTATTCTTTGTCGGTATGTATAATGTATTTGCAAAACTAGATCTATAAATAGGCTTGCATCATTACATTGAGGGTCCACTTCTAACTAACTTATAACCAGTAATGACCTATTACAACAAAACTTGGTCAAATAACATATAAAATATTTAAAGCGGTTATTCTTCCGCCCATCGCGCTAATATGGCCTTGCGCGGTACCACGTGAGGTTGAGCAGCTGCCACAATGCTGCGCAAATCACTTACCAAAAACCTTGTAATAGGCCCCCAACACAGTCTTGTGGATCGTCCCCAAGCCACATTAGGTTGATAGGGTGTGTGCCGAAGTCCGTGCCTTATAATATTCAAATTTCTGCGCAATCTCACGTACCCGCAGCTGGATTTTATGAGTAGTACTTTGAGAATTAGTCAAATCCGTCTTCACTGGATACTCTTCTTGATCCTTATTGTCGATCGTTTTTTTATGCTCTTATACTGCCTGCATCATGGGTACTGCTTTAACAGCCAACTATCCACCTATTTCCTGAAATTCATCAAGTTGAGCATGATGCTTTTATTGGCGTTCCTGTGCATGGGAATATCTCTGCTGTAAATCCTTCAGTTCCTCAGCGTATGTGATCTGCACCATTAGTGGCATGGTACTCAATGATGTCTTCAAGTTCATCAGTTGACATTCGACTTATTGCACTTGTGCAGTCAACTGATCATGTTGCTCATCCTGGACAACGCTCTACCAAAACTGCATTGTCGCTTCCATAATAGCTTTAGCTTCTTGCTCCATGCTTTCAAAATTAGTTGTGATGTCTTCAATGGAGGCTTTCCTTTCTGCAACCTGCTCCAGTGGCATCGTAGGTTGCATCAAGGCATTGAGCATCAGGATGGTATCTTGAAGCCAAACAATAGTTTGCCCCAATCATTTGTCCTTTTAGACTAGGGTGAGTTTAGCCTTGTTCTCAAAAATGTGCTGGCAGGATCCAAAATCATCCTGCTTGACCTCGCCACACCTGACACACATCTATGCATGTTCAACAATTAGGCAGTCTTGCACCTTTTTCAATTTCGTAATATCCTCGGCAGCCTTTCACTGTAGCTCATGCTATGCCACCTTCAAGGCGTCAATTTCTCGAAAATTTTCTTCTACCAGCTGCACCTGGACCTGATGTAGCTCATCTACATGTTTCTACAACTTCTCTGTGATGCTCTGGGACTCAACATAGCCCTTAGTCAGCTCTTTATTTTGTTCCTCTGATTCTAGGGCGATGACATGCTGCGACTCCACTAACACCATAGCGGACAACTTGTTCAGGTCCAAAGCCACGCTCTGCATTAGTCATAGCAGCTGGTGAACTTCCTCATTTCCCACGTCAATCACAGTTGGGGGAACTTGCATGTTCCTAACCCGGGTCTCAGTGCTAATCGACGAGATTTCCTCCATGAGATCTCTTCGAAAAATGAAATGCCAAAAATGGAATCTAATCGATCTCTTACCACACTGAATTCTTCATGGTTTGAATCTTGGATCTCCTTTGTCACATCCACAGATGAGTCATTGACCGATTTGATAAGCTGTTGTACTTGATCCTCCATCCCCAACTTGGTACCACTACCCACTTCATATTCCTGGTGCCATTTGGTGTGAGTCTCTTCTCGCATGCGTTGCACTACATCCTTAGTTTCTATTGATGACTTGTTGTCGGAGTCATGAGTGCTCAGGTTCATTGGGGAAGGCTTTTTTGGGGCATCCAATGGCTATTGTTTAGACAATTCCTCTTTATTGACTAGATTTTGCCACTCCATTGACCACTCTTGGATGATGGCATCCAACTCTTCTGTCGTGACTTTGTATGGAAAAGGAAGGCACTTCTTGTAGAGATCCCACTGTGCTTGAATGTAGATAGAGTGGGGTCTGATGGAAAACAGAAGGATCTGTTGATACTTAGTCATGGTGTAAGGAGAAACTCGAGGAACGGTAACATCTGTGACTTGCAATGATTCTCAATAAACCCAAAATTGAATGGCACAGTCCATGTGTCGACTGGGTTCTTCAACCCACCACAATTTTTGATACCTTTCTTCGTGGCACACCTTTGCCGCATCAACTACCATCAGTTGATAGTATTCCAGTTCCATCCAGGAAACTAGCACAATAAGGATCAACAACTAACTATATGAAAATGACCTCCAAGCCTCAGTAGCTAGCGCATCTTCTAGAAACTGATTCAGCAAAAACAAATACCAATTCATTTTCACCCCTGCGACACACTTCTGGGTGCAAGCGACAACACCCAAATTGCATTGGATTGGTTGGTTACCCTAAACAAATTTACTCACTAGAATCCATGCACCAATGTGCACTGCCTCTGATTTAATGCTATCAATATGATAAGCACGACCATCACAATGTAAACCAAAGCGCTCCTTCAGCTACTTGGAAATATTTTTGTTAGTATCTCTCCCGCAGATATACTGCACTAGATCTTCCCCAGCCTTCGGCAATCCTGTGATGCTTGCAATGAAATCTACTGTAACTGGGATCGATGCATTCAAACAAAGTGTCCCTCCATGAAAGAAACCCAATAATTTCTTCATGCATGCATGGGATTCATTCAATCACCAAAATGAGGCATATTGATGAGCCCCAACAATCTCGATTTATCTAACCCACTCGCCCATGGTTGAGGAATCCGTCGAGTTGGAGCACCAGGCCCCATCGGGATTGACTCATAAGGATCATCCCTGAAATCTTTGAGCAATAGTAGGTCATGGTCTTCAAATTTCAACTTTATTAACGCAAGGATTATGTCGACTGAGCGCTTCATCCCCTCTGACAGTGGTGACAATTTCGGTGGGTACTTCTGGTTCTTGGACAGCTGCCTCGGCTTGGATCCTGGATGCGTAGGAGTGACATATCCCAAAATGTCATGAATAGAGAGACCCCAAGGTGCCATAGACTCAACAACTTCTGAGCTTGATGACCCCATCTATTGAGTTCCTTCTCCTTGCACTCGCGCCGAGGTGCGATTTTTCCTCTTCTGAGCCTATTGCTTCTGCTTGGGAATGGATGACGAACCGACTGGAATACTCATAATATCTTCTTCAACAACCTTGGGCTGAATAGGGGATTCGAACTCACTAGAAATTTCTATGGCGTCAAGGTCGGTCAGCATCCCTCACCCTTCAAACCTGAGAATGCACTCAACAGCTCTAACCTACTACACTATAACTCACTCAATAGCTCACACTGCACTGCACAATCCCTTCTTGGCTTCAAAATCTTCTCGCTCAACCAAACAATGCCATCCTTACGCATCCAGCGCATTGTTTTATAGCCACTTCCAATCCAAAATTCATCATTTCCAAATCTATCCTCACCATTATTGCTAAATATGGTATTAATGACACCAAATCTACTGGCAATCCTACTCTTCCATTGGTCAGATCAATCATTAATGTGGGTCACTTCAACAAGCTCTGCTAACCAACTGGTTTAAATACCTACATTTATTACTTTATTTAACCAACCCACAGCTGTGCAACTGTCACAAGTGGTCGACAGTTATCGCTAACAACTTTAACCTTGCGGAGGCTCTCCCCTAAGGCTCACCTCTTCATTTTTTTTAATTTTTTTTTATCTTTTATCTTTTATTTTTTTAATGCCTCAAGTGGTGCGCATTAGAACCATTTGTTGGAAAAACCCACCAACAAATCCTCGTCGATATGGGTTCCCACTCTGTCGACACCCAACCAGCGCAATCTCCCTAATCACTGTCCTGGACAGGTTTTACCCTGCCCAGGAATGTCTGCGGAGCAAACGAGGTCTCACCCGAGGCGTTCAAGGGAGAGCTGTCGGAACTGAGTTTCCAGCAGTGGGGATGAAGGATATGGGGATCCAACAAAAGGACACCATAACTAATAGATATAGAACTTGTAGTCAACTTTACACCTTTTCCTCAACTTGCAGAGTGTATTCATAACTTATGCAATCATTATATCATTGCACAATTGTCACAATATCACAGCATTGTCCATGAAACATATCTGCTCATATTGCAACATATAGTAGTAGAAAAGAAGATCGCATTGATATAACATAAAGAGATTAAATCACAGCAACATTACATCAAAACAGGTCACAACATCATAACAGAATAGGTCGCAACATCATAATAGACTAGATCGAAAAAGTGATAACAGACAAGATTTGTGCCACAATCGCCATATCATATTAATATTTCTTAAAGGAACCACATTACACAATTCTTCTCCAAAACCGTAGACTGCATACATTGGTAAAACCCAGATCGATTACAGATACACGGGAAAATATTCACAAAACCAGATCACAATTAGATTTTATGCCCCAATTATCCTTTGATGCAATTCTCCTATTCTTTGTCAGTACATATAATCTACTTGCAAAACTAGATCTATAAATAGGCTTGCACCATTAAATTGAGGGTCCACTTCTAACTAAATCATAACTGCTAATGACCTATTACAGAAAAACTTGGTCAAATAACATATAAAATATTCAAAGTGGTTATTCTTCCTCCCATCGTGCTAATCTGTCCTTGTGCGGTACCACGTGAGGTTGTTCAGCTATTGCGATGTTGTGCAACTCACTTACCAAAACCCCTACCAACAATTAACAGCTGCATCTATAACTCGAGTTGGATATTGTGGTAGAGAATGTGTGAAAACTTGAGCTATAGTAGACTTTGGTCCCAAGTGATCAAGAGCTTGAATGATTTCTTGGATAGATAGATCCACCAATTCTTCCAAATTTTCTACAAGGATCCAATTTTGAGTATAAGAGATTTCTTTCTTGGGAGCCTTCCTTCTCAGTAATGCAGGGATTACTTTCAATCCTGTAAGTTTCTTAGCATAAGATCTTGTATGCCTATGAAAGTGATCAACTTCTTCAAATGAGACAACATACAAACGTTTTGAACCTTCTTCTTCAAATCTTACCCTTTCTTGTTCTTCAGATTCAAGAACAGAATCTTCAGGAAAAGTAGTTTCAGATGTATTTCCAGCAAAATAATTTCTTAGAAATGGATTTCCTCTTCCATCCATGCACTGGCGCCCCTCCTTCTAGTGCCAAATTTGTTGATTCCTGGAAAATATCTAGGTACAAATAGTAGGGATTCTCCTTGATAATCGATCACAATTAGATTGTTCACCATTTGTTGTGTGGAACCCATCTAGTTAATGGTTCGTCTACCATACATCTAAAGTTGTTTAAATATTTACTGATTGTGGTGCAATCCACCGTTTATGATTTTTTCTTTAAAATAATGGTAAATGAAAATCCCTAAACTAAATGCATGTAATTGATGGACATGAACCTCACAAGTGATGTGTAGTTTCTTCATCTCGTCTTATCATTTTTGTTTTCTCAATCACTTCCTTAAAACTTAATCTAAACGAGTCTATTCTATTTTAATCTACTCTATTTTAATCTATTCTATCCCCATAAAGAGAAAATTTAAAATAAACAGAGCAACATGCTGTAATTATTCATAATAATATTACAGACAACTATTTCAATTTCATATGTATATTCACAGTAGAAATATTATCAAAGAAATCTTTGACATAATAAAACATTCATTACCTGATTCATCCACATACTTTTATACAAAATCAAAATCATTCATTATCAAAGAAATAATTCATAAGAAGTTAGAATGATCTCACAGTTGTATGAAAACAAAATAGAAGTAATTCCACATTTGAGATTCCACACATTCCATGCAAATTCCTGTGCAATCTTTTCCCAGCAAATAGGTCCTTCTTTATTAACAAAAAAAATGAGTTCTCCTTACAAAACAATCCAACCTCCTTGTCCTAGAGAAAAATATCTAAAATCTACACTCTACCTCTATTTATATTACAATCAGAATTTGTCCTCTAGTGACACATCGACTTCCCTAACCCTAGGAATTCAAAAAATTCATCTTCTAGTCACTCTTATATTTGGAAAATGAAAAAATACATAAAAGATAAAATTTTCAAGTGGGCCCATCCAAACTTGAATAATATTCTCCCTGTGCATTGGCTTCTTCTGCGATGGTCTTGTAGTTTATTGGATCCATCATTTGCATGGTCACTTCGTGCATGGCCAACTGGGTCTCTACACATGTCACCATATCTGGGCGGATCTACACACATTTTCCAAAATGTGATTGCTGACGGAAGCTTGTGCAACCCAAGTTTTAACATCTTCTTCATTAACAACTTCCATTTTTTGAATGTATTGTACATCGTCCTGCAGTCTATCTTGCATATACACCAAATGTCCGTCCTTGTTTGGAAGATCAGTGATCTTTGAAGTCAAAGAAAGCTGTCATCTATTATGGCCTTGGATTATTTTTTTATAGAAATCAATACATTTTTATAGAGTTTTGTCAATTTCATTGTTTAACCTTCCGGAAGCTTTTCTACAAAACTCAAAGAGTGCCATTTCTATTTTTATTCCTCTGGCTATTTTCAGCGGCATGTGTTCTGCAAATGTCGAGTTAGCCTCTACTCAAGTCAGATGGATTTGAATGTTTCTCCAAATTCTATTAGTCCTTCTCTAAAATTTAGACTCTTCCATAATTTCTTTTAATCTTGTCACTATCATTTTACTTTATAAATTTCACCTAAGAGGTTAACTTGAACTTGGCGCATCTTCCTTTGGATGGTGCAAGGCTGGTCACAAAATGAAGTGATGTCCTGTTTGATTTCATTATTTATCTTTATATGATTCTTTGGAGATCCCTTCTGAGCCACCAACTCTTCTACTTGGGTTTTTAATTCCACCACATGTTGGCTCGTCATAGATTCCCTTGATTCCATCTCTGAGATCCTGGCTTCAAAATCCATTTTCTCTCCCTCCATAATGATTACCTACACCTCCAAGGCATCCTTTTCTGCCTCCAAAGCTTGGTATTCCCTTTGGATTATTTTTTTCTAGAGAGGATAGCCTTGTGGTTTCTTTTTAGGTGTATTCATTCTCCTCTTGACTTGACTAGAGTATCTTTCAACTTGAGCATTTTTCCCTTTTGATTCTTTACATTTTCCATCAACCGGTTAACATTATTAGCGATGGCTTGTGCAGCTGCTACATTAACAGAGGCCATGAACATAGGTTCTTTCTAAGTACCCTCCATGAGGGTATTTTCGGTCACTGTAACCACATAATCCTGTGATCCCATTTTTAAACTTTTTTCAGACATTTTGGTGATGGTAGTTCTTCTCTTATAAAAAAAGATGTTATCTAAGCACCCCACTATGTGCTTCTTAGATGTATTGAAAGGAGTAAGCCCAAGTTCTGCAAAATGAATGTGGCCACCTGTGGTTGTGCCACCTGATGAAGAAGGAGGATCTCCCTAGTCATTTTGAGTTGTTTCTCGGTCTATTTCTTCCCTATTCTTGTCTTCCTCTTCCTTCTTTCTTGGTTCTTCAACCACCTCCTCGGCTTCCTTTTATTTTATCTTTATTTCTTCTTTCCTTAATATTTCTTCTTCTTCTTTCTCCCTTTGAGCCTCTTCTTCTTGTTTCTTCTCATCTTCTTCCTTTTTTTTCTCTCTACCTCAGCTTGTTGTAATTTCAAGGCCTCTTCCTTTTGTTTCTACGACTATTTCTCTATGGAACTATTGTTGTCTTTACTCTTGTTGGTGCCAATTTTATTCTTGAAATTATTTCTCAACTCTGTCATGTTACTGGCCCTTCTGTATACCTATTAATCCTTGTTAAATTGATCTGAGTATGCATAACATATACCAATGACCATGTAGTGTTATGTGCTTCTTCCACTACTGTCATTTATCTGGAAAATTTTATCCGCAAAGTGAAAAATTTCCAACTCTTTTACAAACTTAGAGGCACCTTTGACTTTGGTGAACTTGTAACCTGCTATGCATAAAGGTAGTGGTGGGAAGGTTTACTATTTCATGTCATGGAGGAAGTTACCTACTCCATTTATGAATACTTTCTTTACTATTTGTTTATGGACTATATAGTCTGTAGCATAATGGATCTTTTGAGCCTCCATACATCCTCAAGTATGTTCCTTGTGAGAAAACTTAGTCCCCATATTCGCAAATAACGTCCATGGCATTATCTGACACGTAATTTGTCTCTTTGAGGAAGATCAACTCATAAAGGGGCATCAAAAAATCTTCATAGATAAATTTGTAGAAAATTGCATACCTATGTTCCCACAGAATCTAATAAGAAACATACACATGAGTCTTAGTTTGTGTCCAAATGCACCCAATCTTGGCGAAAGGGTGCCTGCACAAAATGTAGTCGATCAAGTAATATTCCATGTAATATTCCACTCTCTTGTAAGTGATACCTCCCCACGCTATTGCTACACAGGATGACATGATGTCTGATATTATTTCTTCCCAGTTAAAAAGAGTGCCTTCAAATGTTACATAATAAATGAGGGAAATCCAACTTAATTTATACAAGGTTCTGTCAACCTGGATGAAAATATTGTTTAGCATAAAAGTTAGGATCATGGATGGAGTTTGTAGGTTGAGGGACTCATATTCCCCACTCTCCTTATGGTGCAAATGTTTTCGTGGTATCACCATTTTCTTTGCATACTCCAAAATATCCATGTCTTCCTTTTGACCAATCATTGGTCATCATCACTTGTGTAGGGGGTAGCTTGCAGACTAGGGTTATGTAAGTTGGAGTGAAAGAAAAGAAATTCCCCCCCTTTATGTTAGATATAATCCTTGTATTGGAATTCATCTATGGAAAAATACACCTGATAAATTTTTTGTAAGCGAACAACTCCGGGAGTGTGGCAACCTTAGCGATGCCTGAGTTATTTATGTTTTAATATAGGTACATTTCTTCGAGACCAACATCGAGGACGTTCTGATCACTAATCACATGGTAGTGTTCTCCCCATTTGAATTTTGGGGAAACTCCCATGATGGCCGTAATATAATTGAATTGTATCTATGTCCTGGAGATGATCTCTACATCTGAATCGACCTCACTTACCTTTTCCTTCTTCTCACTACACCCCTTAGCCATTGTGTCAATTTATTGTTTTCAACTTGTCCTTCAGGAGGTAATCCTTCTCGGTGAGAGTACAACATGTGACATGAGCATGGTGAGAGGTGTCTTAGTGATATCGTGACTGTTTTGAGTAAGGAAATCATGCATTATTTCACTAAAGCATTCTGTATTGAAAAGAAAATATTTTATTTTTGATGAGGCAAAAAGGCGCGTGTTTACAGGGTTCAAAATAAAAAATTATCAGCACATGTGTATACACTACTGTGCAAGCTATAAACCTGTTGTTATCCTAGTGTTTCCTTCATTTATTAGAGCAACAATAATCGGTCATAATGTGGAAGTTGATCATTTTACTGTTTGTTGTTTTATGCATTCATGTGCATTTATTTTATCCAGGTTAGTGGAGTTCACAGGTTTTGTTTCCGACCTTTTGTTTATTAATCCCAAAAAGTCAAACAAAAGAATTTTTCTCTTAATCTTATTCAAGTTGGGGGTGCACAACAAGAGGAAGGTGAAAACACCATACTGTCATAATGACTCATTGTAGAAATAATAAATCAATGCTATGAGCAATGATGCTAAGAAGAAGCAGAGGAAATAAATATTGCTACTAAGAATTCTCACAAGCATACACAGGAAAAATAGAGAGAAGAAAATATACTGAATAACATGAATGAAGAGATGAATATTGGTGTGTATCCTTCCATTGAATAATGATGAATAATAGTGTACATAAATAGTACATCCCTCATAGGAAAATTGAATTGTATGGAAACAACTCATAAAGCTCAAAAATGATGACTTACCAAAATATAGCAAACTCCCATAGCTCGCTAAAGCACTTCCCAAATCTATCAAGGATCTCACGAGTTGGAAAAATCATGTGTGAGTTGTCAAGGAGATGGAAAAAACATGCTAATCCTAGAAAATGGATAAAAACTAATGGAGGATGGGTTGGAAACAAAAGCTCCTAGTTTCCTAGTTGACTAGCTTTTATCTTATCCATAGAAAAGCAGGAAAAGTAGAAAAAGCATAATAAAGCAGAATCTACTGTAAAGTCTTGTATACTAATTATGGATGGTCAAAAGGTGTTCAATATCAATCTAGAATTATAAATAAATCATTCCTAGGATATATATGGCATGTATTGACTTTAAGGTGCAAGTGGATGCTAACTAATTAAGCTAGTGGGTGAATAATTAATCAAATAATGATTAATTATTTTATGCTAAGTTATGAGTGGGTTAAATATAATTCAAAACCCCCCTATAATTTTGAATTTATGATGGTATGAAAAAAAATGGATGCATATAGGGCCCAACAACAAGGCTATGGTCACCCTTTAACAACTATTATGTTCAGAAAAGTGAGGAAAGAGGCAAAACCACATGGGGAAAATCCTCCCTCAAGATAGGACAAGGCAAAAAATTTGAAATATGTCTTCAACATATATTCATATTCACTTTAATGAGCTGGTTGAACTACTTCTATATGAAGGACTTGCTAAAGAAATCATGAACTCCATGATCATGCGCTGGAGTGTAGAACCTACAAGAAGGAAGAGGAGAGACTCCTTGTATCCCATCAACTGATGAAGTAGGAGAATTATCTAAATGATTCTTTCTTCTGTCAAACTCTGATCTGCAAACATAATATGAAATGGAAAATAGATCTCTGCATACTCCTTTCCAAAGAGTACAAAAATTAAGACAATTTATTTCACACCCAATTCCCTAAATAGCTGCAAAATTGTGATGTGAATCACATGTCAATATTCCAATATGATGTATCACCTGTATAGATATGATATGAGGCTGATAAAACTCTGATATATCATAAATAGTAGAATATGGAACAGCAAGGACAAAGGCTTTAGTGGTTCCATGAGGATATAGGGCTAGACTAGGAAAATTATGAGCAACTGGGGAAAACTAATAGGTGTAAAAATCTGAATGATGGATGGGCATAAGATCTGGACCATAAGTGTTTATAAAATATCCAAACATGTTTAATATTAGTCAAAATATTACTAAGGACATGTATAAGCAGCCACTGAAAGATAGGAAACAATTCAAACCATGTAAGATAAATATCACTACATAAGTGACCAATGAGGAATCAACTAGTGAGCTTGGGATTTGTATAGTCTTTGGATTATTCAAAGGTATGGTATATGGTATGGATGTTGGTATTATATGTGTATCAACTTGAAAATATTCTTCTATATCAGAATCCAAAGGATCACATATAAGCATATCAATAGACTCATGGGAATACACTAGTAATGAATCCTCTGTATGAAAGGAGTAACGAATGAGATGTTCACAATCTTCAAGAAGGATATGAGTATTGATGCTAAGAACAAAGGAGGATATTCTGAAGCACATGATATCAAGTAACTCAAGTGGTATGACACAAATAAGGCTTGATTTGGCTAATCAAACATCCTGGAAATTACTGAGTTGTGCGCCATCAATGAGAGAGGTATGCCCAAGTTGTGAAGAATCTGGCACATAGATCTCAGAATCTAAGATAGGAGATTTAGAGAACAATGAATGGTCTATAGGATCATAATCAACATGAATCTCAGTAGAAGCTCCATATTTTACTTCTTTTTCATCAATAGTATCAAAAGAAGAAAAATCACCTTCAAGAGACACAAAAATAGATGGCTCTTCAATATTTGCTTCTTGATTGAAGGAGGAAGCATTCGAATCAAAGAGGGCAGAAGCAACATGAAATGTATGAGACACTTCTTCATCATTATCAACTTCATCAAAGAATGTAGAGGCCAATAAATATTGAGAGAGAGAACAAGAGGAGATGCTAGGTTCGCTCCATGCTTCATCTTCTATTTCCTGCAAACCAAAAGCTTTGTCCAAAATTTTCCAAGGCTCAAATGGAAATTCAGCAGAATATATGAGATGATATATATTTGGAGACATTAAAAAACACATAATTCCATAAGCTATATCACAATTATTTATCCAATCAATCTTCTCTTCATAAGACTCAGGTTCACTCAATGCACCAATGGAGACATCAAAGAGACATTGCCTCTTCAAGTATTCCCTCATATTCGGCTTCCAATCAGCATAGCTGAAAGGAGATAGTAGAGGAAATTTTGAATCCATATATAATTTTTTGATACACTCTATTATATACTCTCTGTAACCTGCAAAACAAACTAGGAGAAAATCTTGTAATCTAGACAAGCTCTTCTTCGGAGAGGGATAGGAGACTGGATGCACTCCTCAACTCTGTAGAACTTGATCAACCTTGCTGCTATAGAAGATGGAAAGGTTGTGCTCCTTGTATCTCTTATAGCATTTAGAAATAATAAATAAATTCTATGAGCAATGATGCTAAGAAGAAGCACAGGAAATAGATCTTGCTACTAATAATTCTCACAAGCATACACAGGAAAACTAGAGAGAAGAAAAGAGACTGAATCACATGAATGAAGAGATACATATTGGTGTGTATCCTTCCATTGAATAAGGATGAATAATAGTGTACATAAATAGTACATCCCTCATAGGAAAATATATTTGTATGGAAACAACTCATAAAGCTCAAAAAGGTTGACTTACCAAAATATAGCAAACCCCCATAGGTGGCTAAAGCACTTCCCAAATCTATCAAGGACTTCACAAGTTAGAAAAAGCATGAGTGAGTTGTCAAAGAGATGGAAGAAACAAGATAATCCTATAAAATGGAGAAAAACTAATGGAGGATGGGTTGGAAACAAAAGCTCCCATTTTCCTAGATGACTAGCTTTTATCTTATCCATAGAAAAGCAGGAAAAATAGAAAAAGAAAAATAAAGCAGAATCTGTTGTAAAGTATTGTATACTAATTATGGATGGTCAAAAGGTGGTCAATATCAACCTATAATTAGAAATAAATAATTCCTACGATATAGATGGCATGTATTGACTTTAAGGTGCAAGTGGAAGCCAACTAATTAAGCTAGTGGGTGAATAATTAATCAAATAATGATTAATTATTTTATCCTAAGTTATGAGTGGGTTTAATATATTCCAACACTCATTTCATAGTGAAGGGAGGTTTACTGTTAAACCATGAAAACCCTAGATACCATTTCTCTCAATAAAATAGAAAACCGAGCAGCTTTGTGTAACATCTCAAACAACCCTTTTATTCTATCACATTTATAGGGTGCTTGGCCCATTCTCCCAAGATCATCATTGTGGAGTAAAAGCATGAGTGCAAATACTAATTGGGATGGAAAAACCCTTCCTTCTAAGCATAACAAGAAAATCCATACACCAGAAAAAATGAAGACGAGCAAGTATAGACATATTCATCCACGCTTGGAACTATTTCGAAGTAAGATATAAGAAAATGATTATAAGAAAAAGGTACGTCGAGCTTGGGGAGAAGCTTTTCCCTAATATTTCTAAAATCATGAATAGGTCCTGACAGGATAGTCATGTGTAAAAGGAATAGTCCATAAAGACAATTTCATGAGTAGGTGCAAAGGCGGCCGCGAGGTCCAAAAGCTATTCAAAAACCAACCTTAGAGGATTCTAACCGTGGAAACTAGAACAAAGCTACCTTAGGGTTTTTGTATGAACATTATATGGATAGGGAAATTTTATCCCATGGTGAACCATAGGTTATGAAGCATTTAACCCAAACCCCTACCACAAATATATAAAGGTTTTAATATTTTAAAAAGATGACAAAAGTACAAGCTCAAAGTACCTACTTGTCAAACGAAGAGATGGACATGGTGTCCGGCTCTGAGTGCGAAAGCTCTAGTTGTCTCCTCGCTGTTGTTTGCTTCTCAAACAAAGTTCGTAAATAAACTACAAATGACACCACCCCATTTATATATAAAATATCGAAAAAGAAGTCATTAATATGGTTGTTGGATCATTTAATGTGGTAGGTGGTCAAAACACCGTTCAGCATGAAAACATGGTCAATTGATGTGTAATGTCGATGTATCGACGATATTTGAAAAATACTTATACATTATCAATGGTGAAACAAAATTTCTTGCGACCCTGTTGTGTTATGAATCAACTCAGTGAGATTCGGTGAGTTGTGTCGAAACGACACTTTAAAAAAAAAAAAAATATTTCCCAAGTCGACCATGTCAGAGCGACTGGTTGAGTTCCTCCGACACGTCGGATAAACTGGACAGGTTACTCCAATATGTCAATGAAGAAACTTGAGTTTTAAATTAGCCAAAAAAATTTCCTTGCTCAACCTTTTGGGAAAAACTAAGTGTTTAGGATGGACTTTCTAGGATAGAAAAACCAGTCTAAGTAAGCTTTCAATCAAAAAAATTAAGGAGGGGCCCTAAAAAATAATTTTTTGGGGGGGAGTAGTTGCAGCTGCATCAATTGGCGACTGGCTTACGAACACAGATATTTGATAAAACTATATTTAGAAAACAATACTGCTACATGGTACTATATTATGGATATGCAACAATTTCTTCAATGCATTCTCCAAGATCATTCAAAGACTAGAGTTATCCAGGGATGTAATTTTTTGTGCATCACATTCATTTTCATCTTTTGGGAGTAGGGTAACCAGGAATAGGAGTCTTGACAACTCTCTTGGGGAAAAAATATGAAATTATTTTTACCTCTGTCTTTTAGTTGATACTAGATATGAATCCACAGGATCGTAACAAATTAAGACAAATGTATTCATTTGTTCCTGATTCGCATGCTATTAACATTCTTTTGATGCTTTGTTTTTAATGACATTTGTCTTCTGATTATTCCTTAATTGCTTCTTCTACTTTGAGAATTAGGTATGGTTTCTTCCATCCATAATGTCCTTTTGTGTGAGTGATAAACTTGTTTCAAGCTCACGAACAAAGAAGAACCTCTCTAAGCAATCCTTTCAATATGTTGGTTTATTCCTTCAATAATTTCTGTGATGTAGACAGTTTGTCTTGGAATTTTGACTCATTACTATAAGCCTTTTGGCTTTTAATTTGTAGCATGGGATTATTTTTAATTCCATACATCCGTTAGACTTGCTTCCTTTTCGTGGTTCTATCAAGGTAGGATTCCTAAGACAGACATTAGTGTGAGAACGGATGGAACCCCAAGATAGTATTCCAGACCTCATTAACCTTAGTTATTTTATAAGGTTTAAAATAACTTTAATGTGGAATTGAAATTAACTTCCCTTTCTACAATCTATCAATAATTAAAGAATCTCAACTTTGATCAAATTTTACAACACATTTTTTCCTATAAGAAGCTCTTTATTTTCAAAGACCTTTGAGATTATTCAGATTCGTATGTTTCTAAGCATCAAATATTGAGATGATTTATTATAAGAAAAAAGAATAAAAATAAAAATAAAAGTAAATAAGAAAAGGAAAGAAAACTAAATAAATAAATAAAAGAAAGGTTTTATTTATGTACAAAAGTGATCCCAAATCCTAGGTGAAGTATTGTTTGAGAGCAATTCCATTTGCAGAAAGGATTTCGTCTTACCCTTGCGAATCTTGCAACTTGTAAGTTGAGTGGCCAAGTTTCTCATCAACCTGATAGGGGCCAACCCATAGATGTTGAAATTTTGTGTGTTTTCCCTTCTCATTATCCGAGTGATCTCACTTTAATAATAAGTCACCGATTTCAAAGTTCCCTTGCCCATATTTTTATTTATCAAACCATATCTTGATAATATCATGATGTTGGTTCAATCTATCTTTGGAATTTTGTCTGTATAATTCAAGTTTCAAGAGAGTGTTAATGCGTGCTTATAAGATCTCGATGCCAGATCCTCGTGAGGCTTGAGCTAATTGCAAGGATGGAAGTAAAATATTTGGGGTAAAATAGCTTCTTTCCCATATACCAGAGTATAGGGAGAAACTCCTAAGGAATTTTTTTGGGGTGACCCTATCTTCCCATAGTACATTTTGAAGGGTTGTGTGCTAATTTCTTTGATTTTCAATAACGGATTTCTTCAAAATTCAAATGAGATTCCTGTTTGTTGATTCTTCTAACCCGTTTCCCTAAGGATATTAATTTGATGAATAATGTAATTTTATTCCCTTTTCACAAGAAAATTATTAATATATGAGAAATGAGACGGATTATCAAAAACAAGGAAAATTGGAACTCCAAACCTAGTCATAACATTCTCTTGCAGAAATTTGATGATCACATCCTCGTTCATTTTGCGCAATGGAACCGCTTCAACCCATCGTGTGAAATAATGTAGTTGTAAGGATATACCAATGCTGTAGTGTAGATTTTGGATTGATTTCCACAATGATATCTATGCCCCACTGTTCAAATGGTTCTGAAATAATAATAGGATGTAATGGCCCAGTTGCTTTTGACAATATTCCACCACTCCTTTGGAACACATCCCATTTTCTTGTGTATGACTGAGCATATTTGAATAGCATTGGCCAATAGTAACCAACTCCAAGAATATTATCAGCGATAGTATCTCTAGAGAAATGTCCTCCCGTGGGCCCATTGTGCAATTCTTTAACTACTTTGCATGCATCTTCCTTCTCAAGACACCTAAGGAAAACTCCATCATGATTGTTCCTAAAAAATACTCTATTAATTATCTGATAAGAGACTGAATTCAATTGTAGCGTGCTTCTCTACTTGGAGTTCCAATGTTTAGGTAGATTTCATTGCTAAATATAATGCACTAAATCTCAGTACCATGACTCGAAAGTGGTTAAAATGGGACACACATCAATAAATTTTAATTCAACTTTGTTCTCCCAATCATACTCTTCATTGTCATGACTTTCCACAAGAAAATTGCACAACCCTTGATCTTTAATGATAGTAGCTAGTTTGAATTATAAATCATATTCTTGTAGTGTTGTCACCCAATTTCCTCTTAGCTTAGCCCATGTTTTTTGTACAAAGGGGGACCTGACACCTAGATGAGGAACAATAACTTTGGTTCTATTTTTCAAAATATAAGGTTTGAATTGTTTTACCACTTTGAAAAATGTGTATGCTTTCTTTTCTATAGCAGGGTAATTCAATTCATCCCCTTGTAATCCAGTGCTCATAAATTATATCAATTATTCATCTCCCAATTTCCCTTTCTGAGTGAGCACCACTGCGAGAGAGTTATCTGAAGAAAAAGTATACAGAATGAAATCCTTTTCAAAGTCCAGACTCCTTTGGTTTCTTATTTGTTTCTTCTGGCTCATTTGATTGGTATTCTTTGACCTCAGCCTATGTTATTTGGAATCTAAGAGTTGATTCATAACCAAAGTCATCGATTTTATCCACTACAAGAAACTTTTTTCAAAATGATGCTCCAGATGAAAAGTACATAAATGGTCCATTCCTACTTCATTAAAATTTAAAAGAACATAATTAATTAAATGCAGTTGAGACTAGCCACTTTCATGCTTTTTCTTGTAATAAGGCTTGAATGTATTTCTACATGAATTAGCTCAACTATCCTTTTCTAAGTATACTATCTTATTTGATAACTTTTGTACCATCTTGACCACATTTTCTAACTCATTAAAGTGTTCTTATTTTGGCCTCATTAACAACAAAGTTTTTTACTGGATATGGTTTTCACTTCTGGTTCTAAAGTGTGCTTTGCTATACTATCAAGATCAGCTTCCACCCTGTTGGATTTGTCATAATTTTCTACCAGCATAGCCTTGACTTCCCTTTTCACAAACATTTCTATAGTTGGGTATAGTATTGTAGTATAATATTCTACCAAATATTCTTTAGCTAGTTTTGTTGCAGCACTAAAACTGGTTAAAAGAGTAGTAAAACTTTGATTTAAATCTTGAAATTTTTCTTTCTTTTCCATCCTCATAGACAAAAACTCTTTCATAAGGGTAGCTATAATTTTTTGATTACTGGATTTTCTTTTAAATACCCTTTCGAAAGTATTCCAATTTCTATTGAATTGCCTTGTAGACTAAAAAACCAAGAAGACACTTTAGGCTCAAAAGTATATGGAAACAACCTACATACAACATCTTCATGTTCAACGTTTAAAATATCCAGAGTGAGATAAAAACTTTTCAAATGGTCTTCTGCAGAAATTCCATTTCCTGGATCAAACATTGGTAACACTCGTTTTGGGTGATTAGGTAAATCATGCAAAGGAGAAACCAAATTAAGTGGTGTTTTGTCTATCCAAGCCAGTTGATTAACAGTTGCAACCATAACTCAAGGTGGATATTATGGTGGAGAATGTGTGAAAACTTGAGCTATAGAAGACTCTAGCCCCAACTGATCAATAGTTTGAATTATTTCTTGGATAGATAGATCCACCAATTCTTCCAAATTTTCTACAAGGATTGAATTTTGAGTATAAGAGATTGCTTTCTTAGGAGCATTCCTTATTTGCAATGCATGGATTACTTTCAATCCTCCGATTTTCTTAATGTAAGATCTCGTATTCCTCCTAAAGTGATCAAATTATTCGAATTGGAAAACATTCAAATGTTCTGAAACTTCTTCTTCAAAACTTAACCTTTCTTTCTCTTCATATTCAAGAATGAAATCTTCAGGAAAAGTAATTTCAAATGTATTTCCAGTAGAATAATTTCTTACAAATGGATTTCCTCTTCCATCCATGCACTAGCGGCCCTCCTTCTAGCATCAAATCATTATCTCCAAGTATCGATAGTAGGGATTCTCCTCAATAACCAATCACAATTAGATCATTCATTGTTTGTTGTGGGGAACCCATCTAGTTAATGATCTGTCTACTATAGATCAAAAGTTGTTTAAATATTTACTGGTTGGAGCATGATCCACCATTTATGATTTTTTCTTTAAAATAATGGTAAGTGAAAATGGATAAACTAAATGCATGTAATTGATGAACACAAACCTCACAAGTGATGCATAGGTTCTTACCTCTCATCTTATCATTCTTTTTTACACAATCACTTCTTTAAATCTGAATCTAAACAAGTCTATTATATTTTAATCTACTCTAATTTAATATATTCTGTGCATGTAGGGAGAATATTTAAAATAAACAATGCAATATGCTGTAATTATTCATAATAATCTTACAGATAAATGTTTCAATTTCATATGTATATTCACAGCAGAAAGAAAAATTATGAAATAAATCTTTGACATAATAAAACATTCTGATACTTGATTCATCCACAGATCTTTATATAAAAGAAAAATCATTCATTATCAAAGAAATAATTCATAAGAAGTTAGAATGATATCACATTTGTACAGAAACAAAATAGAAGTAATTCCACATTTGAGATTCCACACATTCCATGCAAATTTCCATGTAGTCCTTTCCCGGAAAGTAGGTCCTTTATTAACAGAAAAAATGAGTTCTCCTTACAAAATAATACAACCTCCTTGTTCTAGAAAAAAGTATCTAAAATATACTCTCTACCTCTATTTATGTTACAATCGGAATTTTTCCTCTAGTGACTCATCGACTTCCCTAACCCCAGGAATTCAAAAAATTCGTCTTCTAGTGTCTTATTATTGGAAAATGAAAAAATACATAAAATATAAAAATTTTAAGTGGGCCCAACCAAACTTGAAATATATTCTCCCCATGAAATGGCTTCTTCTTCGATGGTCTTGTAGTTTATTGGCTCCATCATTTGCACTATCACTTAATGTATGGCCAACTGGGTCTCCACACATGTCACCATTTCTGGGGTGGATCTACACACATTTTCCAAAATGTAATTTCCATTTTTTGAATGTACTCTACATCGTCCTATATTCTATCTTGCATATACACCAAATGTTGGTCCTTGTTTGGAATATCAGTGATCTTTGCAGCCAAAGAAATCTGACATTTATCATGGACTTCACTTATCTTTATATATAACTCAATACATTTTTCTTTAGTTTTGTCAATTTCATTGTTTAACCTTATGGAATTTTTTCTGCAAAACTCAAAGAGTGCCATTTGTATTTTCATGCCTTCGACTGTTTTCATCGGCATGTGTTCTGGAAATGTCGACTTCACCTCTACCCAGTTCAGCTAGATTTGAACATTTTCTCCAAATTCTAGTAGTCTTTTTCTAAAATTTGGTGACTCTTCCATAATTTATTTTAATCTTCTCACTATCAGTTTTACTTTATAAATTTCACCCGAGAGGTCAACCTGAACTTAGTGCATCTTCCTTCGTATGTTGCAATCCTGGTCACAAAACGGAGTGATGTCCAACTTTATTTCATTAGTTATCTTTAGATTATTCTCTAGAGATCCATTTTGAACCACCAAGTCTTCTACTTGGGTTTTTAACTCCCCCACTTGTTGTCTTGCCATAGATTCCCTGATTCCATCTCTAAGATCCTATCTTCAAAATCCCTTTTCTCTCCCTCCATAATGATTACCTGCACTTCCAAGGAATCCTTTTTTGTCTCCAAAGCTTGGTGTTCCCTTTGGAGTATTTCTCTTTCTGAGAGCATAGCTTTGTGCTTTCTTTTTAGTAATATGCCTTCTCTTCTTGTCTTTACGAGAGTATCTTTCAACTTGAGCATTTTTTCCTTTTGGTGCTATACATTTTTCATCAACCGGTCAACATTATCAGCAATGGCTTGTGCAACTGCTACATTCACAGAGGTCATGAACTTATGGTCTTTATGAGTACCCTCCATGAGCATATTTTTGGTCACCATAACCACATAATCCTATGATCCCATTTTTTTTTTTAAATCAGAAATTTTGGCGATGTTGTCTTATAAAAAAAGATGGTATCTAAGCATGCCACCATGTGCTTCTTAGACAGAGTGAAAGGAGTAATCCCAAGTTATACAAAATGAATGTGGCCACCTATGATTGTGCCACTTGATGAAGAAGGAGGATCTACTAGTTCATTATGAGTTGTTTCTCGATCTATTTCTTCCCTGAGCTTGTCTTCCTCCTCCTTCTTTCTTGGTTCTTAAGCCGCCTCCTCGGCTTCCTTTTATTTTATCTTTATTTATTCTTTCCTTAATATTTATTCTTATTCTTTATACCTATGAGCCTCTTCTTCTAATTTCTTCTCAGCTTCTTCCTTTTTTTTCTCTCTACCTCGGCCTATTGTAATTTAAAGGCCTCTTCATTTTGTTTCTATAGCTATTTCTCTATTCAACTACTATTGTATTTACTCCCCCTGGTGCCACTTTTCTTCTTGAAACGCTTTCTCAATTCAGTCATGTAACTGGCCCTTCTGTATACCTATTAATCATTGTTAAAGTGATCTGAGTATTCATAATGTATACCAATGACCGCACAGTGTTCTACGACTCTTCCACTACTATCATTTCACTAGAAACTTTTATCAGCAAAGTGAAAAATTTCCAACTCTTTTACAAACTCATAGGAACCTCTGAATTTGGTGAACTTGTAACCTCCTATGCATAAAGGTAGTGGCGATAAGGTTTCCTTTTCCATGTCATGGAGGAAGTTACCTACTCCATTTATGAACACTTTCCTTACTACTTCTTTATGGACTATATAGTCTGTAGCATATTTCAGTAGTAGAATGGAGCTTTGGATCCTCCATACATCCTCAAGTATGTTAATTGTTGTGAGAAAAATAAGTCCCGATATTCGCAAATAACATCCATGGCATTATCCGACAAGCAATTTGTCTATTTGAGGAAGATTAACTCATAAAGGGGCATCATAAACTCTTTATAGATAAGTTTGTAGAAACTTGCATACCTAAGTTGCAATAGAATCTGATAAGAAACATACACAGGAGTCTTAGTTTGTGTCCAAATGCACCCAATCTTAGCGAAAGGCTTCTTGCACAAAATGTAGTTGATCAGGTAAGATGCCATGTAATATTTTGTTCTCTTCTAAGTGATACATCCCCATGCCACTACTACACAGGCTAACATAATGTCTGATATTATTTCTTGCTAGTTAAAAATAGTGCCCTCAAAAGATGCATAATAAATGAGGGAATTCTAACTTAATTTATACAAGGTTTCGTCAACCTGAACGAAAATCTTGTTTAGCATAAAAGCTAGGATCCTGAAAGGAGTCCGTAGGTTGAGGGACTCATATTCCCCAGTCTCCTTGTGGTGCAATTATTTTCCTGGTATCATCATTTTCTTTGTGCACTCCAAAATATCCATGTTTACCTCTTGACCAAATCATTGGTCATCATCACTTATGCATGGGGTATCTAGTAAACTAGGGTTATGTAAGTTGTAGTGAAAGAAGAAAAAGTTTCCCCCGTTATGTTAGAGATAATCCTTGTATTGGAATTTGTCTATGGAAGAATCCACCCAATAATTTTTTCGCAAGGGAACAACACTGGGCATGTGGCGGCCTTAGTGATGCTTGAGTTCTTTGTGTTTTGATATAGGGGAATTTCTTTGACACCAGCATCGAGAACGTTTTGATCATTAATCACCCGGTAGAGTTCTCCCCATTTGAATACTGGGAAAACTCCCATGATGGATTTAATATACTCGAATTTGATATGTGTATTGGAGATGATATCTACATCTGAATCTACCTCAATCACCTTTTCCTTCTTCTTACTACACCTTTTAGGCATTGTGTTAATTTATCATTTTCAAGTTATCCTTCGAGAGGTAATCCTTCTCGGTGAGAGTAGAACATGTGACATGATCATGGTGAGAGGTGTCTTAGTGATATCGCGACTGCTTTGAGCAAGGAAATCATGCATTATTTCACTGAATCATTCTACACTGAAAAGAAAATATTTTATTTATGATCTGACAAAAAGGTGTGTATTTACGGAGTTCAAAATAATAAATTATCTTCACATGTGTATACACTACTGTGAAAGCTAAAAACCTTTTTTTATCCTAGTGTTTCCTTCATTTCTTAGAGCAACAATAATCGGTCATAAAGTGGAAGTTGATCATTTTACTATTTTTTCTTTTATGCATTCAAGTTCACTGATTTTATCCATGTTAGTGGAGGTCACAGGTTTTGTTTCCGACCTTCTCTTTATTAATCTTGAAACGTCAAAAACAAGCATTTTTCTCTCAATCTTATTCTAGTTGGAGATGCACAACAAGAGGAAGGTGAAAACACCATACTGTCACAACGATTTTTTTCATAGTGAAGGGAGGTGTACTCTTAAACCTTGAAAACCTTGGAAACCATTACTCTCAATAAAACAGAAAATTGAGCAGCTTTGTGTAACATCCCCAACAACCCTTTTATTCTATTGCATTTACAGGGTGCTTGACCCCTTCTCCTAGGATAGTTATTGTGGATTAAAAGTATGAGTATGCATACTAACCATGCTAGAAAATCCTTCCTTCTAAGCATAACAAGAAAATCCCAACACTAGAAAAAGCAAAGACGAGCAAGTATAGACATCTTCATCAAATCCTTGAACTGATGCGAAGTAAGATATAAGAAGATGATTATAGGAAAAAGGTATGTCTGGATTCAGGAGAATATTTTCCCTAAGAGTTTTGAACTCATGAATAGGTCCCCGACAGAATAGTCACGTGGAAAAGGAACAATACATATGAACAATTTCATGACTAGAGATGAAGGTGACCGCGAGGCCCAAAAACTATTCAAACCCCAAACCTAGAGGATTATAATTGTGGAAACTTAGACAAAGATACCTTAGGGTTTGTAGATGAACATTGTATGGATAGGTAAATTTTATCCCTTGGTGAACAACTGGCTACGAGGCATTTAACCCAAACCCCTAGCACAAATATATAAAGGTTTTAATCATTTAAAAATATGACAAAGTACGAGGTCAAAGTACCTACCTGTCCAACAAAGAGATGGACATGGTGTTGGTGTGAATGCGAAAGCTCCAGTTGTCTCCTGGTGGTTGGCTTCTTCTCAAACGACGTCCGTGAATAAACTGCAAATGACACCACCCCATTTATATGTAAAATATTGAAATAGAACTGATTAATATGGTTATTGGATCATTTCATGTGGTAGGTGGTCAAAACGACGTTCAACACGAAAACATGGTCACTTGTTGTGTAATGTCGATGTATCGATGATCTTCCCAAAATCCTTTGAAATTATCAATGGAAAAATGTGATTTCTTGTGACCATGTAGGGGCCAATAATAAGTTTTCTCTAACTGTGTCAGCGAAAAACAATGCGTCTCTTCGACCATATTGGTGAAAACTCACCAAACACTTCCGACTAGTTTCATTACTTAACAGTTTATCGATCACGACTATATCAGTGGGAAACTCGAAAATTTTTGAAAATTGGGCCATAAGTAAACTTTATAAAATTTATTTGATCTTTTTGATTTTGTCCAAGGTCACTTGTGAGTTACTCCCAAAATTTTGCAAAAAAACATATTTTCCCAATTCGACCGTGTTAGAGTGACTGGTTGATTTCCTTTGACACCTCAGATAAACTGGACAAGTTCCTCTGATATGTTGACGAAGAAAATTGATTTTTAAATTTTCCAAAAAAATTTCCTTGCTCAACCTTTTGGGAAAAGCTAGGTGTTTAGGATGGACTCTCTAGGACTTAAAAACTAGTCTAAGTAAACTTTCAATAAAAAAAAGTAAGGAGGGGACCTACAATAAAAATTTTTGGGGGGAAATAGTTGTAGCTACATCAATTGGCGACTGGCTGGTGAACACATATATCTAAAAAACTATATTTGGAAAACAAGATTACTACATGGTACTAGATTATGGATATGCGACAATTTATTCAATGCATTCTCCAAGATCATTTAAAGACTAGAGTTATCCAGGGATGTAATTTTTGTGCATCACATTGATTGTCATATTTTGGGAGTAGGGTAACCAGGAATAGGAGTATTGATAAATCTCTTGGGGACAAACTATGAAATTCATTTTACCTTCATCTTTCGGTTTATACTAGATATGACTCCACAAGATAGTAACAAAGCTAGATAGATGTATTCGATTGTTCTTGATTCCCATTCTATTAGCTTTCTTTTGATGCTTTCTTTTTAATGACATTTTTCTTCTGAGTCTTCCTTGATTGCTTCTTCTACTTTGAGAATTTGGTATGGGTTATTCCATCCATAATGTCCTTTTTTGTGAGTGATAAACCTATTTCAAGCTCACAGATGGACAAGAACCTATCTGAACAATCCTTTCAATCTGTTGGTTTATTCCTTCAACAATTTCTTTGATGTAGACAATTTGTCTTGGAATTTTGACTCATTACTATAAGCCTTTTGGATTTTAATTTGTAGCATGGGATTATTTTGAATTCCATACATCTGTTATACTTGCTTCCTTTCCATGGGTCTATCAAGGCAGGCTTCCTAAGATAGACATTAGTGCAAGAATGGATGGAACCCCAAGATAGTATTCCAGACCTCATGAACCTTAGTTATTTTATAGGGTTTAAAATGACTTTAATGTAAACTTTAAATTAACTTCCCTTTCTACAATCTATCAATAATTAAAGAATCTCAACTTTGGTCAAATTTTACCACACATGTTTTCTCATAAGCAACTCTTTATTTTCAAAGAGCTTTGAGATTATTTAGATTCCTATGTTTCCAATCGTCAGATATTGAGCTTATTTATTATAATAAAAAAACACGCAAAAAAAACTCAAAGTAAATAATAAAAGGAAAGAAAACTAAATAATAATAATAAATTTTTTATTTATGTACAAAAGTGCTCCCAAATCCTAGGTGAAGTACTGTTTGAGAACAAGGCCATTTACAGAAAGGATCTCTCATTTCCCTTGCAAATATTGCAACTTGTAAGTTAAGGGGCCAAGTTTCTCATCAATCTGATAGGGGCCAACCCATAGATGTTCAAATTTTGTGTGTTTTCCCTTCTCATCATGCGAGTGATCCCAAATTAATAATAAGTCTCCAATTTCAAAGTTCCCCTTCTTGGATTTTTTTTATCAAACCATCTCTTGACAATATCTTGATGTTGGTTAAATATATCTTTGGATTTTTGTCTGTATACTCCAAGTTTCAATAGAGTGTTAATGTGTTCTTGTAAGATCTTGATGCCAGATCCTTGTGAGGCTTGAGCTAACTGCAGGGATGGAAGTAGAATGTTTGGGGTAAAATAACTTCTTTCCCATATACCAAAGTATAGGGAGAAACTCCTAAGGAATTCTTTTGGGTGCCCTATCTGCCCATAGTGCATTTTGAAGGGTTGTGTGCCAATTTCTTTGATTTTGAATAACAATTTTCTTCAAAATTCAGATGAGATTCTTGTTTGTTGATTCTACTAACTCATTTCCCCGAGGATAATAATTTGCTGAATAATGTAATTTTATTCCCTTTTCACAAGAAAATTCAATTATCTTAATAAATGAGAAATAAGATGGATTATACAAAATAAGGGAACATTAGAGGAAATTTCAACTCAAAATGGGCGTTTTAACTCTAATTCAAATTCCATGTCATCATGTGTTAGCCAATGAAATTTCTTTAAATTTGAAATACCGTATATGTCTTAAACACTTTTTAATATAAATTTGGGGATAGGTATCATAAAAAAAACTACTTTTTTGTTTGTATTTTTGACATATCTCCTCGTGTGTTTACTCAAATTTCGATTGGGAGAGCTCGTTGGATGTGGAAATAAATTCCGCATCCAACGAGTACCCACTCAGCATACTTTTGATGGACCCTGCTACCCCCAAAACAAGAAATACATAAAAAAATGTGACGATGACATCATCATCACGTTTTTTTAGGTATTTCCTATTTTTGGGGTAGCGATGTCATCATCACATTTTTTAGGTATTTATTGTTTTTGGGGTAGCGGGGTTTGTCAAAAGTATGTCGATTGGGTACTCATTGGATGTAGAATTTATTTCCGTATCCAATGAGTTCTTCCGATCAAAATTTGAGTAAAAACACGGGGAGGTATGCCGAAAATACAAACAAAAAAGTAGTTTTTTTCTTTTCTTCCTCCAAAATTAATAAATATTATTTTATTATTTTAACTATTGTTTTATAATTTTTTTTAGGAGGCCCATTTTGAGTTGAAATTTCCTCTAATGATTGGAAACCCAAACCTGGTCATAACATTCTGTTGATGACCACATCCTCGTTCACTTTACGCAACGAAACCGCTTCAACCCATCGTGTGAAATAATATGTAGCTAGAAGGATATACCGATGTTGTAGTGAAGAGATCATATTTATTTCCCTAATCATATCTATGCCCCACTGTTCAAATGGTTCTGAAATAATAACGGGATGTAATGGCCCAACTGCTTTTGACAATCTTCCACCACTCCTTTGGCACACATCGCATTTTCTTGCGTAAGCATGAGCATTTCATAATAGCATTGGCTAATAGTAAGAAACTCTAAGAATATTATGAGCTATAGTATTTCTAGAGAAATGTCCTCCCGCAGGCCCATTGTGCAATTCCTTAACTACTTTGCATGCATCTTCCTTCTCAAGACACCTAAGAAAAACTCCATCATAATTGCTCTTGAAAATTACTCCATTAATTATCTGATAAGCGACCAACTTCAATTATAGTGCACTTCTTTGCTTGGATTTCCAATGTTCAGGTAGATGTCATTGCTCAAGATAATGCACTAAATATAGTTACCATGACTCAAAAGTGGTGAAAATGGGACATACATCAATACAGTTTAATTCATCTTCGTTCTCCCAATGTTATTAGCTGGTTTGAATTATAAATCATATTCTTGTAGTGTTGTCACCCAGTTTCCTCTTTGCTCACCCAATCTTTTTGTACAAAGGGGGACCTAACAGCTAGATGAGGAACAATAACTTTGGTTCTATTTTTCAAAATATAAGGTTTGAATTTTTTTACCACTTTGAAAATTGTGTACGCTTGTTTGGATACAGCAAGGTAATTCAATTCATCCCCTTTTAATACAATGCTCATAAATTATATGACTTATTCATCCTGTAATTCCCCTTTATGAGTGAGCACCACTGTGAGAGATTTATCTGAAGCAAAAGTATACAGAATCAAATCCTTTTCAAAGTCAGCAATCCATAAAGGAGGGGCATGAGCTGTCATTTTTTTGATGTCTTTAAAAGTGAATTTCTCGTTATCATTCCACTTGAATTGTATGCTTTGCTTAACCATTTTCTTCAAAGGTTTTACAATTTGCGCAAAATATGGTACAAACCTTTGAACACAATTTATTGTGCCCATGAATGTCTGCATATATTTTTTACTATGGGGCAAGGGAATCTGAGATATAACTTCAAATCTCTTTGGTTCTATTGAGATTCCCTTCTTTGAAATGATGTGACCCAATAATTTTTTTTCCAGAACCGCAAAAATGCTCTTCTTTGGGTTTAAATATATGTTGTATTTTCTACAACGGTCAAAAATTTGTTTTAAGTGAAAAGTGAGGTCTTCTCTTTTCTTAGAGAAAATTGTCACATCATCTAAGTATACCTCTACACAGTGGCTGATTAGTCCCTGGAATGCAATTTCCATCGTCCTCTAAAATGTAGCTCCAACATTTATGAGGCCAAATGACATTCTTTTATAAGCAAACGTTCCCCACTTTGTGTGAAATGTGTTCTTCACTCGGTCACATTCGGACACTAGAAATTGATTGTAACCTAAGAATCCATCTAAAAGGGAGAACAACTCTGAGCTTGACACCATTTGAATAATTTATTCCATTGGTGGAACTCGCTAATTATCTTTATCTCACACTCTGTTCATATTTCAGAAGTCAACACACAACCTTATCTCTCTTGACTTCTTCCTTACTGTAACCAAATTAGCCACCCATTCAAAATGTAGAACTATGAATATAATCTTTGCATCTAGTAACTTCTTTACCTCATTTTGGATTAAAGGCTCTAACTTTGGATGCATCTTCTTGAGTTGTTGCTGAAATGTTTTTACGCATCTTTTAATAGGAATTATATGATTAATGATATGTTTATCATATGTTTATAGATATTCATATGTCCAGGAGAAGATATATTTATATTGCTAAAACAATTTAATGAACTAGCTCTTTTCTCTAGGTGAGCAACAATTTCCCAAATTTACATACTTGGGCTCAGCTTCTGTCCCTAAATTTATCAGCTCACATTGCATAGATGAACTGTTGATTTTGATGTTCATTGGTTTTCTGAATTTGTTATGCATATCAAACATTCCATCGAGCATCCTTACTCCTTTGAGCATGAATTTTACTTTGGTCACCTCTCCACTTTGTAAATATGCTTGATGTTCTTCATCACCAATTACAGATTCTTTGAAAACTTCGTCATTGGTCAGAAAATTGATAATATGTTCGTCTTTATCAAACACTATCATATTTGTGATATTATTAGCTACTGATGGCCTGAAAATAAGTTCAATGGAACACTTATGATTAGTTGGCACTAACATGGAAGCAGAAGTAGCTATTAAATCAACTGCAACGTTTTGTAATCTAGGAATTGAGTTTATATTAAAAGCATTAAAATGTGCTATAAAATTCCATACTTCATCTTTATATCCTTTTATGTGTGGAGATAAACAATGAATTGCATCTCTAACTTGCCTGAAAACTATCTTAGAATCACCAAAAAATTTTAAATTTTTAACTTTTAGTTCAATGGATTTCTTTAGGCCTTGGACTAGAGCTTCATATTCAGCAGTATTTTTTGCGCATTTAAACTCTAGCCTACAAGAGAGAAACTATTTGTTCTTTTTAGGATCAATCAGGACACAACCCGCTCCTAATCCCTCTTGTGTTTTAGAACCATAAAAATATAAAATCCAAAATCTATCTTCTAAAACTACTTGGTTAGTATAATTTCCTACATTAGTGACTAAATTTACTATGTTACACTCAATATCATTAGTCCATGAGAATCAAAGGTTACTGAATTGCGTATCCAATTCACAACTAACTTCCTCAGCTTGGTAATTTATTGGTTCAAGTTCTAAAAATTAATTTCCTAAAACCGAAGATGAGAAATTTATCGGCTCGTTCTTTTCTTCCTGCTGATTTATGTTTTGTTTCATATGTGGTTATCTTAGAAACTTGATCTTATTTTGACTATTTTGGTATGGCATGAACATATGAGACCAATCGGTTACAAAGTAACCATTCAGTTTCGTTGACCATTACCAGCTCGATATTAATCCATAAGACTCAGGCATATCTACTACCATAATATCTATGAACTATCACACTCTAGGATAAACAGACAATCGAATTAGCACATCTTTCATCTTCCCTATAACAATAATTGGAGACCTATCCAGTTGAATAATACGAGAGGGGGATGGTGTTGGTTGGCCATTAATCTTCTTACAAATAGAAAGTGGCATAACATTGGATGAGGCTCCAGAATCTACCAAACATGTATGTACATTGTGATTAAACATTTCCAATGACAATAGGAAAGGAAAAGTATGAGATTTAGATTTGCGAGCAATGCTTGTTTCATTAATTTCAGTACATGATTCAATGACTTACGAAATATTGTTGGGTTGTGTATCAAAGGATTCCAGTAGTTTCTTTATTTGCTGAGGAAGATTACATAATTCAAATAAAGAGATATTTGCTTTAGTTTTCTTAATGTCTTCTACAATATCATACCTAATGTCATATTCTACGGAACCTTTCTTAGTACTTTCTATTTTATTTGCCAAGGATTTCACAGGTTTGTTAACTATTGGATTTGTGTCTTTTATTTTTACTGGATTAGACTTAGGTTGCGTTTGAGTAGTGTTGATAATTTTCTTCATGGTTTCTTTTACCTTCTTTTCTCTAAGAAGCACTACACTTTGATCCATCAGCATCCCTTTACTTCTTGTTTTAACATTTACTAATGATACTTGTATTTCTTCCATCTTCTCTTCCTCGCTCAACTCCAATGTGGGCGCCCAATCCCATATGACCATTGTGGTTTCTTCATTTGTTTCTTCTAGCTCATTTTTTTGGTCTTCTTCTACCTTAGGCTCTATTAGTTGGGAATCTAATAGTTGATTCATAACCAAAGTCATCCAGTTTATCCACTAGAGGAATTTTTTTTCAGAATGATGCTCCTAATGAAAAGTACAAGAATGGTCCATTCCTACTTCATTAAAATTTAAAACAACATAATTAATTAAAGGCAGTTGAGACTGAACACTTTCTTCCCTCTTTTTGTATTAAGTATTGAACGGATTTCTACATGAACTACCTCCCTTGTCCTTTTCTAAGCCTACTATCTTATTTGATAACTTTTGTACCATATTGACCACATTTTCTAACTCATTCGAGTGTTCTTCTTTGGGCCTTGTTAACAACAAATTTTTTTTACTGGATATGGTTTTCACTTCTGGTTCTGAACTGTGCTTTTCTATACTATAAATATCATCTTCCACCCTATTGGCTTTGTCATAATTTTATACCAGCGTAGGCTTCATTTCCCTTGTCACAACCATTTCTATAGTTGGGTATAGTGTTGTAGTATAATATTCTACTAAATATTCTTCATCTGGTTTTGTTGCAACACTAAAACTGCTTAAAGAGTAGTAAACCTTTGATTGAAATCTTGAATTTTTTCTTTCTTTTCCATCCTCATAGACAACGACTATTTCATAAGGGTAGCTACAATTTTTTTATTACTATTTTTTTTTTTAAATACCCTTCGAAAGTATCCCAATTTTCTATTGAATTGGCTTGCATACTAAAGAACCAAGAAGACGCTTTAGGCTCAAAATTATATGGAAAGAACCTACATACAACATCTTCATGTTCAACATTTAAAATATCCAGAGCAAGATAAAACTTTTCAAATGGTCTTCTGCAGAAATTCCATTTTCGGGATCAAAAACTGGTAACATTCGTTCTGGGTGCTTAGGTAAATCATGCAAAAATGCAACCAAATTAAGTGGTGTTCTATCTCCACATGTCGATTGATTAACAACTACAAGCATAACTTGAAGTGGAAATTGTGGTGGACAATGTGTGAAAACTTGAGCTGTAGCAGACTCTAGTCCCAACTAATCAAGAGGTTGAATGATTTCTTGGATAGATAGATCCACCAATTCTTCCAAATTTTCTACAGGGATCAAATTTTGAGCATAAGAGATTGCTTTCTTGTAAGTCTTCTGTCTTGGTAATGCATGGATTACTTTCAATCCTCCAAGTTCCTTAACGTAATATCTTGTATGCCTCTGAAAGTGACCAACTTCTTCAAATGGGACAACGTACAAATGTTATTAACCTTCTTCTTCAAAAATTACCCTTTTTTGTTCTTTATATTCAAGAACAAAATCTTCAGGAAAATTAGTTTTAGATGTATTTCCAGCAGAATAATTTCTTACAAATGGATTTCCTCTTCCATCCATGCATTGCCGGTCCTCCTTCTAGAGCCAAATTTGTTGATTCTTGGAAAATATCTAGGTACCGATAGTAGGGATTCTCCCTAATAATTGATCACAATTAGATCGTTCACCATTTGTTGTGGGGAGCCCTTCCAATTAAAGGTCCTTCTATCGTATATCTAAAGTTGTTTAGATCTTTACCGGTTGCAGCTTGATCCACCGTTTATGATTTTTTCTTTAAAAGAATGTTAAGTGCAAATGCCTAAACTAAATGCATGTAATTGAAGAACATGAACCTCACAAGTGATGGGTAGGTTCTTACCTCCCTTCATATCATTCTTTTTTTCTCAATCACTTCTTTAAATATGAATCTAAACAAGTCTATTCTAGTTTAATCTACTCTAGTTTAATCTATTCTATCCCCGTAAGGAGAAAATTCAAAAGAAACAAAGCAATGTGTTGTAATTATTCATAATAATATTATAGATATATGTTTCAATTTTATATGTATATTCACAGCAGAAATATTATCAAAGAAATCTTTGACATAATAAAACATTCATTACCCAATTCATCCACAGATCTTTATACAAAAGCAAAATCCTTCATTATAAAAGAAATAATTCATAAGAAGTTAGAAGTATCGCACAGTTGTACGGAAACAAAATAGAAGTAATTCCACATTTGAGATTACACACATTCGATGCAAATTCTTGCGCAGTCCATTCCCAGCAAATAGGTCCTTCTTTATTAACAAAAAAAATGAGTTTTCTTTACAAAATAATCCAACCTCCTTGTGCTAGTGAAAAGTCTCTAAAATATGCTCTCTACCTCTATTTATATTACAATCAGAATTCAGCTTCTAGTGACTCATAGACTTTCCTAACCCTAGGAATTCAAAAAAATTGTCTTCTAGTGTATTATATTTGGAAAATGAAAAAATACATGAAAGATAAAATTTTCAAGTGGGCCCATCCAAACTTGAAATATATTCTCCCCATCCATTGGCTTCTTCTACGATGGTCTTGTAGTTTATTGTCTCCATCATTTGCACAGTCACTTCATGCATGGCCAACTAGGTCTCTACACGTGTCACCATCTTTGGGGCAGATCTACACACATTTTCCAAAATGTGATTGCTGACGGAAGCTTGCGCAACCCAGGTTTTAACATCTTCTTCATTAACAACTTCCATTTTTGGAATGTACTGTACATCTCCCTACATTCTATCTTTCATATACGCCAAATGTTGGTCCTTGTTTGGAAGATCGGTGATCTTTGCAGCCAAAGAAAGATGACATTTATTGTGACCTTGGCTTATCTTTTTATAGAAATCTATATATTTTTCTAGAGTTTTGTCAATTTCATTGTTTAACCTTACAGAAGCTTTTCTTCCAAAATACAAGAGTGCCATTTCTATTTTTCTACCTCCGGCTATTTTCAACAGCATGTCTTTTGGAAATTTTGAGTTCACCTCTACCGAGGCCAGCTGGAATTGAACATTTTCTCTGAATTCTATTAGTCTTTTTCTAAAATTTAGTGACTCTTTCATAATTTATTTTAATCTTGTCACTATCATTTTTACTTTATACATTTCACCCGAGAGGTTAACTTGAACTTGGTGCATCCTCCTTCATATGTTGCAAGCCTAGTCACAGAATAGAGTGATGTCCTGCTTTATATCATTAGTTACCTTTAGATGATTCTCTAGAGATCCCTTCTAAACCACTGATTATTCTACTTGGGTTTTTAATTCCCCCACTTGTTGGCTCATCATATATTCTCTTGATTCTAGCTCTGAGATCCTGGCTTCAAAATCCCTTCTATATCCCTCCATAATGATTACCAACACCTCCAAGGCATCCTTTTCTGCCTCCAAAGGTTGGTATTCCCTTTGGAGTCTTTCTTTTTATGAGAGGAGAGCCTCGTGCTTTATTTTTAGTTATATTCCTTCTCCTCTTGTCTTAACCAGATTATATTTCAACTTGAGCATTTTTTCCTTTTGATGCTCTACATTTTCCATCAACCAGACAACATTATCAGTGCTGGCTTGTGAAACTGTACATTCACAGAGGCCATGAAAATAGGTTCTTTATGAGTACCCTCCATGAGGGTATTTTCGGTCACCATAACCACATAATCCTATGATCCCATTTTTAAACTTTTTTCAAACATTTTGCTGATGGTGTTTCTTGTCTTATAAAAAAATATGGTATCTAAGCATGCCACCGTGTGATTCTTAGCTGGAGTGAAAGGATTAATCCCAAGTTCTACAAAAGGAATGTGGCGAATTATGATTGTGCCACCTGATGAAGAAGGAGGATCTATTGAGTCATTATGAGTTGTTTCTAGGTTTATTTCTTCCCTGAACTTGTCTTCCTCCTCCTTATTTCTTGGTTCTTCATCCACCTCCTCGGCTTCCTTTTATTTTCTGTTTATTTCTTCTTCTTATTTCTACCTCTGAGTCTCTTCTTCTTTCTTCTTATCATCTTCTTCCTTTTTTTTATCATATACCTCGGCCTGTTGTAATTTCAAGGCTTCTTCCTTTTGTTTCCACATCTATTTCTCTATTGAATTGTTGTTGTCTTTACTCCCATTGGTGCCACTATTCTTCTTGAAATTCTTTCTCAACTTAGTCATGTTACTGGCCCTTATGTATACCTATTAATCCTTGTTAAAGTCATCTAAGTATTCATAACGTATATCAACGACTGCGCAGTGTTCTACGAGTATTCCACTACTGTCATTTCTCTGGAAAATTTTATCCACAAAGTGAAAAAATTACAACTCTTTTACAAACTCAAAAGAATGCTTGACTTTGGTGAACTTTTAACCCCCTATGCATAAAGGTAGTGGGAGGAATTTTTCGTTTTTCATGTCATGGAGGAAGTTACCTACTCCATTTATGAACACTTGCCTTATTGCTTCTCTATGGAATACATAGTCTGTAGCATATTTGGGTATCAAAATGGAGTTTTGGAGCCTCCATACACCCTCAAGTATGTTCCTTGTTGTGAGAAACATTCGTCCCCATATTCGCAAATAACGCGCATGGCGTTATTCGACAAGAAATTTGGCTCCTTGGACCTTGAGGAATATCAAATCATAAAGGGGCATTAGAAACTCTTCACATATAAGTTTGTAGAAGCTTGCATACCTATGTTCCCACATAATCTGATAAGCAACATACATAGGAGTCTCAGTTTGTGTCCAAATGCACCCAATCTTGGTTAAAGGGTTCCTGCACAAAATGCAGTCAATCAAGTAATATGCCATGTAAAATTTTGCTCTCTTCTGAGTGATACCTCCCCGTGCTGCTGCTACATAGGATGACAAACTGTTTGATATGATTTATTCCCAGTTAAAAATAATTCCCTTAAACTCTACATAATAAATTATGGGAATCCAAATTAATTTATACAAGGTTTCGTCAACCTGGCTGAAAATACTATTTAGCTTCAAAGCTAGGATCCTGAAAGGAGTTCATAGGTTGAGGAACTCATATTCCCTAGTCACCTTGTGGCACAATTGTTTTCATGGTATCATCATTTTCTTTGAACACTCCAAAATATCCATGTCTACCTTTTTGACCCAATCATTGGCCATCATCACTTGTGTAGGGGGTAGATTGCAGACCAGGGTTATGTAAGATGGAGTGAAAGAAGAAAATGCTTCCCCTTTTATGTTAGAGATAATCCTTGTAATGGAATTCTTATGTGGAAAAATCCACCCGATAATTTTTTCGCAAGGGAACAACTCCAGGAGAGTGGGGGCCTTAGTGATTCCTAAGTTCCTTATGTTTTGATATAGGGACATTTCTTCGAGACTAACATAGAGTACATTCTGACCACTAATCACCTGGTAGAGTTATCCCCATTTAAATTTTGGGGAAACTCCCATAATGGCCTTAGTATACTCAAATTTGATCTATGTCCTGGAGATGATATCTACATCTGAATCGACCTCACTCACATTTTTCCTTCTTCTAACTACCCCTTTTAGGAAGTGTGTCAATTTATCATTTTCAAGCTGTCCTTCGAGAGGTAATCCTTCTCGGTGAGAGTAGAACATGTGACACGAGCATGGTGAGAGGTGTCTTAGTGATATCACGACTATTTTGAGTAACAAAATCATACATTATTTCACTAAAGCATTCTATATTGAAAATAAAATCTTTTATTTGTGATGTGACAAAAAGGTGTGTATTTACAGAGTTCAAAATTAAAAATTATCATCACATGTGTATGCGCTGCTGTGCGAGTTAAAAACCTATTGTTATCCTAGAGTTTCCTTCATTTCTTAGAGCAACAATTATCAGTCATAATGTGGAAGTTGGTCTTTTTACTATTTGTTCTTTTATGCATTAATGTTCGTTGATTTTATCGAGTTTAGTGGAGTTGAGAGGTTTTTTTTCCAACCTTTCGTTTATAAATCCCAAAACATGAAATAAAAGAGTTTTTCTCTCAATCTTATTCAATTGGGGGTGCACAACAAAAGGATGGTGAAAACACCATACTATTGCAATGAATCATTTCATCGTGAAGAGAGGTGTACTCTTAAACCTTGAAAGCCTTGGATATCGTTACTCTCAATAAAACAGAAAATTGAGTGGCTTTGTGTAACATCCCCATCAGCCCTTTTATTCTATCGTGTTTACATGGTGCTTGACCCCTTCTCCAAGGATAGTCATTGTGGAGTAAAATCACGAGTACATATAACAATTGTGTTGGAAAAATCATTCCTTCTAAGCATAAGAAGAAAATCCCAACACTAGAGAATCAAAGATGAGAAAGTATAGACATCTTCATCCAACCCTGGAAGTGATGAGAAGTAAGATATAAGAATATGACTATAAGAAAAGGGTCTATCTGTCTTGGGGAGAATCCTTTTCCTAAGAGGTCTGAACCCATGACCAGGTCTCCGACAGGATAGTTGCACAGAAAAGGAACAATCCGCAGGAACAATTTCATGACTAGGCATGAAGGCCGCCGCGAGTCCCAAAAACTATTCAAACCCCAACCTTAGAGGATTCTAACCATGGAATATGGAACAAAGCTACCTTAGGGTTTGTGGATGAATGTTCTATGGATAGGGAAAAATTATCCCATGGAAAACAACCAGATAGGATGCGTTTAACCCAAACCCCTACCACAAATTTATAAAGGTTTTAATCTTTTAAAAAGATGACAAAAGTACGAGGTAAAAGTACCTACTTGTCAAATGAGGAGATGTAAACGGTGTTGGTTTGAGTGTGAAAGCTCCGGTTGTCTCTTGGTGGTTGGTTTCTTCTCAAATGATGTTCATATAATAAAAATCATATGATACCTCCCCATTTATATATAAAAAATAAAAAAATTCATTAATATGGTTGTTGGAGAATTTAATGGAGTAGGTGGTCAAACCATTGTTCAGCGCAAAAATGCAGTCACTTTATGTGCAATACCATTGTATCTACGATATTCTAAAAATCCTTTGACATTATCGATGGTGAAACATGAGTTCTTTCCACCGTGTCGAGGCCAATAATAATTTTTCTCTGACTCTTCTGGTGGAAAACAACGAGTCTCTTTGAACGTATCGATGAAAACTGACCAAAATCTTCCGACTGGTTTCATTACTTAACACTTTATCGATCACTTTGGCATCTACATCAATAAAATTAATATTACTATTAATATTTTCAAACTTGTTTTCATCCTTATTTGATACACTTATTACAATGTTCTTCTCACTAAATTAGTTTATGATATTCATAAGAAGCTATATATTCTCAGACAATTGTACAAATCATTTAAACTTCTGTTAATATTTATTAAACCAAAATTATGATTGTGAAATTTAAGATCATTTATTGTGCTCTAATTTTGCAAAGAATTATTTATTAAACCAAGATTATGATTGCCATATTTAAGATGGTAATTTATGCTCTAATTTTGCAAAGGGTTGGGTATCCGTTGAACAATCTTCACACTACATGATCAATGTTTAATCATCATTCAGTCTCATATAGAAAGTCCCCCACTTTAAAATTTATATTACTATATTTTTTTATACATTTCACTTAAGCAACTTGTAACCAATGCTAATGCAATGCTATCGATGTCTTGAAAATGTTGATACCGTTGCATTGGTGTCGGTTACAAGTCGCTTAAGTGACCTCTCTTAGGCATAAATAGAAAAAAAAATAAGGGAACATTTCATTTATTGATCATTGGTCATTCTAGTGTAAAGTGTTGTGTGAGACCTACTTGCATTGAATGCCTACCTCCAAGTGATTTGTTTCATCTTCATGCGTCCAAAATGAGATCTTTGGATTTGTTCTTCTAGATGATTATGAACGAAGCACTAGTGACTTCAAAATTTTCTAAGATATTTCTTTTTACAAAGTTTGGAGGATTTATTTTCAATCCATTTTGAATAAATTGAATAAAAGAGAGTGGGTTTTCCATACCTTAGACATAAAACAAGCTTTCTATCATTTATTCATTTGTTATTTTGTCTTCCCTCAGTTGATGCAAACCGATATGGTGGGATAGGAATCAAATGAATTTTCAATAAAAGTCCTTAATTTCATTATGATCTTGATTGTATTCTTTATTTATTCCTTGGTATTGGGATTATATCCATCTTTCTCCATCTTCTCATGGTTATTCACCTCATGAGTGAGTTTAATGAAGAAATGGACCTTCGTTTCGGCTTCTTGTTGGAACCCCCTTCCCTATCCTCTAAACTACTACACAACCATCATAGTTCCTATTTCCATCATCCTCCACTTGCAAATGTTTAACATTAAGGGGGTTGTCTCATAGTTAATGGAAATGCTAATTCCATTTTATCTTAGTGAAATGGGATATTCCCATAGTCTATATTTTGGACCCATCCATTGCCCACATAGTCTATATTTTGGATAATGGCTCGAGAAATGGCAATGCGAATTCCATTTTATGATAGTGAAAGGGGATATTCCCATAGTCTAGATTTTGGACCCATTCATTGTCCATATAGTATAGATTTTGGATAATGGCTCGAGAAATGGCAATGCTAATTCCATTTTATGTTAGTTAAAGAGGATATTCCCGTAGTCTATATTTTGGACCCATCCATTGTCCATATAGTCCAGATGTTGGATCATGACATGAGAAATTAATATCCTTCAAATGTACACTTTTGAACTTTAAGAATCCCTCCTTTGTGTCTATCTACATCGATAAGTCCACCTTGGGACTTGATTTTAAACTTTCCCTCTAGTTTTAACGAGGAATGCTACATAGTCGATGGGTTGATGTGCAAGGGTAATAAGTTATGAAAGACATTGAATAATAAATATTATTATGATAACTATAAGTTTGGGTGTTTATATTATTGGTCATTTGGGTTCATTCCTACGAGAAATTTTGGTGATTCACCATATGATAAGTATATTTTTATCGTTGAATTTATCTCTACACCAACAAGGAGTGACATTCTTATTTGTATCATAGAATTCTTTATTAGAATTTAGTAGCAAGGCTTCCACTTGTACAATGAAATTTTGTCTTTAGTCCCTATCTAGATGTGAATTCTTAGTTTTCCTCTAGAGTATTCGGTATGACAACTTTGTTATTTCCATTAAAGATGCACTATATAACTTTGTCACCCTTTTTCTAGAGATGGTAAATGTGGCTACTACTGCTTGTGCTTGTATTTGTAATAAGATTGATTTGAGCAAGTGTCTCTTTTAGGAAGCCATTGTATATTGCAATGGTTGTACTGAAATTGAAATGTTGGACTATGAATGCATTGATTTTCACCATAGGGTATTATTTTGCACATGACCACTTGGTTTCCTCTTATTTAAAGGATAAATATTCTTCCCATACTATTGGGTACTGGAACAACCCATTTTTTACCACACCAATTATATCTTTTTGCCTTGTCCTACTTCATTTCCATACAACATATAGATGTTTTTCCTCAAGTTGAGCATAAATCCTTACATGTATGATTTATTATTGCCTTATCCTATTAATGCATAATATTGTTATGGTTAGAACTCTATCTTTTGAATTGCGTTAGTATGTATTGATTTGATAAATATAATTCCATGCCTTGAGGAACACGGGTGTAGCTGCTCGCTTAGTCTAGAGAAGAAAGGGATATTTTGTACCAGCTGTTACTCCTTAATCCCAGTTCCATACGTTGAATGTAAATAGTGTGATCATCTCTCCACATTGTATTTTCAACAGAACTCAGTTGCAACAGTGCTCTGCTACTCAGGGCATCGCTACAACAGACAAAGCATTTCCCGTCTAATTGATTCCGTTGATCCATTAACAGACAGAGTAACAATACTCCCTATATTCCATACCTTCATTCAATTCTATTCATGACTGTAACTGATTTGTTGTAGCAGGGAAGCCTAAAGATCGTAGATCTTCATGACTTCTAGATATTAATGGCTCTGAATTCCATTATTCATGTATATACAGGAAGGAGATTTGAGCCTAGGGTTGCTTAATTGATATTAGAATGTGTAAGCTGCAACAGAGAGTTGTAACTGCGAATTAGTATTTTTAATACAAGGAGAAAAATTATTCATATCCTTGTGCATTAATTTGTGTTAGTTCATGGTGTGTCTTTTCAAAGGATGGGCCCACCTTCCCACAGATATTGCCGAGTTAATTAGATGCTTAGTTTATTTATGTTGTGTGATGTGGATTTACAGTAGATGCATTTTATAGTTAGCTGCAACAGGGATGATTGATAATGGAATTCTCATTTAATAGTTAATGATTGCATTCTAATTAGCTGCAATTGTTGTGGAAATTGAACCCAGGTGTTAGAACAATTACACTCACAAAAATTGCCAGTTACACATGCAAATTACACACAAAGGAGACTGAATATGGAGCAGAACACTAATCTGTATTGAATAAGTGTACAATAGCAAACCTTGTGAAGTCATAGGCTACCACAATAAATAATTACATGAGAGATTCAAATGCATAAGGATGCCATTCGAATTTGGTCAAAAGCAGGCTTACTAAATCTAAGCAAATCCCCCATAGGTGCATAAAGCAGTTTCCAAATCTGTCTAGGAGCTCAAAAATTTGAAAAATCAATTAGGAAAGCTAATAGATGATGGAAGGAAAAATAATACATTCTTTTCTTAGGAGAAAAGAGTGGAGGATGATGAGGACAAAAAACAAGATAACTTCACCTAGTCAAACTTTCCCAATTTCATTAAAACTCAGCAAAAGCAGGCAATAAAGCAGAAAAAGCAGACATGCGATAGGAAGGCCAGGAATAAAGTAGATTTGATTCCAAGTGGTTTAATTTTTACCACTTTGGAGATGTGGAGGACAACTTGCATAAGGTGGAATATGGAAACTGTTGGGCAATAGGGCAGACTCAGGTTTAATCCTTTTATGTCGCACCAACAAAAGACCCACAGTGTTGGCCCTTTCGGCAACAACCTGCGCGCAGGTTGCAGTCTCACCCGAAACAGCTATGGGGTGCCGTAGAATTAGGTTTCTGCAAGCAGAGAGGGATATTACTATACCTTAGCCTTTAATAGCTTATTAATCAACAATTACACAGCTTTTTCATTCACTTATATACAACTTCGCAGATAGATAAACAACCGTGACTTTCCTAACCCACTACAGGGAATTCACAGCGAAGCTTGTTATTAGCAGTGATCTAAGTTATCAAATGTATACAGTTATTAATTCATAAAAGACAACAGAAAGAGAAACAACACAAGAAACCACGACACCAGATATAACGTGGCTCACCCCCAGTGTAGGGGTTACGTCCACAAACTGTGCTTTATTCAACTTGCTACAAAACCACAATTTGATCTGCACACTCAGCTGCAGATCCCTTCAGTCCTTAACAGCCTTGCACACAACAATAGGCCTCTGCGCACACAGCTGCAGATCTTTCCTTAATCATCTTACAAAACCCTCTGCGCACACAGCTGGGACTTAACCTTTCCTTACAAAATCAGCCTTAGCCTCTCCTTAAAATTTCTTACATCATAAAACCTAACCTTTCTTATTTACACAAGTGCCTATTTATAACGCACTGTTTACAAAAACATGGATTCAATACCATGGGCACCCAAAACCCTAAACCCTGGTCTTAAGCCATGGGTTTATTACAATAGAGGACTTTGAATCAACCCCCGACACCCCTAAGACTATTTTGAGTCAAATCCGTGGAGTTACCCATCTTAAGGACCGTTGAGGTGCGCGCCCTAACAGGCCCCTAAGACTCACCAGTGTCCCGTCCCAGGGCACTTATCTGCTTGGATGGTGCTAAAATTTGCTTGGCGAAGACATTATGTGCTGGTTCTTGGAGTCCTTCCTGCTAGTGGCCGGCTGCCTGCTTCTTTCTGTTGCTTGATATTGATGCTGACTAAGGACTTGTGGATCCATCTGGAACCCCATCCTTTGGTCGGGTTGGTGACACTTAACCAGCCACAGCTTGGGGTCCCCTGGAATTGTGTGTCATGCTGCATAAGACACACAGCTACCATGGTTCTGCTATTTCGGAAGATTTCAGGGTGGGGCTCGCCAGAGTCATTTGGCGAGGTCTTATGGCCTTCATGGCTCCATGTTAGAGCAAATTTGTGCCTGCCTTCGCCTGATTTAGAGAAAACTTCTGCCTACCTGTGTACCTAAATCGAATACGACTGTACTGGTAGATTACTCAAAAGGTTCTGCAGACCTCTCTCTCTGAACTCTCGTACTAGCTCCTGGACTTCACAATTGTTTGACATGGCTCCAGTCGAGAAAAATCCAAGAAGTGCTTCGAGGAAGATTTCACAATCCAATGTAGCTTACTTATAGAATCCCGTTACAGAATCTGTCATCATAGTGTAGTAATGACATCAAATCTGCTTGAATACCAGAAATCTCGTCACACCCAACCTGAGATTTTCCTGAAATCTCATAATTACGGTTATGAAGAGTAGCTCACGTGCTGCCGCCGTCAAATGTATTTTGTCCCATCCATCTCATACTAGGCTGCGACACAGTTCCAACCTATGACATAACAACCACTTTCCACTTCGACACAGGATGAACCTACGTCCCCTGACCAACCTCGGCTTCCCATACTTTATCCTTCAGATTACGACATTCCACAGTGTGGCGAGCAGCTGTGCTAGGTACGTAGACTTTTCTTTCTTGGTGCTACCTTCAATTCTGAGGACTTGGCCTGTCCCTGTACTTCTTTAGACAACTCCCATTTATCATAGAAGGAAATAGTTCTCCATTTAACTTAGCTAGTTGGACTGCGCCCCCATTAATAACTTTCTGTACTATATACGGTCCCTTCCAATGTGTCTTAAACTTTCTGGGGAACTTCATGAATTTGCTATCATAGAGGAGCACAAGATCACCCTGCTGGAATTATTTCTTCTTAATGTGTCTGTCATGCCACACTTTTTCTTGGGCTTTCTGCACCTGTTGCTGGAAACCTGCAATAAATCTATCCTCCTCGAGTTCTAATATCTGTTTCAGTCTCTTTGTTATTATGGCTGGGTCATCTATCTCGGTGAAAGCAGATATTCTGAGGCTGGGAACAATGTATTCCATGGGCATGACGGCTTCTTGCCCATAAACCAATCGGAAAGGTGTATGTCCTATCAACTTTTTGCAAGTAGTTCTGTAAGCCCATAGCACTGCTGGAATGCGAAGGTCCCAATCATTTCTGTTAGCATTACAAATCTTTGTCAAAGCATGCTCTAGGATCTTATTAAAAGATTCGACAGTCCCATTTGCTTGTGGATGATAGGTTGTACTTTTCTGATGGTATACTTGAAATTCTTCAGTCAACACTGCAATAGTTTTATTTAAGAAATGTGATCCTTGATCGCTCATAAGTACGCGAGGACACCCAAACCTGGACAAGATGTGATCGAAGATGAATTGCGCAGCTGTAGCAGCACTATAGTTCTTGACCGGTTGGGCTTCAGCCCAACGGGTAAGGTAGTCAGTGGCTGTAATAATATATCTCGCGCCAGACTTCTTCGCAGGGGGGTTGATGGGGCCGACAAAGTCAATAGCCCATTTGTCAAAAGCTTGTAAGGTTACCTGCAGAACTAGGGGCATTTCATCCCGTCGAGATGGTTTTCCTGTCCTCTTACAGACGTCGCAGCTGTGGCAATATTCTTGTGCATCCTTGTGAACGGTGGGCCAACATAAACCGGCTGTCAAAATCTTCTGTGCGGTAGCTTTCCTTGCATAATGACCTCCTGCTGCGCCAGAATGTGCCTCGGCCAGAATCAGGGGTCATTCATGCTCCAAAACACACCTATGTAGTATTTCATCTGGTCCCATCTTGTACAGCTGGCCAGCTATTAGGGTGAAGTCCGCTGCTCGCACTATCAGCTGCTTTTTCTGTTGTGTTGTCATTTCAGTAGGTGGAAACCCTGTAGGCAAGTACTGAGCAATATCCTGGAAGTAGTCATCGACTATCTGGATGGAAAACAGCTGTGCGTGAGGGAGGCCCTCATCCAAACTGGTGGGTTCTTCGCCCGACTCGAGCCTCGACAAGTGGTCAGGTCCTAGGTTCAGTCTCCCAGGATTAACTATGATTTCGAAGTCATATTCTTGGAACAGAATCAGCCATCTGCATATTCTTCCTCCTAGTACAAGCTTATTAACCAAATATTTCAAAGTAGAATGGTCAGTAAACATCTTAAAATGAGAACCTAACAGATAATGTCAAAACTTCTGTAGTGCATACACCATAGCAAGGCCTTCCCGCTCGGTTGTAGTATAATTTTTCTTTGCAGTGGATAATTTTCTATTGGCAAAAGAAATAGGGTGGTCGATCTGACCTGCGCCTGGTTGAGCCAATACCACCCCTAGAGAAATGGAGGATGCGTTGACATGCACATGAAATTCTTTGTTCCAATCAGTAAATACTAGAATAGGGGCAGTGACCATTTTTTCCTTCAAAATATCTAAGCTTGCCTGGCACTCCGGTGTCCATTCGAACTTATTATCTTTCTTCAACTGCCTTTCCATCAGACCGGTAATTTGAGCATATCCTTGGATGAATTTCCTATAGTAACCAGTGTGACCGACTGTCGTGCGTAGTTGTTTGACGGACTTCGGGGGTGGCAGATTTACAATAATAGCTATCTTCACAGGATCCATCATCAATCCCTGCTTATAGACAACATGACCAAGGAGAATTCCAAAAGGGGCACAAAAGATACACTTTTTTAGATTCAAAGCAATCTGGTGCTGTCTACACTTGTTTAACATAAGTCTCAAACTAGTGAGGTGGTCTTTTACTAGCCCAAAAATAGTCCAATCATCAAAATAAAATTCTAAGAATTTATGTATATATTCCTTAAATGTAGAGATGATGACTCCAGAAAATATAGCAGGTGCATTCTTCAGCCCAAAGGGCATGACAGTATACTAAAAGGATCCCATTTCGGTAGAAAATGTTGTCTTATGTCGGTCTTCTGGAGCAATTTGGATCTGATGGTAGCCAGAAAACCCATCAGTGAAAGAGTATATTTATTGACCTCCAACATTGTCGAGCACTTCGTCTGTAAAGGGGGTAGGAAAGGGATCATGCAGACAGGCATCATTTAATTTCCTGAGGTCGACATAGATGCGGATTTCACCCTTAGTCTTCTTCTCCTGGACCACCATAGGACTGACCCACTCAGATTCTTCAACAGGCTCAATTATTCCTGTGGCGAGCATCTTATCCAGCTCCACCTTAACCTTTTCTTTATACTTCGGATTCAATCTATAAGGCCGCTGTTTCACAGGTTTTGCATCAAGTTTCAAAGGGATCTTCATTATGCCAATATCACCCAAGATATCCTTCATTTCAGAAAACTTTGTTGGAAAGAGATCCTGGTACTCGTGGAGAAGTTGGGTTACCTTGCTGACCATTTCATCATCCCAATAGTCACCGATTGTGGCGAGCTTAGGCTGTTCTTCGGATTCAATGTTAAATGTGCATGTCTTCAGGGGATGATTTACTTCTGGGGATTTGATGGCTGGTCCTTGCACATTGCAGCATCCTTCTGACTCAAGGATAGCGATATTGCGCGGGTCCTCATCCTCCTCAATGGCCAAGTTATAACATTCTAGTGCGTGGGCTTCCTGCACTGTCCAATCCGGTCGCTGTTCTACTAGTTCTTGGTCATCAAAGACCTTGGTATGGATGATCCTGATAGCTGCGTCTAGAGCTGGGTAGACATCATTAGTAGAAAAAGTATGTATAAAACTATGGGCAAGACAGTCCCAACTTACAGTATCTAGGCGGAGCTCAGCTTCCTTGTACCAGGTCTGAGCGATCAGTGCCAGAGTATGGATGAATCTATGTGCCCATTCATTCTGAGGTACATACCTCCACGCCTCATAGCAATTTTCCAAATGTGCTTGTGGACTAGATTTTCCATCAAACTTGCTTCGCACCTCCTCAGGATGGTCCTTAAATCTCAGCCGAAGGAGCCTCTGATAGGCTCCCCAGCTAGGAATCTGCGGCTTATGGCTCTTCCACCATCTGGCTACTGTGACTCTGAGTGCTGACTCCAGAGAAGTCATTTTCTGTGACTCAGGTATCTGACCTGAGAATTGTATGATAAATGGGTCAGGGTCTGTCGAACCATCAAAAGTAGGGAGAGCGCTTGGTTGTGAGCTGAACCATTTGAGGTATTTAGTAGGTCTGGTACTGCTATGTCCATGGAGCTCATATAATCAGTTCTATCAACTCTCTAAGTCATCCTCCGAGTTGGTCATACAGGAGCTACCAGACTCCCAACCTGCGGTAGGAGGATCCTCATAACCTCCGTCCTACGTGATGATAGTGTAGATGGGATCCACATCATCCTGATCCTTTTGTCGGAGTGGTTATGTGTACCGTTCCCCTTGTGAGGGATCCAGGGGTACGATGACTCTCAAGTCTTTCCCTTCAAAGATCATCTATCTCTTCTTTAGGTTAATAATTGCAGCATTTTCCATTGCCCATTCAATTCCTAACAAGGCTGGGTAGGGGTCGCTGTCATCAATGATCTCAATTATTTCGAAGTCCACGATAGTACTGACCCCGACAATATCTATTTGGACACTCAAGAAACTTCCTAGAGGCACAATCCTTTGCTGGTTGGCTAGCCGCAACTGGATAGGGGACCAGGCGAGGGGGGGTTTTCCCATGTGTTCCCAGGTTTGTTTAGTTAACACATTTACGTCGGACCCTAAGTCCAAGATAACATCAGTCAGATTATATGCCCCTATCTGAGCATTCAATCTCATCTCCCTGCTGGTTCTGTTCACTCTATGAACAGTTTTGTCTTGAGCAGAACTGTGCTGAGGTCCGCAGGAAGCAATGACTTTCTGTAGCTCAGTCAGAGCATCCTGATCTCTTAATAGTTTGAGGAAACTCTGTAAAAAGGAGGATAGGGTACTTACATTATCCCGCGGGGCTTCCTGGGGCCGTGAAGATAGTTGCTGAGGTTGTGCAGGTGCAACGGATGTGCGAGGGACAGCAAAATCTTTCTTAACTTCCATAAATGTCTCTCTTTCTCTTGTGATATCAAATGCTGGGATTTTCACAGGAGCCTTACGAACCCGAGCGTCGGCGGGCTGTGTTTCTGTACCCTGTGGGTGTGTCGTAGCTCCACTCCGTGTGACAACATTGATATTTGCGGCAGGTCTGGGCTCAACTAAAATCATCTGGATATTCTGTGTAGGGGCACTCTGTCGTGCCTGAATCTTAGCTATGAGCTGCGGGCACTGCTCAATCACATGATCTACCGTGCGACAGTACCGACATGTCGTAGTGGGGTTCCGACAGTCACGAGCCTAATGCCCAGCTTGGTTACAATTGTAACATACCAACTGGCCTCGGCCTCTTCCAGCCATACCACCACGGCCTCCAGAAGAACCTCTACCAGAGGCACCCCCCTGGTAACCGTAGCTATCACTACTTGGGCATTCATTGCACACCTGGTAGGAATCATAGGTGCAGCACTCATCCTCATTATGACCTATGGACTTGCAGAAATTATAGTAGGGGTTCTTAGGTCCCTGTCCGTACCGTTGCAGCAGGTGACAGTTCTCAGGTCGGTGCTGACATGTTGTTCTGCAGAGCTCACAATATAGGACTTGTGGTGGGAATGGGTCCGGTGCACCTGTATGCAGGTACTTGCTTACCAGAGGGCATTGTTCCTTGTCGTGACCTTCGATCCGACATTGCGTACACCAAACCTCTTCGCGATCAGGTTTTCCCTTCTTCATCTCGCGAAGTTCCAGGGCCATCGCTGCTAGCTGCGCTTGGATTTGAGCAATACCAGAATCATCTCCGACGGGGGCAGTCTCCAGCTTCATTGTGATTTCCAGAGCCTCTGGCTGGTAAGCAACCTTCTGTTGCATGAGAGAAGTTCTGATATGTGGTAATAATGCCGCAATAAACCATTCCTTGTGCTGCGCAGGACTAATGGTAAAGCTGACTTGGTCTAGGAGAACTTTGAATCTCTGGTCAAAGTCCCACACAGATTCGCCGCGCCGCTGTTGAATCTCTTTGAGTTCGGTGATTCTCTGCGATTCTGATTTAGGCTTTTTAAATTCTTTGGTTATGGCTGCCTTAATCTCATCTAACGTAGGGCTCTAAGTACTAGAGAACTTCATGAACCAGGTCAAAGCCCTATCCCGGAAAGAAGTAATGAGCTGCGTGGCTCTCACATCTGGGTCTGTAATTTTCTTCGCATTCCATACTTCTTCACATAAAAATCAGAACTATTTAGGGTCCTCTGATCCCATGCCTTTGAAGATGGGGAGCTTAATGTCATCAACCAGGTGGGCCATGGCGGTTCTGGGAGGGGGACAGGACGTTGATGGGGAGGGATTTATAGGGACATACTGGCCTGTGGCCAGAATACTTGGACTTGGTTGACTGTCAGACTGCGATGGAATTTCAGGGGTAACAGGGCTTCGCTGCAGGGTGATAGTAGGGTTTCCAAGCGAAGGGATTTCTTCAGATCCTGACTCTTCAGAATTTACGGGGGAAGACGTGGTATCCTGACCTAAGGAATAGGAGTCAAAATCTCTTTTGTACCTTTTTCCACTTTGCAGCAAACCACTTTTCTCGTCGAAGGTATTATCACTTGCAAACATATGTTAGTACTACTAAGCTAGCAATCTGATTCAAACCACAATATACCCTTTTCATCCAATAGTATTTTAATCCGCAAGCTTAATGAATTCAAAAACTTACCACGGGGACCTTTGAAGAACTGCCGTTCAGCTTCGCCGAAGGAGGTACTTGTGTCAATTGCAAACTCTATCACAAAGGCTTCCAATGTGCGCGTCTTCTAGAAATAAACAGCGCGGGATACCTCGTTGTTCACATGTTGCACAAGATTGACCCTTGTGGGGGTCCACGTGGGAACCCGTCGAGCTTGGCAGTTCGTCCTTCTTTCTGTTAACTTAGACAACCACTGGTGCAACTCTATGTGGATACTACCAAAGAAAATTTCATAAGCATCACAAAAAACATACCTTTGTAAAAAGTCACGTGCGCTACAACATGGATTTGTGTTCTCTTGTTGCGCAAATTGCAGATAAGTCTCAGCAAACCAATCACCGATTTCTGTCACAGAGGGCCTCCAGAACATAGCCCTTGAGGTACAACGTAAACCCCTCTTGAGCAGATACTGAGTTCAACCGGCAATGGAACCAATTTGTTGGGAAATAGGGCAGACCTGGGTTTAATCCTTTTATGTCGCACCAACAAAAGACCCACAGTGTTGGCCCTTTCGGCAACAACCTGCACGCAGGTTGCAGTCTCACCCGAAACAGCTATGGGGTGCCGCAGAATCAAGTTTCTGCAAGCAGAGAGGGATATTACTGTACCTTAGCCTTTAATAACTTATTAATCAACAATTACACATCTTTGTCATTCACTTATATACAAATTCGCAGATAGATAAATAATCGTGACTTGCTTAACCCACTACAGGGAATTCACAGTGAAGCTTGTTATTAGCAGTGATCTAAGTTATCAAATGTATATAGTTATTAATGCATAAAAGACAACAGAAAGAGAAACAGCACAAGAAATCACGACACCAGATATAACGTGGTTCACCCCCAGTGTAGGGGTTACATCCACAAGCTGTGCTTTATTCAACTTGCTACAAAACCACAGTTTGATCTGCACACTCAGCTACAGATCCCTTCAGTCCTTAACAGTCGCACACACAGTAGTAGGCCTCTGCGCACACAGCTGTAGATCTTTCCTGAATCTTCTTACAAAACCCTCTGCGCACACAGCTGCAGAGGTCGTCCAGGCACACAGCTGGGACTTAACCTTTCCTTACAAAATTAGCCTTATCCTCGCCTTAATATTTCTTACATCATAAAACCTAACCTTTCTTATTTACACAAGTGCCTATTTATAATGCACTGTTTACAAAAACATGGATTCAATACCATGGGCACCCAAAACCCTAAACCCTGGTATTAAGCCGTGGGTTTATTACAATAGAGGACTTTGACTCAACCCCCGACACCCCTAAGACTATTTTGAGTCAAATCCGCGGAGTTACCCATCTTAAGGACCGTTGAGGTGTGCGCCCTAATAGAAACTAGGCAAATAAGACAAAAAATGGATTAATTAATGTCTAAGGTAGCTAACTATAAGTTGATTATTCTAACATCCCCCCTTAAGCCTGACTTATGAGTAAAATATTAGAAAATTATAGGGCCTATAAACAAGGCTTAGTCACCCTTTACATACTGCATGTCCATTTAACCAAGGAAAGAGGCAAAAATCCAGTGGGAAAAATCCTTCCTTAAACATGGACAGTAAAACAAAATTTGAAAATATTGCACTAGTGGAAAATGAGAGATTAGTGACCAGGAGACCAAAATTTTTGGTCACCGCAGTTTTTTTGAAGGGGTAAATGACCAAAATTGATAAATTTAAGTGAGATAACTAAAAAAGACCAAGATAAATGACCACTTTTGGTCATGGGATAAAAACCAACTAAAAACGACCATGATAAATGACCAAATTTGGTCACGGGATATCTAGACTAAAAATGACCACATAACAATTGGTCATTTATTTGGTCATTTATAGTTGTCACTCCGGCAATAAAAAAAATTCCCAATTGTTTTTCAAACCCTAACCAACCATGAGCAAGAAGGTGGGAAATGGGGCAATTATCTAGTTTTGGAAACCAAAAATCCCACATCCAATCCTAAAGAACCCCCATCAAAAACCTTTGTCTATACTTGGTTTTACCTTTTAGCACTAGTCCTAAAGCGCGGATTTTTCCACGGAGGTTTTTCACGTTTCTTAATTTTTTGGTGTAAAATCCGATGTAACAGGAACGAGGCGTCACTGTATCCACGCCTAGTCATCGCTGTATCCACGCATGGACTCTTAGACGTCTCTGTATCCACGCCTAAACTCTTGGATGTCGCTGTATCCATGCCTGACCGTCTCTATAGCGATGGCACCGTCTTTTTGTCCTCTGGGTTTTAATCAAAGAGAAGCAAAAAAGGGATCTAGTGGCATCACCAAAAGTTTTCAAACCCAACATGGATGGAGGGCTAGGTTCAAGAGATCTTGACCTCGAAAATGCAACATTGGGGGCCAAGTTATGGTGTAGGTGGTTGAAGAATCCTATTTATCCTTAGGTTCATTTGTGGAATCGTAATTATGCGACCAATATGTATCTTCAAGATCTTATTCACAGTTATGGGAATCATTCAGGCTTGATCATATGGAACACAACATAGGTTAATCCAAGTCTAGTTCAAAGGAATAGTTTTTTAGAAATTGGGATGACAGAACTACTTTATTTTGGGAATATGCTTGGTAGAAATCCTCCCCCTAGATTCCTAACCCCAATGGAATCATCTCCATGTCAACATGATTAATAGGAATAAAACAATAGTCCACCAATATTTGGATGTCATTGAATCCAACTAATCCACGCATGCTTAGATCCCCTTAGAGAAATGGGACCTTTCAAAGAATCTTCTTAGGATCAAAGAACTTACTTAGGATGGATGATATTTATCTCTAGAGACCTCTAGTGAGGGACATGTTGGATACTCTTAGGTGGGGTTAACAATCAAAGGAGAGATACGATATTAAATAAGCTTACTCCCTTCTCCCATAAAAACATGATAGGGAAAAGAAGCGAAGTAGATTTGGACTCAAAATATTTGGCCCAATGTTTCCACCTTTCATTGGTTGGTTGTCAAGGGATGTTCTCTTTCTTGGGACCATATCAAAAAATGAGGGTTTGAAGGACCCTCACAATGATCCTTATGTGATAAATTGGAGGAAACGTGAAACCAACTCCTCAACCTCTACCTTTTCTTGTCCTTGCTCTAGGATCGAGGAGTGAATTCCAAATTCTGATGGGAAGAGAGACTACATCACTGCTAAAATTGAATCATGGCATCCAATGGATCTCCAAAGCAAAATTTTGAACAAGATTTCCAAACCTATTTGACCTATCCCACAATCAGAAGTTCAGGGGGGAATTCCCATAAAAATAATCCAAAAGGGTTTATTATTGAAACTGGAGGCTCAGTGTGTCCAGTTCCTGTTCTATTTTCCCTCCATCTATGACAGGCATTGCTTTATTACTGGGATCGCCAACCAGCAAAAACCTGTGAGTAGTGGGATAGAATAGTATATCAACTCTTGGATCTATGGCACACATGGAATTTAGTAGCAGCATCGAGTACCAGCATTGTCTCCAGGGATCGAAACCTGTCAATTGGGTATGCTCGGCTCCACTAGTAACACTTTTTTTTTAAGAGCATTTTAGTAAGAATAAAATCCAATTGGGTTACCAATTATAATTAATTGGCTCCCAGTAGGTTTGTAGAAAGGAAAAGGTTAACTGAAAAGGAGCGAGGATACAAGCTGCAGTTCTCGGCTTATTATTACTGTCTCCAGCTCCTCCCCATTAGTAGGCACCTATGGTAACCCTTCATTGTAGCATCACCTCTCTCTGTGTATCGCCTTTTGGTATCATCTTTGTAGACTTGTTCCTTATATACGTCTTCGGCACCCCTTTCCATTCTTACAGCCTTTTTTATTTTATTAGTTCATGTATCATGTATTCCGAACAGGTAAAGTGCTTGTTCCAGTAATATAACATTGGCATTATCTGGCTCTGGGGTGTTCACTGGAAGGAGGGAGACATTGAACTGGTCCGGCCGGGCATTTTGAGGACTGATCATTTGACAGAGCCAGACGAGGGTAAATTGTTTATCCCTAAATTGAGGATACTTTTTTAGGGCAGGCTTTTCCTCATCTTCAATAGGTAGGATAGAGGTGGCTAGAGCTTGGGTAGGGGCTTAAGAAGCAAAGTAGGTAGAAGGAGCAGTCCGCCATTTCGATTTGGAGTAGTCCGCCATTTCGTCGATTTGGAGCAGTCCGCCATTTTGATTTGGAGAAGATTCAGTCCGCTACCATTCCATTCCAAATGTCTACAGTAACTGACATTGAGCTATTTTGATTTGGTTAAATAGCTCAATACAACAGATCATAGGTAAATACGAAAAATCACAGGTTAAATGAAGAAATTAGAGGTTAAATGAACTAAATTATAGAATAACTGAAAAATTTGTGTTTTTAAGCACCAGATGGAAATAATTACTCGTTAAATGAAAAAAATTGCAGGTTAACTTTTTCACATTAAGTTTTCAGCGTATATGGGCCATTAACTTTTATGTTGACTAAACAGGGATTATTGTGAACCAAGCCCAGCATATCTGAATCATTTCATATATTTGACAACTATGACGGATGTTTACCATAGTTACTACAATTAAACTCTAGAATTGCTCGAATAATTGCAGAATTTGCCATAGGGAGATTATTTTAAATCCTTCACTATACAGCCTTGAAAGATCAGTTCCTAGAATTTAGAAGGATGATAAAATCGTTATCCAAAGGTTCCTCTGTCTGTATCTTTCTAACCATTACCCAACTGATAGGGAATTTCCTAAACTGGTCAAGTACTAGGTTCTAACACACTCTTCTGTTCCACCTTTAATTGTGTAGGTATCCCTGCTTAAAAATCTTGTGGGAAAAATCTAAATACTGTCGTGGAAAAGATATGTACAAGCCTTGAAATTTCTTGATTCTCAATATCGTAAGTGCCACACAGTTTGGAAACAATATAGCAAAAGCAACAACTACTTTTTACAAAATGTCCTTGATTGACAAAATCGTTGGCATACTTCTCACATCTTCTTTGCTCAATTTGTAGATACAATGTTTGCTGCATAAAGTAGACTATATAACAATCAAGATTGCAACTTGCAACTGTCATACAACTATTTCCACGCAAAGTTAACATCATTCTGCATTCCAACATAGTGTCAAAACCTAGTTTGTCGAAGGTCCTGAATAACTACAGTCATTGTCACAGAAAAGTCATTCCCGAATTCAGTTTAATTTCCATATGGAAACTCCAGAGGTGTAGTCTCTATCTGCAACTTTTAACAAAATCAGCTCAGATCAAATAGTAGATATGAAAGCTGTCAATTACTACCGCAATATTTTCATTTTAAGAAATTATTTTACACTGGAATTTAAGACAATTAGCTAATGTTCGTAACTTTGCATTAGTGAGCTTACCCTACGAAAAAAATTCTCTGAAACACTTTATTCATATACCACTAAAATAAATCTATCCTGCATTTTTTTGACAATGGAAGAAGGTTGGTTGTCAAGACAAAGAAAACTGCAATGTCCTTGCCTCTCATAAATGAAACAAAATGTCCTCTTTTGTGCATCTAGATTTATTTTCAAAATATACTATCTGGAAACCTTCATAGACTCCTTTGTTCTACTTGTCTTTACTATAAATTTCATAAACAGGGATAATGAGAGAATGATTCGTGCTCATACTTATAATCTTCACACCTCTTACTGGCATAGACTAGAGCAAGGATGCAAAGATGAAGTTAATCTTGGTGCTCAAGTTCTTTTCTAAGATGTCAGATCTTCCTTATGCAGAATATCCAGCCTTAAATACAGTCTGTACCAGATTAGTGAGACCAACACATCCACCCAGTCAGTGGCTAGATGACCCACTTTCATAGGGACACATATTAGTACCCACTATCTGTGCAGGTCTGCCAGCCAACCTACAGCTGGCCTCCAGACACCCACCACTAGATTCTTCTTGGAGGCCTTGAATATTAGGAGAGATCCAATTTACTGCTTCCAGTGTCCTTACAGGATTACCTGGCCAATCCCTCTCAGCTCCAAGCACTCCCCAGATGACATTATCAAGCAACGTATTAGTAGCTTCAGAGTGATTAATATGGCTGTCGATGCATCTTCTCCCTCCTCTACTTTGACATCTATAGCTAATGGCAAGTAGTGGGCTTTCTTTTCATCTGTTATTTGTTTAGACTTGCTTGTATATTTTACTTCTGGTTTCCATGACTTGCCTTAAGCACTCCCATAGCATGTTGTAACTGGTGTACTTTTGAGCCTCATTGACCTATCTTTTGGTCATGCATTGACATTCATAAAATCAGTCTTATCGTATTTTGTGTTGTCCCTCAATACCAATTGGCATTCTGATACAGAATCAACATCCGGGACTAACTCTTGCCACTTTAGATCCTAATCTAGGGGTGAGCACTTAGTGCCTATACTTTATTTTCTATATTTGATGCCAATGTACATCAAGAAATTACACTGTACAAAACAAGTATCCTAGTGACACCTCCCAGGATTTTGGTTCACCTAGAGAGTTTTCATAGTTTTTCAGGTTACCTTCTAACAATATTTTCTAATATTCTCCAATATTCTGATAAGTTTCTTTCAATACCCATGGCAATATATTCTCCAAAACAGTATATGCTACATTGCTAGAGATTTGAATCGATGTGTAAGTCAACAGTGTCCATTTGCTCCATATTTTCAGTAAATACAGTTAGCATAGTGTTTTCTTGTATAATGATTTTTTAGAGTTGATATAGGTTTCATTTTATTGCAAAAGTTTGACATTGACTTGGGGTTCTGTCAAACGAGGTTTACAGTTGACATTGGGTGGTTTTTTAAGCAGACTTTCAGTTGCATTCATTCAAATGATCTAAGAATTCAATTTAAAACCCAAGAAAAAATTGTTGACCTTATTTTTTGTTTCCAAATGTTTGTTCAAATGTATCTTTTAGCCTCTGGTGAGCCCATTGTGAAATATTTGGATATTTGTATGCGCAGGTTCTCTCTGTGGTTGGTGCTTTCTGTTCAGCCAATTTGAAATATGTGAGATGATTTGAATATTTCCAATTTTACTTATCACTAACGTTTTATTGGAACAAGTACTCACAGTTTCATGGATCTTGTTCAGATGGTCAGTTTTAGTGAGGGAGGCTGCAGATGCAGGAGGTGCACATGAAGATATCACCCCGTCTGGATTTAATGTTAGGACCTTAGTACATGAATATGGTGGAGGTGCATTTACTGTCTCAGGAGATGTAGTTGTCTTCTCCAACTTCAAGGATCAAAGACTCTATAAGCAGTCTATCAAAGGAGGCACGTTTTCTTGATTCTTTGACCTTAAATATTAGCATATCTGTGTTATATTTTTGCTTTGCAGATCAGTAAGGTAGACAGTTTTTTAGGTATGATTGTTTTTATTAATTTTTTTTATCCATGAAAAAATTATATTGAAAATGCAACAAAATTTGTAGAAGATAACAAAGGAGGGATGGCCATATAGCTTGGAGATTTCTTCTTCTAAATAAAAACATCAGGTCTAAATATCTATAAGGATTTGACCTATGCATGCCAAGATAACTGATTTTCCATTCTTTTTTGTATACAATT
>LPNX010671571.1:0-44289 GCA_001517045.1 Pseudotsuga menziesii
ACGTGCCATCAATAACGCATATGCGTTCTTGATTTACACTTCGGAAGTGCGTTTCTGATTTCCTAAGTGGCACCAAAAAGTGGAACCAACTTCATGCGAGCGCCCTCAATCAATGAGGAATGGTTATATTTATGACTAGTGACAATTGCCCTAGTTACCCATAAAGAATGAGAAATATGTAAAAAATGTTGTTCCTAATTGAGTTTGTTATTTTTTCACTAATGATATGTTTTAATAGAAACTTCTTGCTTTTCTAGCCCAATGTAGGATTTTTCAAAGTAGTTAGCCACATTTCTTGATAAATGTAGGCTAGTTGCTAAAACTATTAAAGAAATATAGAAAAAGGAAAAATGCTAACCATAGCCATAACCCTAAAGAGTCAATATTATCTTGCAAAAATGTCATTTCTCTCTTAGATTATTTTGACTATAATATCATATTAGAGGATTTCACTATTTTTCTTAATGAGAGAGTTGAACCAAGATTCCCTTGTGTCCATTTTCCAATTCCACAACCACTTGTGACTGCTTGAGAGTCCATTATTATGAGAGAAATCTTAGTTTGCATAGCATTGGAATATTGAGACTTGCAAATCTTGGACTTGGAGGTGATTTATGAGAAGCGGAATCTTGAAGCCTTGAGTGCTTAGATACTGGGGCTTGAGCCTTGGAGAACATCAAACCGAGACCTCTACACCACATGTACAAGTTTCAACACTGCACAATGGTTTCTCTTGCTTCTGAAGAATTTCTTTGCTATATTTTGGTTTAATTTAATTATGTAAGGGGTTCATTAGGGAAAAAAGAATATTGGCAGACACAAAGCCAATATAGGAAAATATAATAACCACACAAAATGAAATATAAGCATGAAAGTACACTTTATTCTCATTAATTAATGTACATATATACAATGAGAAGTGACCCTTGGATTCCAAGATGACTCTTGGTATCCCCTTAGACTCATCAATTCATTTCCTCATGAATAGGATGGATAATAATACAACAATAATACCGGAATATGCTAACACTAAGGATTAGGTTCCCAAGAATCCCCCCTTAATCCGAAGGGTGTATATGAGTCCAAGAAAAATAATAGAGCTAAATAAAAGGCTTGACAAACCATTATGCCAAGCATGTTAGCATAATATTGCACTATCTTTTGTTAAATATAAGAGAACTCTAAAGAGATGATTTTGGTTGACCATCAATCAATGGTGCTAGTAGAAGCTGAAATCTTCTACTATGTGTGTGTTTTAAGGCTGACCACAAACTTTGGAACTTGGCACAAAGGCTCATAGGTTCTCTAGCAAAAGCAATAGGAGGCTAAAGTTTTTGTTGAATTGGTAGTTTTAAGCTGACCAGGAACCATTGGAGAGCTCAAACATGAAGTGAAGAACTACCACTTGCTGAACATTATCGAGCATAGATTTTCATAGGCTGGCTTGTTCTGGATCGCTTGATCTCCCTAGCTTGTTAATAATGGTGTTCATTTCCCCCCTATCAGAAACAATGTGAGGAGAGGAGAGTCTTAAGGTGTCAACACTAGACATAAAACAAATTATAATTCTAAAATATATATCTTCAATCTTTGTGGGTATTTCACTCAAAATCACTGTGGCTCAACCTCCCTTGAAGAAGGCCATGTATGCTTGTTATCAGAAAAAGGCTTTGAAACTTGAAGCCTAACATAATGTTCACCCTTGTGAGGTGCAAAAGGAGAAGTATGGGTAGAGGAGAATACATAGGGATTCTTGCAACTCCAAGGTTTACAAATACAAGTCACAACTTAGCGGATTCAAACCTTAAAATGTGAGGGGTGTCTATCTTTGCCGAAAATACACCCATATACAATACACAATTCAACTTTTTGCTTCGATTTGATACTTATAAAACACAAGCAAGTACCAAAAACACTCAGAACTTACACACAGACACAATTGCAAGTTACATACATGATCTGGTTGATTCTAGAAATATGCTATACCGAGATGATGTGGGATCTAGTTCTGCAACTTCTCTTCTTTTGGAGCAATAGATGCAAGCTTGCTTAACTCCAAACCACTTCTAGATATTTTCTAGCTACAATTTATCTTCTTTTGGAGCAAAAGATACAAGCTTGCTTAACTCCAAACCACTTCTAGATATTTTCTAGGTACAATTTATCTTCACAATACTTGTCACTGTAGGATATGATGGCCAGAGAAAGAGCTTTCAATCTTGCACAATGCATTCAAGAATATGTGCACTATGCATGTCTCCATACACATTCTACAGTACAAATGCAAATTCATTTTTTGGCCGCACTATTAAAATATTTCTACAACAAGATGCAAATTAATTCTGTAGCAACATGCAATTTACAGCATCATACAAGTTCAATTCTGCAGCAACCAATTTAATTATGCAGCTATCAATTAGATTTTGCAGCGCCTTACATTTATTTTTAACGGTGGGTGCTATTACATATAAAATTACATTTACGTTGAGCTCAAATATTCATTTAAGAAGAAATACATGGACAAATTTAAAAATATGATTCCGCTCTCGTGTAAAAATCTAGGTTGCAGTCCTTCAATGGATTGAATTCCACCAGTCCGTTAATGGCAAAAATCACAATAGTGGTCACATTCCTTAAATGGAAGTATTCAAGCACTCAATATTCAAAGAAATTGACCAACATAGATCCATCCAACAACTTCAACACGGTCTTCAAGTCACAATACTCTACACAGGTCCAATCTTTACCAACGATTCCACAGACTTCAAGAATGTGAAATTTTACTCCTACGCAGGCTACTTCAATATGGACAACTCCACGAGGTCATTCAAATTTCAACAGTATTCACAAGATTTTTGATAAGCAAGCAACTTGATCTTTGAAGAGATTTTAAATTTATCAAGCTTTGCACTCTTGTAGCCTCTAAAATTGAACTCTAAACTTTTGTAATTGCTTCATTTTTCTGACATAGGTCTACAACATCCTTGAAAACAATTCCTTCTATCTAATCCCAACTTTCAGAATGCCCACACACTATCTCTTCAACTTAACGAAGGGCATTACTTTGAGGTGAAATCGCAAATTAAAATCACTGTAAAGCCTTTCTTAGCAAATATATGATACAAGAATTACACTACATATGAATAATGAAAGAATTCGTACCAACCAATTCACTGTTGAGTGGAGTGCAGTATGCATTGGATAGCAAAAGGAGTTGAATTTGCAATTCGCAATGGTACTCATGATACACGGGTCCAAACAACACTTGATCCACAACAAACACAAATTGTAGAGTGGTCTGTAATGGTCTTGAAGTCTTTAAACAGTCTCTTACATATACAGTATCACAATCTTCACAAAAGCGTGTTCACCACCATCTTCCTATTTATCACGGGCTTGGTATTGTTTGCAGTCAACACACAAAAGTTCATAGCTGCTTCAAATACTTTAGTGTTACGTCACTGGAGGATAGTACTCCAAAATCAAACTGCTCAAAGAAATGCAGCTCCAAGTACCACGATAGTCTCTACGCATAAGTCTTCAATCCTCCAACGCAACAAAGAAAAGAGGTCGCATCTCCATTATGAACACCATATGAAATTAGGGTTTCGGTTTTGTTGATTACTTGGGCAGCCAGGCCAAGGAATTGCAGACTTCTTTAATGCATCTCTTCAACAAAAAGATGCAAACAATCTCTATAGAGAGATCCCAATGCAACACCTTCAAAGACGTGAGAGAGCGCATACCTCACATCTCCACAACAAGATATTACGCATTTATTGAACGTTTCTTCCAAATAAAGGTCCTCCACACTCAGATTGCAAACTGACCATGTATACTTATACTTAGTTTCTCATCAAGAAAAGTGCCGCTACTGCTAGACTCGACATCCCCTTCTCTCACTGCCTGGATGGTCGCAGTACCATCTTTTCTGCTGCTGCTAGACTAGACATCCCTTCTCTCTATCATTTTTTTTTAATAGAAAAATGAGAAAAATAGGACTCAATAGTTAAGCTAATACAAAACCACTTAATTTATGGTTGTTAAGGTTATAGTTGAAGTTAGGTTTATAGTTATATAGTCATTGGAGTTGAGCTAATAGTTGTATATAATAGTTAATTTAAACGTTAATATAAAACTTAAAATAAGCTTTATGCACATTAACTAGAGTCCCAATTGCTAGATGGAGTTCAAGGTCAACTTCTCATGTCAAGAGATGGAGTTCATCGAAATTTAATTTAATAGTTGTATCACTCTTGGAATAATATAATAGTTATCTAATAGTTATCCAATATAACCACTATTAAAGCTGAATTTAAGTTAATAGTTGTAGAATCATTGGACTTAATCAAATATTTATCCATGATTAGAATTGAAGTTAAACTAATAATTGTAACATCATTGGAGTTAAGTTAATAGTTGTATCTCATAGTTAATTTAAAAGTTAATATATTGGAGTTTAAGTTAAGCTAACACTTGTATAATCAATGTATTTAAGTTAATAATAATCAATGTATTTAAGTTTATAATTGAATAGCTAATAATTGAATAGTTGTATAGCTGAAGTTTGTTTTTTCCAACTATCACGAATTGTACTTATCAGATCTTAACTAAGTTAACTGATCCAGATTTATGCAGGAATGCAACAAAATACACACACAACCATAGAAACAAATATGCAGTGGAAATAACACTTCATTTCATTAATCAATAACTAAAATTTGTTTACATACAGAATGGAAATAAACTAGCTAGAGTGTTGGTAGCTTATCTTTGAGAAGAGATGTGGCGGCTACATGCCTCTAAATTCTGTGTTACAATGAGGCTCGAAGGCTTGTATATTATTGAGAAATAATGGAAACCCTACACATCCAAAAACCTAACCCCAGGAGGTGAAACGCCAGAATGTGGGCCCCGTTGGGTAACTTGGTACATCAATTTCCCCGTATCGTAACTTTAGCATACTACCTCAGTTTGATGTGCATGATACATTGTTAGAAAGATATCTTTAAGGACTACATCTATTAACGGTAAATACTGAGTCCAAAACAGACTCATATTTTTTTAGCCATTCGATTCCGAAAAAACGTCGTTTAGGGCCTCAAAACGGCTCCAGAAGTTTAGGACCCAAAAACTGCAAAAAATAGTAAATTGTGCTACAATTAAGGAAACTGAAAAACTGAAAGAAACAATGGTGGGGGTCCAAGTGGAATAGGTGGGTGGCCACCAATATCCTCCTGGATCATTCCTCCCCCCTTAGGAAGCAATGGTCCCCATTACGATAAGTTCCTCCATGAGATGAGGAAACTTCTGCTGAACTTGGTCCCTGGTGAGCCACTTTCCCTAGTGAAGGAGTTAGCTTGCTTTGACAACTCGATATAGCTGGATCTTTTGCTGGCGGGTTTTCTTGATATGTGTGTCCATAATCCGATCAGTTGTGGCTTGTTCCATGCAGTCAGGGTTTAACTCTATTGGTGTGAGTTGTTCTGCCATCCCTGATGTGTCCAATAGAGGTGGAAAGTAGGGCTGAAGGTGGTCCACATTGAACATTACGTGCAGACCAAGGAATGGTGGAATACTGAGCTCGAAGGCATTATCTCTGACAGCCTTGGTGATGGTGTATGGCCCATATCGGAGCGGGCGAAGCTTATGGTGGGGTCCAATGAGGCGCTCCTTCTGCAAATGTAGCCACACTTTGTCACCCACCTGGAAGTTGTGTTGCACCCGATGCTGATCATGTCGTTGCTTGTACTTAAAATTGGATTTGTCTAATATGTCATGAACTTGTTGGCGAATGTGCTGAATGCGCTCAATGAAGTTGTTCGCCTTGAAAACTTCAGACTGGATATGAGCTGAATCAGCTTGAGTAGCTGCAAATGGCATGGCTACATCAATGGGACATAGTGGCTGGAATCCCAAGCCCACCTGAAAGGGCCTGTGGTTGGTTGAGCTATGGAGGGCCCGGTTATAGCTGTGTTGTACATAGGGGAGGCTCTCATCCCATGTGCGTGGATGCTTTGAGTTGTACATGCGCAAAATGTGTACGATCATCCTGTTGACGACCTCTATCTGGTCATCGGTCTGGGGATGGAAAGCTATGGACTTTGTGAGCTTGGTGTCTAGGATTGACCATAGGCTAGACCAAAATGTACTAAGGAGCCTGCTATCCCGATCTGAGATTATAGACTGTGGGATTCCAAAGTGTACCCACACTCGCTCAAAGAAGAGTTTAGCAGTGGCTTCTGCTGTGATATTCTTCTTGCAGGTCGCCATTATGGCCATCTTTGAGAACTTGTCAACGACCACACACACATAGTCATTTTCGTGCTTAGTAGAAGGAAGGCCCGACATGTAATCCGTGGAGATGGATTCCCAAGGTCGACTAGGGGTAGGAAACGGAGTATAGAGGCCTTGCTTCTTGATGGATGGTTTGGCAATGGCACAGGCAGTGCAGGATCGGATGTACTCCCTGATGTCCTGTCGAAGGTTCGGCCAATAGAAATACTTTTGCAGTATTACCACTGTTTTCTTGACCCCGAAATGGCCAACGACCCGACTGTAGTGTGCTTCCCAAATCATCTTGGCACACTCGCTTGAAGGAACACAAAGGTGTCCCATGTGACATAGTAGTACATCCTGGAGGTGAAATTTTGGAACTTGGTTTCCCTCCAAGAGTGTCTGGTATGTGTGGCTGAATTTTGGATTGTTCTCATAGAGAAGCAACCAATCAGAAGTCTTGTGCCCACAAGAGTTGAGCATGGTGGTTATCGCCACAATCGGTGGTCGGGTGAGGTAGTCTGCAACATTATTGGTGCTCCCCTTCTTGTACTTGATGTTCAAATGAAATTGTTGTAGATATGTGGACCACTTCTGGTGGCAATCGTCTGTAACTTTCCTTGTATCTGTATGAATTGCAGGGGTTGGTGGTCTGTGTGGATGATCGTTTCCTTCCCCAAAATGTAATGCTTCCATTGTCGGCAAGCCTGTACAATGGAATACATCTCTTTCTCATAAGTGAGATATTTGCGAACTGTGTCGGATAGTGTCTCACTGTGATATGCCACTGGATGCCCTTGTTGAGTAAGGACTGCCAGAATAGCATAGTTAGAGGCATCTGTCTTGATCTCAAATGGTTGTTGCAAGTCAGGTAATGTGAGCACTGGGGCACAGCAGAGGCGATGTTTCAATTCTGCAAACACCTTTTGTTGAGTTTTCGACCAAAAGAATTTTTCTTTCACTCCTCCCTTGGTGACTTAACTCAAGTGCCAAGTGATATGAGAGAATCCAAAGATGAACCCGCGGTAGAGATTAGCAAGGCCCAGAAAGCCGCGAAGCTTCGTTAGAGTAGTTGGGGTTGGCCAATCTCGAATGACTTGGATCTTGGTTGGATCCACATGTATCCCACATTCATCAATAATGTATCCTAGATACTGAACCTAGGTCATGCCAAAAGTGCACTTGTCCAAATTGGCACACAACTTGTGTTGCTGCAGTGTTTGGAGGACCTATCGGATGTGGTGGAGGTGCTCTTCCCAAGTCTGGCTGAATATCAAGATGTCATCCAAGTACACTACTACAAATGAGTTGGTGAATGGCCGTAAGATGTCATCCATCAGTCTCATGAAGGTTGCAGGAGCATTTCTCAGCCCGAAACGCATGACCAACCATTCGAAAAGACCCTCCTTGGCTTTGAAAGAAGTCTTCCACACATCGGTCGGTTCGATCGGTACCTGGTGATACTCGAAATTTAAGTCGATCTTGCTAAAATATTTCTCCCCTTTAAGCTGGTCCAGGAGGTCATCAATCTGTGGGATTGGGTACCTATTCTAGACAATGATCTTGTTCAGCCCCCAATAGTCAATACAGAGTCTAAAAGTCCCATCCTTCTTCTGCACCAACACGATTGGGCTCCCACAGGCCGATGAAATTGGCCGGATGTGACCCTTCTACAACAGCTCCTGGATTTGCCTCTTGATTTCATCATTCTCCAAAACAGAACATCGATAGATCGGTCCATTAGGCAACGGCACACCTAGGGTCAGATCGATGGGGTGCTTGACCTGATAGTGAAGAGGCACCCCAGTGGCTGAGGTGAATATGTCCTAGTACTCCTCCACGACCTTGTCGATTTGTTGTTGTCATGCCGAGGGGCTCTGTCTGGAGGTCATGGCCACGATCTTCTTCTTGCCCTGAGGGCGGATCATCAAGAAAACAAACTTCCCGGTTTTGGAAATGAGCTTACTGCGTTATTTTGCAGTAACCAAAGAGATAGCGGCATGAGGTGGTACCTCTGGTATCTTGTAGAAATTATTTCCCAACGTAATAATAATAGCACGAGGCCGAGACTCGTGACACAACATGTCGCTTCCATAAGTATGGTTGACCAAATAATACATCACAAACATCAAGAGGACCAATATCACATAATACCTCATCGATGAAGGGCTTGATGCTGTAGGGAAGGCAGCACTGTTGGCTAACGCGGAGATCCAGTCCTTGGTGAAGCCACCGGATAGTATATGGCTGCAGGGGTGCTGTGGTCGGCAAACACAACCGCTTCATGACCTCTGCTGAAATCAGGTTCTTTTGGCTTCCACTATCGACAACGAACTATAGCGGGGAACCCTTTACCCACATCTGGGAGTGGAAAAGACACTCCTCCTTTGAATCTTCTGGTTCTTCCTTTTGGATCTTCGTGGTGGCAATGGTGGCGTTGGGCTCTGCATCGATAATCTTCTTCCCTCTTTCATTCCCCTTTTCAGGTTTCGATTCAGTGTCAAAGTATGCATCTAATTTAGAAGCCTTTATCTCGGCCAACAGTGACTGCTTGGACCAACACTCAGCTTGTGTTGTGAGTAGGGCTCTTATGGAGCTCGCACCACTTTCCCGCTTCCTTCTTCGGCTTTGCAGTGTTGTTTTTTTCTTGTGGCTTTGGCAAGTTTTCTTGAGTCGCCATGCCTTGGCTATGTCCTTAGTTTTGCGATTTGGGGGCACATTTCCCTTGCTTTTGATTCACAGATCCAAAGTCTTGTTTTTTCTGTTTGAATTTTTGCTTAATTTTCGCAGCATACTGATATGCCGTATCAAGCGAGGAGATGTCGAGGAACTCCATTTCCTCCTGAATGTATCTGTGCAGACAACTGCGGTACTTTAGCACCAAATGTTTCTCTGAATCTTTGATACCCAACTTGGTGCGCAGGGTATGGAACAGATTCATCAGCTCATGTACATCTTGATCTCTTTACTCTCGTAGCGTAGTCCATTGTATGTACCTGTCCTCATAGCTTCCCACCGGATAATATTGTCCCTTTATGGCATCTCGAAAAGAATTCCAAGTGGGTACGGCCAAGAACAGAGAGGGTTCCTCCTCGTCCTTTCTCTCATAGTAAGTTTCCCACGAGTCCTTGACATTGGTGGCGGCTTTGAGTAGAGAAAAATTAATCTTTTCCTGGTTGGAAAAGTCATGGACCGAGAAATATACTTCTAATAGATTCAACCATCTATCTATGACGTCTGCATCTATTCGACCATCAAATATGGGAATGTCGAAGTTTACTTGTACCTTAAAAGGGGTTGCGCCTCCAGAGTGGCTGCTAGATGCAGATGCGCTGCCAGTAGGAAGTGGTTGAAGGATCTGGGCGAAGTTATCCATCATCACGTTCCTTTGTTTTTCAAGGGCCTCCTCGAGCAACATTTTGATAGGACCTTCTACGCCCTCGTCTTTCTTTTCGTCCCCCATGGGTGGTCGTTGCGATTTGTGAGGCTGATCTTGAAAAGGTTCAACCAGATCGAGCCCTAACTCTTTATACCCTGCCCTCATTGGGGACATGCAAAGAAGGATCGAGAAAAAGCAGATCGCTCTGATACCGCTGATCCGGATTTATGCAGGAACGCAACAGAATACACACATAACCATAGAAACAAATATGCAGTGGAAATAACACTTCATTTCATTAATCAATAACTGAAACTTTTTTACATACAGAATAAAAATAAACTAGCTAGAATGCTGGTAGCTTATCTCTAAGAAGAGATGTGGTGGCTACATGTCTCTGAACTCTGTGTTACAATGAGGCTCGAAGGCCTATGTATTATTGAGAAACAATGGAAACCCTACACATCCAAAACCTAACCCTAGGAGGTGAAATGCCAGAATGTGGGCCCCGTTGGGTAACTTGGTACATCAATTTCCCAGGGTCGTAACTTTAACATACTGCCTCCGTTTGATGCACATGATACATCCTTAGAAAGATCTGTTTAAAGCCTACATCCATAAACAACAAATATCAAGTCCGAAACGGACTCATATTTGCCCAACCATTCGATGCCGAAAAAACATCATTTAGGGCCTCAAAACGGCTCCAGAAGCTTAGGACCCGAAAACTGTCAAAAAAAGTAAATTGTGCTACAATTAAGGAAATTGGAAAACTGAAAAAAACAATGGCGGAGGTCCAAGTGGAATAGGTGGGTGGCTACCAATATCCTCCTGGATCATTAACATTAACTAGACTCCTAGATGCCAAATGCAGTTGGACTAAGCCTTTTAAGCTAATAGTTATATCTAATAATCGATGGAGTTAATTAAACTATCACAACTAGCACTTTTACTAAGTGTGCTTATCACATGTTAATTAAACTATCACTAAGTGTACTTATCACTTGTTAATTAAACTATTTTTTGTTTTTGAAATTATTAATTAATTTTGTACGACGCCCATAGAATCAATCTGAACGAGACATTTGTCTCATTCTTGTTTAATCTTGGACGACACCCATAGAATCAATCTAGAGAGTACACTTGTCTCATTCTCATTAGTGGTAGTCCACCCAAAATTCTAAAATATATACACTATCAACGTAAATATTGAACAGTACATTTGTCTCATTCTCATTTAATCTTGGATGACACCCATAGAATCAATCTGGATAGTACACTTGTCTCATTCTCATTAGTGGTAGTCCAGCCAAAATTCTAAAATATATACCCTAAATATTGACTAGGCATATGATACTGCATTAAAGATTATCTCTTACTCCATGTAGATTTGAACACTCCACACTACTAGTTCTGTTGGAATACCCAAATCACACCTGAGAGTGACCTTCACGAATGCAGAGAGAGACCATCAACTGAGATAGCTAAGAGGTAAACGACTATACCAACAATCACACATCACCAGCTTCAAAAATGTGTAGAGAGGTAGACCACACCAGCAACACGTAGCAATCATTCGGCAATGATCTCTAACTTCACGCAAATAATGTTTCAACATCCTTCGCAACACTTTCAAGGTTCGTAGCTCAGCAATCGTTCTACGTTCTGGGAGCTTTCAAAAGAAATATTTGATCCACAGCAGCTTCACAAAAAAATAATATGCAGCATATTCAAATATGGTTGCTCCATGAAGAGAGGTTGTCGTTGCCATCGCCATGCCCATGAATACAATTCTGATTCTCTTTCAACTCGTCATCTTCGCCTCAACAATCCCAAGGCACGATTCAACTCTCAACTCATAAGAGACTCTTCTTTCTATGGAAGCCTCCAAAGACTGGATAATTCACCATCGTTTTGTTTTGTGTTCACCCAAACAGCAATAAAGGTCTTCGACAGAGGTGAATCAGTCCTCGTTGCTCACCCTACAAGCTCCTTAATCTGAAACATAATACTCGCACACAATATTACGGTGGTCGCAGGTGTGGAAAGTTAAAACCAGGTTTCTCCGAATAATATGCAGAGAAAAACACAGAGTTAGCAAATGTGAATAGATGGAACAAATTCCGCAGAGATGTCACGCAGAAGGTGGGCTCAGATAGCACCAGGTCGTGGGTGTTGAGAAAGACATCTTACAGGATTCATGAGAAAATTTACACGTGGAAATTGATCTCTGATTAGGATTTCTGACTGGAAAGCAACAGTAATTATACCCAAGGTGTTATTTAAGAGACAGTTCTACTCAAGCTTTTGAGCAGCCCCTGTATTTATTAAATTTAAAAAAAAATCGTCTCTGAAAATCTTTCCAGATCGCAGTCTCTTCGCATCACATTCCCATATCAAAAATCTTTCCAGATCTTTCATCGCCTGTATATCCTGCAGAAGCTCATCTTGATTTACATCATCATCAAATTCCATGAGTAGCTCTCATCTTTTACCAACTTTTCATAACCCCCTCCTCCATTGGCGATTTTAAACCTACATGGAAAACCATGAGGCAGCGCGAACTTTGAAAGTCCTTGAAACAAGCATTCTTACCTTCGTCACTTGCGTCGTAATCAAAATCCAATGAAATGCTGTCAAACATGCTCATTGTTTCCAGTGAAACCAATTCCGAGATGCAACGCAGAAGATGGCTCAACTCACTGCATCGATATATGTGGAGGAACCTCAGACGTTTGAGTTCACTTATTCTCTCCTGAAGACATCGCCGCTGAACACAGTCACCGACGTTCAAGAACTGAAGCTCCTTCAGATCGCTGATGGTTTCCGGCCATTTAAGGATGTATGTGCTCTCTAGTTGGAGAGAGACAAGATGTTTCAGATTTTCGATGCAAGGCACCAAGCAAGTTATGCTAGTACGTTCATGCTGGATAAGCCACCTAGCGTGAGTCCTTATATGAACAAAGGGTTGTCTATTGACGAAATTTTTCTAAACATTCCGGCCATCGGCAGCACTGTCCGTTCATCCTCCGTAAAGAAATGCATTAATTTGTCCACCAACAAATTCCTTTTCAAACCACGACAATCTTGCGGCCGGCCCAATCCCGCTCCCTTGTTCCCATCCGACTCCCATGTGAAGAACTCCATGCAGATTATTGCCACTGGTTTTCATTAGAGTGTTGTTATCCATTGCTCCTCTGAGAACTTCACTTGAATTAGGTTGCTTCTCACTGCCACCATTCTCCATTTTAGAGCAGATAAGTTGCAGGCAACTGCAGCAAGAAGCGTTACAAGAGAAATATACAACAAAATCTTTATATATAAATGGTAATGAGTAAAGCAGGAGTTGGATCTTGCAGAGGACCAAATCACAATTGCAATTATCAAACAGCTAGTGCCCACCATTTAAGTGAGAGCGAGAAGGTTGCAAGAAGTTAAGTGCCTCTGCAGGCACACTCCTAACCAAACTTCTCCATTTGAAAATCAGAATCTGGTTGATCTTCATTGTAACAGTTTTAATAATTAACTGCAATTGTGCGACATCGTGCATAACTGTGGTTAAATTTGCTGGCCTGAGCCAGTCTAAAGGGTTTCAGCAAAGCAAAAGGTGGAAGGGTATACACTTCATACAATAGACATCACAGCCTCTTCAATAATGCTACTAATGCTAACTTGAAATCATAATAAGCTATGGGATCTAGAGATTGGGAATCTTTCATCAACGGAGCACCCCTTGCTAAGAGTTGATGGTGTACCTAATCCCACCACATAGAACAAAAAGGGTCATATCTTTAGCTAACCTTCTATTAAAAAAGTCATACACCTGATCTATAAAATGAATAATGGGGAAATCCACAAACACTGCCATATCCCAGAGAAGACGTACGAACTAGAAAACAACAATCTCCAAACAATGCAGAACACCAATGATCCTAGGCTTGAAGGAGAACTAAACACTGATCTTGTCTATCACTCAGACTATTGATCCGGCGGATCAATTCCTCTTTAACGATCCAAAATATGGTACATGGTTCAAGAAGCCGCGCAGTTAACGGTTAACAGTTTGATGATTGGTTCACAGTCTGTTGACAACGTTGGAGGTCGGAAGGGATTTCCTTCCGCAAAAGCGGGGGATGGAAGAGCATCTTCTTCCGCAACTGTGGGCGGCCAACGACTAGTCTATCCGCGGGGATAATCGGACAGAAAAAAAATACAAGGATCGGCGGTCGCAAGCTTTTCCCTTTCCATAACGGCGGAAGCCGAAAGCCTTCTTCCTTCCGCAACGGCGGGGCTCGAAAGCCTTCCGGCGGAAGCTTTAACAGATCAAAAGCCAAAAGCGGTTCGGCAGCCGCAACGACGGGCGCAAGCTTGATCCGAGGTCGAAAGCCTTCTTCCTTCCGCATCGTCGGGGCTCGAAAGCCTTCTCCCTTCTGCAACGACGGACGCAATCTTGATCGGACGACGGAGTGATTTGGCAGCCGCAACGGTGGAAGCTAAAGCACTAAAGCCTCTGACTTGAAAGCTAGCCAACAGTCGATTGAGACCGTCCGATCCAGTTGCTTATCTTCCTTCCGCAACGGCGGACGAGCAGATAACAAAACCTTCCGACTCAAACATTACAATGGTTTGCGCGGGGCGCATTTTGGAAACGGATTTGCAGAATCTTGATGCCGCGTGATTGTAACGCCAGGAGATGAACAGCCTGTTGGCATTTGAGAGAAGAGGGTGAACAGTCTTGTGGCCGCATTGCATGGGATATGAACAGTCGCGTTTTCTTGGACGTTTCGGCTCATTTGTAATGGCAACAATGAGGCTTAAATAGGGGAAGCTGGCGACGATTGAGGGGACTCAGTTCGTTGGGAGCACAGTGCAGCGTTTTCTCTGTGATGAGAAGCTTCAGAGAGCATTTGGCTGTTCCTGTTGAAGTCGACTATCCTCAGTTATAACTTGGCTTCTTTGATTGTTGAAGTCTAGTTTGTAACTTTCATAGAGGAGGTCTTAAAGACTTTACTGTTGATACCTAGTTTCTGTGATTGTCAAGAGTCGATCTGTCTTCTCTGTTCTACTTGGCTTCTCTTTGCTTCGAAAGCCAATTTGTATTATTCTAGAGAAGAGGTCTAGGAGACTTTTGGCCATACTGCTGAACTGATTTGCAGAGTCTAGAACCATTTGTACCATTTCTAAAAGAATTAATTGGATCAGTTCCCATTGGAGAGGGACCCGGAGACGTAGCCCAGTGGAGGGGGTGAACTTTGTTATCAATTTCTGTCTGTGATTTTGGGGTTTTGTGTTTTCTGCTTGGCATTTGTTATCAGTCTTGTTTTCATTCCTGTTCTGAGCATTTAATTTTTTGTTAATGTTGTTCCATTAATTAACCTGTTGCACGCATTCTTCTACAACAAACTTTTAATGCACTAAAGTTGAGGTCCTATGGATCATATTTGGTATCAGAGCTGGTTGACTGTTGTGCAAGGTTATGAATGCTTACCAGGTCCAGGTTAAAGCTTGGTGAAGGAGAATTAGTTGAAGGAGATCCTGAGATTGGCTCCAGGAGAACATTCTCAAGAACCATGTCTTCTCCACGAAGGGAAGAAGAAGGACACACCGAACGGGAAAAACCTGTTATGTCTGAAACTAAGTTTCTGGAGGCTTTTATGAGCATGAAAGCCATGATGGAACTTCTACTTGAAGAGCGAGTAGAAAGGAAGAAGAAAGAAGAAGGATCTTCATACAGAGATGCAGAAGTGAAGCCAGAAGAAAAGGGTAAAGGAGTAGGAGGTGATGGTGATCCTCCTGATACTAAACATACTTTTTCTTCTTCTCATACTTCTCATTCAAATAATGCAAGTCCTAATATGCCTTATTTCAAATTGGATGTAAAGTTTGAATTACCTATTTATAATGGAGATGTAGATGCTGAAAAATTAGACAATTGGATCAAGCAGCTTGAAGTATATTGCAGGGTGCAGGGCATTAATGATGACCCTTCCAGGATCCAATTAGCCACTTTGAGAATGAGTGGAATGGTTCTTACTTGGTGGGAGAGAAAGATTCAACAAGATCTTCGAAAGAATGGTAAAATTATTTCAGTTTGGAATGAATTCATTGAAGTATTGAGGAAGCAATTTTATCCTTTAGGTCACATGCAGCAATTAACCATGAATTGGCAAATGTTTAGACAAGCTAAAGGACAAAGCATTCAAGATTATACTCATGAATTTAGAAAGAGGGCTATTGCATTGAATGTTTCATTAGATACACAGGAAAATCTTCTTAAATACATTGGTGGCATGCATTCTTATTTGAAACATACCTTGTTGATGTTTAATCCCAGTAATTTGGATGATGTATGTGTTCAAGCTACCCATTTAGAAGCCAGGGGTAAGCATGCTAACGATACTTTTGTGAAAAAGTCATTTAAATCTGACAGCAAATCAAAAGGTAAAGATAAGGGGAAAAATAAGATGGCTACTGTTAAGAAAGAAGGTGAAAAGCCTACATGTTCGCATTGTCAGAAGGGACATGATGTCTCTAAGTGTTGGAAACTTCATCTAGAGTTAAGGCCAAAGAAGTACGGAGGAAACAAAGACAAAGGAAAAGCAAAAGCTACTGCAGCCGTTATTCAAGACTTGGGGTCCGACTCAGGTGATGAAACAAAGGTTACAGCTGTCGGAATCCAAGGTAAGGATAAAAGTATCTCACTTCCCATTGATGCAAAATCAAGTTCTAGTGCAAGTACAAGTCTGTCATCTACTTCTAAGCAAAATGATAAAGATAGAAGTGCACTGTTTCATGTTCGTGTCATTGCAAATCACACAAAGATTGATACATTGTTTGATAGTGGTTCACAAGTAAATCTGATATCAGAAGAAGTGGTTAAGAAATTGCATTTAGTTACTGTGCCTCATGAAAAGCCCTATCCTCTAGGTTGGGTTACTAATGATACACGATTGCAAGTTACAAGGAAATGTGTATTAAAATTTGCAATTACTGGAAAGTTTAGGGATGAGGTAGAACTAGATGTAGTGCCACTTGAAATTTGTGGAATTGTACTTGGGAGTCCATATTTGTATGACCGGAAAGCAATCTTTTATAGAGAGCAGAATAAGTATCATCTTTTTAAAGAAGGTATGGAATATATTGTACGAGCACATAAGATAAAAACCAATCTAGCAATAGTCTCTGCAGTACAAATGAAGAGGTTGGTAAATGCTAGTAAGAACTTTGTGTTGATGATGGTTAAGATGAAAAATGATGAAGTCTCTAAATCTTTTGAAGAATGTGACCCTAAGCATAAATCCGAACTAATTGACATCATTTCTGAGTATGATGATTTGTTTCAAGATCCAAAGAGGTTACCACTGAAGAGAGAGATTCAGCAAGAGATACATTTGCAGCAGGATGTGCCACTCCCGAACATAGCCATGTACCGGATGTCTGTAATGCAGAACAAGGAAATCAAGAAGCAGGTTCAGGAGCTGATTGAGAAGGGGTTCATTCGGCCCAGCACTTCTCCTTGTGGCTCTCCTATAGTCTTGGTTCCAAAGAAGGATGGGTCGTGGAGGATGTGTATCGACTACAGGGCCCTTAATAAAATCACCATTAAAAATAGGTATCCTCTTCCTCGTACTGATGATTTGCTTGATCAATTGAAACATGCAACTTACTTTACAAAATTGGATCTGCGTAGTGGGTATCATCAAATCCGTGTTGCTGAGCATGATGCTTGGAAAACAGCTTTTAAGACGAAACAGGGTTTGTATAAATGGCTTGTAATGCCTTTTGGGTTGTGTAACGCACCTGCTACTTTCATGTGGGTCATGAATGATGTCTTTCGTTCATTCATTGATGATTTTGTAATTGTATATCTAGATGATATCCTTGTGTTTAGCAAAAATTGGGAAGAGCATGTTGTACATGTGAATAAAATTTTAGATGTACTGATAAAGGAAAATCTTTATGTAAAAATGTCTAAATGTGAATTTGCTAAAACTTCTTTAGTATATCTAGGCCATATCATTGGGGGAGGCCACCTGCGAGTGGACCCAGCCAAGGTTGCTGTCATTGTAAACTGGCCACGGCCTAACACCGTTACTGAAATCAGAAATTTTCTGGGTGCGGTTCAGTATTGGAGGAAATTCATTTCTAGGTTTTCTTCCATTGCTGCTCCATTACATGTGTTGACAAGTGTTAAAGAAATTTTCCAGTGGGGAGGCAAGCATCAGAAAGCCTTCGACACTTTGAAGGAAAAGATTAGCACAGCACCAGTTCTGACATTGCCAGATTTGCATCAGCCATTTGAGATCTAAACCGATGCTAGTGGGTTTGCCATGGGAGCAGTTTTGATGCAAGGAATGAAGCCAGTCTGTTACCATTCAGAAACATTCTCTACTGCGGTAAGTAACTATCCGACCTATGACAACGAATTGTATGCTTTAGTACAGAGTGTGAAGAAGTGGAAACATTATATCATGGGAAAAGAGACAGTCATACATACTGATCACCAGCCACTTCAATATTTACAATCTCAAACTAAGATACAACAAAGTAGGCATTTAAGATGGATGGGGTTCTTACAACAGTTTCATCTTGTGATTAAGTACAAAAAGGGAATTAATAATAAAGAAGCAGACATGTTATCAAGGCCACCTACAAATGCTTCAATCATTCTTCAGAATAGTTCATTAACACATGAAAGTTATATTGAACAGTATGCAGAAGATAAAGATTTTAAGAAAGTATATGCATCACTAATACATGGTAAACAGGAAGAGAACTATTATGTGCATAATCAACTCTTGTATCATCTTGGTAAACTTTGTATTCCAGAGAAAGAGAGAGTGCATGTGATTCGAGAAGCACATAGTTCATTGATTGCAGGACATTTTGGTGTAAGTAAAACGCTGTCTGTATTGCAGAATCACTGTTATTGGCCTCAAATGCAAGAAACTGTAGCTAAATATATAATGGGTTGTGTTATGTGTGCAACAAGTAAGCCTAGCAATAGTAAATTGGGTTTGTACACTCCTCTTCCAGTTTCTTCTCGTCCTTGGGAAAGCATTTCTATGGAGTTTGTAGGAGGACTACCTATGTCTAGAAAAGGGCATGATTACCTATATGTTGTTGTGGATAGGTTCAGCAAAATGTGTATCTTAATGCCATGTAACAAGCAGATCACTGCTGAAAAAACAACTCTTTTATTCTTTCGAAATGTTTGGGTACATTTCGGGCTACCCATGTCTATTATATCTGATCGAGATTCCCGGTTCTTGGAAAAATTCTGGTCAACTTTATGGGAGCTTATGGACACTAAACTAAAGAAAAGTACAGCTTTTCATCCACAGACCGATGGGCAAACAGAGGTAGTAAACAGAAAAGTGGTTGAGCTGCTTAGAGGATATTGTAGTAAACATCCTAAAATTTGGGATGAGCAGTTGCAGTATATACAACATGCTTACAATCATGCAATTCATTCTTCCACGCAAAAATCTCCTTTTGAAACTTGTTTTGGTAATCTGCCCAAAACATCGATGGACTTCTCTTTTGGAAAAGATGCAGTGGATGGACATCATGATGCAGAAAAATCTTTAAAGTTCATTCAAAGAATCCAAGCAGTGTAGCAGGCAGTTCAAGAACAATTGGAGAAGAGTCAGGCAAAGTACAAAGCCAGGCATGACCAGCATCAAGTGGATCATCACTTTCAGGTAGGTGACAGAGTTTGGTTACACATCACCAAAGAAAGGATGAAAGGTGAAGGTAAAGCTTAAACCTATCAGGTATGGTCCTTTTGAGATCTTGGAAAAGATCGGTACTAATGCTTTCCGCTTGAATTTACCTCCATACATGCAAATTTATTCAGTTGTCAATGTTGAGAATCTTAAATTGTATGAGCCTCCTATGATCATGGATGAGGAAATTAACATACAGATTCCTTCCATAGATGATTTGGCACCTGAATATATGAGAGATTTGCAGGATGATGTTATTCTTGACAGAAATGTAAGAACTTCACGAAGGGGGAATGCTGAGTACCTTCGAGTGGGGCTGAAAGGAAGGCATCCTAGCAAAGCGAGATGGATGGAGATTGGTAAAGTGAGGGAACTTTACCCTCACCTACTTGCAGAATAATTCAATCTTTTTGTGGTCCAAAAGCTCTTCAATGGGGAGGATTGATCCAGCGGATCAATTCCTCTTTAACGATCCAAAATATGGTACATGGTTCAAGAAGCCGCGCAGTTAATGGTTAACAGTTTAATGATTGGTTCACGGTCTGTTGACAACGTCGGAGGTCGGAAGGGATTTCCTTCCGCAAAGCGGGGGACGGAAGAGCATCTTCTTCTGCAACTACGGGCGGCCAACGACTAGTCTATCCGCGGGGATAATCGGACGAAAAAAAAATACAAGGATTGGCGGTCACAAGCTTTTCCCTTTCCGCAACGGTGGAAGCCGAAAGCCTTCTTCCTTCCGCAATGGCGGGGCTCAAAAGCCTTCCGGCAGCCGCAACGGTAGAAGCTTTAACGGATCGGAAGCCGAAAGCGGTCCGGCAGCCGCAACGACGGGCGCAAGATTGATCGGAGGTCGAAATCCTTCTTCCTTCCGCATCGTTGAGGCTCGAAATCCTTCTCCCTTCTGCAACGATGGACGCAATCTTGATCGGACGACGGAGCGATTCGGCAGCCACAACAGCGGAAGCTGAAGCACTAAAGCCTCCGACTTGAAAGCCATCCGATAGCCGATTGAGACCGTCGGAGCCATTTGCTTATCTTCCTTCCGCAACGGCGGACGAGCAGATAACAAAACCTTCCGACTCAAACATTGCAATGGTTCGCGCGGGGCGCATTTTGGAAACGGATTTGCAGAATCTTGATGCCGTGTGATTGTAACGCCAGGAGATGAACAGCCTGTTGGCATTTGAGAGAAGAAGGTGAACAGTCTTGTTGCCGCGTTGCATGGGATATGAACAGTCACATTTTCTTGGACGTTTCGGCTCATTTCTAACGGCAACAATGAGGCTTAAATAGGGGAAGATGGCGACGATTGAGGGGACTCAGTTCGTTGGGAGCACAGTGCAGCATTTTCTATGTGATGAGAAGCTTCAGAGAGCATTTGGTTGTTCCTGTTGAAGTCGACTATCCTCAGTTATAACTTGGCTTCTTTGATTATTGAAGTCCAGTTTGTAACTTTCATAGAGGAGGTCTTAAAGACTTTGCTGTTGATACCTAGTTTCTGTGATTGTCAAGAGTCGATCTGTCTTCTCTGTTCTATTTGGCTTCTCTTTGCTTCGAAAGCCAATTTTTATTATTCTAGAGAAGAGGTCTAGGAGACTTTTTCCCATACTACTGAACTGATTTGCAGAGTCCAGAACCATTTGTACCATTTCTAAAAGAATTAATTGGATCGGTTCCCATTGGAGAGGGACCCGGAGATGTAGCCCAGTGGAGGGGGTGAACTCCGTTATCAATTTCTGTCTGTGATTTTGGGGTTCTGTGTTTTCTGCTTGGCATTTGTTATCAGTCTTGTTTTCATTCCTATTCTGAGCATTTAATTTTCTGTTAATGTTGTTCCATTAATTAACCTGTTGCACGCATTCTTCTACAACAAACTTTTAATGCACTAAAGTTGAGGTCCTACGGATCAACTGTGAAGCACATTTGGGAGTGTCAGTGGTTTACACATCTTAACGATAAGCTTGATCATAAATAGTTGTCTTAAGAAAGGGGACTAAATAGTTCCAACTCTCCTTACACATTCTAAACTTTCTGGATGCCGAAAGCAATCCTCAATAACTGCGAGATAACTAATCCTCCAAAATACACTGCAAACCTCAACAAACACAATATGACATGTTTATTAACATGAATTTGTCCTTTCTCAACAAAAGAATAGGCATAGGTTGGCTCTAATTTTTTTTCATTGGGACAAGTCGGCCCCAGATTCATAAGAAGCCTCTCTCAAGGACCTAGGTTGGCCCTCTTAAATTCGACAGATAATCAGAAAATTCCCTATGCATGGTTAAATTCTCCAAAACAAAACGTTTCACTAAGCAAGCAATGTCTTCATGAATATAATGAGTTATTGCTTCTGGTAAGAATATATTTAAAGCGGGAAAATTCATGAGAATAGTTTTCCAAAAAAATCCTTCTCCGTAAAACAATAAAAAAGAGCATATCTTCGACATCTTTCCTATAACTTCCATTGGGAAGCACTTAGGCTAAGATAATCTTATATAGTGAATTCAAAGATGCTGCCAAAATTATCACTCAACAAGCTTGTCGCAGACCTAATGAAAGGGTGAATGTTTTCTGCCACATCTGAATCATCTCGTCTCTTATCTTGTTTTGGGCTCAAAACAGAAAGGACAGGATCCCGATCTGATCTAAAACTGCTCTCAAGAACTGGCTTCTTTTTTCTTATTGTTTCTTACATCAAAATTGATAATGTGAACTATCCAAAATAGGCTTTGGATAGGAGGAATACACAGAAATATGATATATTGTTTTGTCATTTAAGAACAAATTCGTTTCTAATTGGAAACCTAGGGAAATTTAGCTTGAGTTGCAAGTCCATCGGCTGTCAATTCAGATGGCTTGGCAGTGAACTTAGCAGTCAATTCGTTGCACCGCTACACCGAAGAAGCACATTTTATAGCCAAGTAGGAAGGAGATGTTTAACTCCAGTGGTGCTTATCCTAGAGCTGATAAGTGTCTTTTATAAAAAATAACACGTCAGTTCAAATTAATTTTCAAATATATAGAGATTCATATATATAAAACTACACAAATTAGATGAGTTAAAATCATAAACCTTGCATTATATACTTCCTCAACATTTCCACTCTAAAAAGGGTTTTGCATCTGGAGAGATTTGATGTCACGTCCCCGACCCTCTGACTGGTGAAGAGGATGCTACCATACACTAACCATCCAGGCAACTAGCCCCATGAACATGTACATACATATAACTGAAATAAAATGCTTGGAAGTAAAAAAACATGCAGAGATGCATAATTGTTTAACATACAGCGGAAGCAAAACCATACATTCCATCATTCGACATGTTCATCTTAATTCATTAAACATCAAATATGAGTGTAGAAGTGAAATAAACAAGAATACTTATCTTATAAAGAACTCATCCTGCAACCATCTACGTCGTTGCAACGTTCCACCCAACCATAGGCCAGCGTGCTCCTTAATCTCTCAGCAATGCTGCCACCCCTAAGCTAGGCATGATTTCCCCAAGGAATAAGGAACAAGCAGGCTTACACATAGGCAAGGATACACAAATCAGCCAAGCTGACATAGTTGGGTTTATCATGCTGTCAAGGAGCTGGAAAAACCTGAATGCTAAGCTGATGAGCTCATTGAAGAGCTAAGGACTCCTACACTAGAACTAGCCTGACTTCTAGGACACCCACACACACCCAACACCAAGAAATCAGTCTCGTCTCTGCTACACAGTCCCTCAGGACTTGACCCCCCCTTTTAGTGCTACTCTGGGGTTGTGGAGAAGAAATCCAGCCCTCTAGCTCTATCTATGTGGCTCCCAAATACACCAAGTTTATCAATCATACCAAGCCTTCACCCTACTCCAACACCGTCCGAATACCAACCACTGCATCCACGCAAAAAAACAAGCAACTCACAGCTTGGCTAGGGAAATCCAATCCCTGAGTCGTTCTTGGCCCTATCGTGGCCAAAACAACTCACTAAGAATCCACAGTGGCCCAAAACGTAACTAAACACCACAGCCAACAAAATGTGGGGAAAACAACTGCCCTAGTCTCACAATGAAGCAACGGGAAAATTACACAATCCAAAAATGGGAGAGAAATCAGACTCTCAGCATGGACAGGAGGAAACATATACAGGATGCAAATTGGTAAGGAAAACATACACAAGCCACAAATCGGTAAGGAAAACATACACCCCAGCAGATATCGTGAATGGCTCATTCACAGGAAGATCATGGGTGACAGAGAAGCGATTTCTCCAGCTCTCTATGTGAGGACAACGATGCAGAATCCTGTGTGTGAGAAGGTGAGAGAACCCCTATCTGCGTGAGGATGAGTAAGACAAAATCGAAGAATGGAGAATGGAATCATGGTCCGTCCCCTGCTCTCTGCGTGAGGGAATGAGCCCGCTGGTGGAGTGTACGTGTGGGAAAGGACTGACAGTCCTTCCACCCACCACTACCCAGCAATAACTTCCCACTAACAATAGCAGTTTTAAATTTGGTAGTTTGCTGATGAGACAAGGAAAGGTGAGTGAGTCAAAAGGGTGGGTGACAACTAAAAGGGTTCAACAGCTGACACCTGGCTTATCCCATTAGCCCAGGGTTAATAGTTCCCTCCCCTTATCCTTAGGAAAAGCATGCCCTTTTCATCATGGTTGCATTGACGTAGCTGGTTGGGTTCATTTTAATTAAAGTGCATGTTTACATGATGCCAAAACTATAAGGTGTCGGATAGCACAATATACCATCGAAAACGATTCCAATCGTCGAAACATAACACAACCAAATCGATGGTGGGGCTTTTGCCTTTAGCTCCACACCAAAATTAATTACAATATATACATCGTGTATCTTTTAATGCAACTGGGGTCAAAACCGGGGTATTACAATCTCCTCCCCCTTGGAATAACACCGTCCTCAGTGTTCCAATACCTAGGAATACATATACAATTTACACGTCCAAAATTTTCAAAATTTTGCAGATCTATCCTTCATTCAATTATTTACTTTGAACTTTCAGGACCAAGCCCCCTGGCCTCCTCAAGCTTCTCCTGCTGGTTCTTAGCTTTCAGCTGATCCCCAAGTCTAGGAAACTTTTGGCTACTACCCTCTTGATGTTCCCTTGTTGGGCAGTTCCTGCGGTAATGATGTCATCCACATTTCCAACATTTCATTGGCTGCTTCATCTTTACTTGCTCAATTTCCTTTGAGTCTTCATGCCTGGAACGTTTCTTAATGGACCAATTGGACGGGTGCCCCATCATTGATCCACTTTCCTTTTCCTCACGAATTGATCCCAGAAGGATTTTTACCTCCTTTTGCAAACAAATAGAGTCTTGCAAAATATGGTGGTTCATCTCATTCTGCCTTTTTTGTAGCTTGAGAATCTCTCCAAGATTTTCTTGGGTCTTGGCAATTGTTTGAAGGAGACTTCTAGCCAAGTCCAATAGCTTTTGGTTTGCTTCTATAATCAATGTGCATGACTGGATTTCACTTTTCTCACTTGTGAAATGCATCATTGTAATTCTATTAGGCCAAGCATAATATAAGCATTAAAACTAGTCAATCAATTTCCCGATTGACATGGGTGGTCCAAGTCTTATTCATAAGACTTTCATACTTTTCAAGTTTTCCCAACAGGCACATGAGCTTATTCATGTCCATTCTCGGGCAGGGAATTAATTACCCAAACATTCATAATTTATTTTAAGCAAATAAACACATTCTATTTTCATCCATACATGCATTCAACAGTCTTCTGTTTTCATAAATGCATAAGTATATATAGATATATATAATAATAAAAAAGGATAGAGAGAGAAACAAGAGTTTTTCCCCTCTTTGTCTTGTTCCATTCTGGAACCCACACCACCACTGTGGTTTTCATGCTCTTAGCCTCTTTCACTTCCCCGTGAATGCTGGACCAACCCTTCTTAGCCATGAAACTTAGTGTCTTTGGTCTATTCCTAACCTCTCAACCATGGAGTCTCTCCACATGGCTTATCTACAACTCTTAGCTGCTAGGACCTTCATAGTCCCACTAGAACCCTTTTTCATTACTGCTCATTTCGAGCTCTTTAGGACAATCACATGTCCACATGCACCCCTAAGATTCCCTCATAGTCCTCATTCCCAACGATACCTATATTCAAACATTGAATAGATTCACATGTTTAGTTTATTCTCATCGATTTGTCTCTATACAAGAGTTAGAAGATTATAACCAAAACATATACACATGGATATTCATAAGCAAGAAGCTGCAAGATAATCCAATACTTATCTGTATTGTGTGTTTCCTCTCTGGTCCACAGGGTCCTGCTTTGGTTTGCAAGCCTTGGAATTGCCTATGGACTTGGATGTTATGTCAGCACGTAGGTTGCTCCATAACATCAAATAATTAATGTCCAACCAATACACCTTCACGCCGACTGGAAAGGAACTTTGCCACGACAATTTCTAGGTCAAGGATCTACTATGGATCCCTAGGAATATAACAGCCCTATTTCAGCAACACCTTCACACCACCTCATCAAATCCCCACAATCCCCACAACATCCCTTTATACACATCAACCCTTACACCACAACCCCTCACAACAACCGTTTACCTTTTCTCTTTAGTGTGCAACACCAAATTGCGTCTGTTTAGCCTGACAACACAAGCAATATAAGCAAACTCATCAGCGTTATTTCTCTAAAACTATAATCATATTTTATATCATTCACTATCAAGTATTGAAACACCAGGAGTGCGTCCACTCCCTAGGGTGTAGTCAATATTGAAAACCCTTTCATGACCCAACATTGGGAAAGTGTGCACCCCTTTCCGATGTGAGCCATGTAGGCCCTATTCATACTCAAGCAATCTGTTATAATGGAAATAAAATTAAAACATGCTCTGCATATTGAATTTAACAATTTGACATGCATATTGTTAGCTAGGGTCACATAACACTTATCCATTTTTCGATGCAGTATTCCTTCGTTAATGAGGAATGCGGGCTCCCTTCTTCGAGTTGACAGTCCCTCAGTTTGCCATCCTAACTCCTTTTTACATTCCATATCCCACACATATCTTACTGACATAATCTATACCATATCACTCATGTTGCTTACCAATCATGTAGTGCAGATGGGACATTCCCAAAATGTCCAATGGAGTTTCACCCAAAACCCATTTCCAAGATAGGGGAACCTCCCCATGAAGTTTGGCTCCTGCAGGTCATCACATGTGGTCTTCTTGCAATGTGTACCCCTGGCACATTCATCAAGTAGCCAAACAGTCAATCATCATCTACTAATACAATCTAAATTTGATTGTTCCATAACCAAGCAATGACATTAGTAATTAAATTCAATATGAATTTGCAACTCTGTTTACTACAGAAATTGATTTGTTTGGTAATGAGGTGATCCTCATTTGTTGGTCTCTTGTAAGTGACACCATTCTTCCCATTGAAATTTTATGCTTACTAGCATAACATGAACACCCACTTACAACACGTCCTCCTGATACAATTCTATGCAAGCCAATAGTGATTAGTAGTTATCAGCAATTTCTCAAATCTGAAATTTACAAGTCCAAATTGACAACCCATTCTGCACACAAACTATTTTCACAATCATGAGACTCTTTTCATAAGGTTTGGCTCTTTCACATGGTAGATTTCGGCCTTTTTCATGGTCTTACCCACATTGACATGCCCTAAACAATCTACCTGAAATCTGAACTTCAATCAGCCAAACACTTTGTAAGTCTTGATGCATGTAACTTTTTCATTGCTGCAACAATCATTGAATCATTTTCAAAATTATAGAATTCAAATACTTCTAGCTCTTAGCATATTAATGTCACCAAAACTCATTTACTTCACGTGAATCATTATCGTACTTAAAATTGCAAGGTACAGTCACATCATTTATGCAATTTAGATGAAATGTTTAGATACTCCTTACTTCACAAGCGTATCGTTTGTACCACCTTTCCCTTCCATAGAGCATTTTCAGCAACCAATCGATCATGACTACCCTATTCATGCACTTACTATCCTGCATTCATAACAGCTTTTGAAATGGTTCTAGAATTATCATCATTTCAGCCATTAGTTAGTCATGATAACACATCACTATCTCGATGCATTCATGCAATGCATCACAACATTTGCACCTACACTTATGTATGCATATTTACAACATTTACTCAAACTGCTCATATGCATCCATTCAATGGATAACTACAAGATTTATAAAATCTCTTAATGCATATTCACTCAATGCTACCTTGTATTGATTCAGGAATACTACGCATTCAAACATACTATGGCCTAACCATGACCACTTCATATAGGATGCATTACTATAATCAAGACCACCAGTCCTCACTTGTTTCGATTATTAAGTTCATACCAACATTCACAGGGCAGGATATATTTCTATATGAATGTAGTATAAATTTTTAAATAACCACATGGTATGAGATCTCTTGCCTTTACCACTCCATGCAATTGTCATAATTAAACCATTACCTGCATGGATCCTACTTACACCCTTGACATTAATAGTTTAGTCGGTCTCTTGCAGAGGATTGTAGAATTCACTCGCCATCTTCTTGATCATGGATTTGTTGCCTTATCCCTTTCTCCATAGGTTGCTAGTCACCAATATGTAATATCCTATGCATGCAAGGCATATCCTCATACATTTTATGTACAAAACTTATAAAATATAATATAGTTAGCAAGACAGGGGTTAAGGAAATTTCCCTTTTCAATTCCCTCATATTTGCATGGAATTCCTCTTCCACATAACAGCTAGTTCGACTTCATGGTCTTTGCTACCTCTAGGCATGCAATTCCCAGATTTGTTCATATTGATAGCAACACACTTTTTCATTTTTTATTTTTCAAACAACCACTAGTACTTTTATGCTCTGCATTCAAACTCTGGTGATTCTCCCTTGTTCCCTGCTGGATAATATTTCCAATGCCTATCCACATGCTCCATTCTGACCTCAGGTGTGAAAATCACACCACTTCTACAATGACGTTTTTCACCAAATTTATGCACTTTTACACACAACTGTATTTTGGTCTAGAATGCCAACTTCAGCCACCTAAATTTTTTCTTCCTTTTCAGCCTTGAAAATCCACTCGAAAATGCTAAAAATCTCACTGAAAAAGCCGCTGAAATCCGCTAAGAGATCCCGCTTGAAAACTCAAAATTTTCCTTTGTTAAATCGGGTCTCTTCCCAACTAAACTTTCGACGTATCGGGTCTCTAGTTAACTAATATTCCGACACTTCGGCGGTCCAATCAACTAATTTTCTCCGACGCTCATCGGTGGTCCATTCAACTAAATTTTTCTGACGCTCACCAGCAGTCCCATCAACTAATTTTCTCCAATGTGTCGGCTGACCGATCCTTTAACTTTCTCTGACGTGTTGGCAGACCGATCATCTAAATTTTTCCCATGTTTTATGTACTTAGAAAAAATTTCCTTTTATCTTCTGCTACCGTATTAGCTCCTCGATCAACTAAAATCTTTCGACGTATCGGCTTCCTTCGGGAGAACTTCACCGGCACTTCGGCTCCTCTTCAACGATCAAGTTTCGAAGATTTCCATACTTAGAAAATTTTCAGCTAAACTTTCTTTTCGGCTCCCCTTTGCGTTTTCTCCTCCACGTCAGTGCTATCATCCTCTTCCTTCTGCCGCCGTTGCGGTGCCTACTTTCTCTTCCAGCCACTTCATCGGCTCTGACTTCTTCTCTTTTCTGTCGACGTATCGGCGTCTTCATCACCTTTCCTCCGCCGCCATTGTGGCTCAAACCTGCCGAACCAGCTGACGTATCGGCTCATACTTCCTCTATTTTTCGCCGCCGCCAGGTCTGTATCGGAGGGGATTCAGACTGAGTTCTCCGACGATCCGACGGTCTCAACATTTAGAGAATTTTTCAAAAATTTCCTCCTCATCGGCTTATTTCACCCAACGGCATCGGCTCTCAACACCTCTTCATTTCCGCAGTTGCGGCTCCCTTCCGACGAGCCTTCCCTTTCTTCTGTCGTCGTCGCTGCATCGAAAGAATTCTCGTGAAGCTTCCCGTCGTTGTGGCTCTGTCTCTAAGTTCTATCCATTGTGCATCGGGCGAACTTTCGCCTAGCTCTCCACTGCATCAAGTGAGCTTCAGGCTAAGTTTTCCGACGTATCTGAGGTGCTTCATCCTAAGCTCTTCGATGATTTTCGGACTTAGAAAAATTTTGGAATAACTTCTTCCCTCCATGGATTCTCGTCGGGCAGACTTCCGTCTAAGTCATCCAGCAATCTTGACGCTTAGAAAAATTTTCCAAGAATTTCTTTCCGACTGTCCCTCGTCGGGTGGAATTTTGACTAAGCTCTCCACTGCATCGGAGGAGCTTCTGACTAAGCCTTCTGATGACCCAATGAGCTCGACACTTAGAAAAAAAAAATTGAAAAATTTCTTTCCTGCTGCGCAGAGGGTAACTTGGCTCTGTCACTGCATCTTCACAGCCCATTCAGGCCCATGCTGCAACATGAACTCTGATACCAGTCTGCCACGTCCCCGACCCTCCGACCAGTGAAGAGGACGCTACCATACACTAACCATCCAGGCAACTAGCCCCATGAACATGTACATACATATAACTGAAATAAAATGCTTGGAAGTAAAAAAAAATGCAGAGATGCATAATTGTTTAACATACAGCGGAAGCAAAACCATACATTCCAGCATTCAACATGTTCATCATAATTCATTAAACATCAAATTTGAGTGCAGAAGTGAAATAGACAAGAATACTTATCTTATAAAGAACTCATCCTGCAACTAGCTACATCGCTGCAACGTTCCACCCAACCATAGGCCATCGTGCTCCTTAATCTCTCAGCAACACTGCTACCCCCGAGGTGGGCATGATTTCCCCAAGGAATAAGGAACAAGCATGCTTACACATAGCCAAGGATACACAAATCAGCCAAGCCGAAACAGTTGGGTTTATCAGGCCGTCAAGGAGCTGGGAAAAGCTAAATGCTAAGCTGGTGAGCTCATTGAAGAGCTAAGGACTCCTACACTAGAACTAGCCTGACTTCTAGGACACCCACACACACCCAAAACCAGGAACTCAATCCCGTATCTGCTACACAGTCCCTCACGCCCTGAACCCCCCTTCCAGTGCTACTCCGGGGTTGTGGAGAAGAAATCCAGCCCTCTAGCTCTGTCTATGCGGCTCCCAAACACACCAAGTTTATCAATCATACCAAGCCTTCACCCCACTCCAACACCGTCCGAAGACCAACCACTGCATAATGCAGCAAAATAAGCAACTCATAGCTTGGGCAGGGAAATCCAATCCCTGAGTCGTTCTTGGCCCTATCATGGCCAAAACGACTCACTAAGAATCCATAGCGGCCAAAAACGTAATTGAACACCACAGCCAACAAAACATGGGGTAAAAAACTACCCCGGTCTCACAATGAAGCAACGGGAAAATTACACAGTCCAAAAATAGGAGAGAAATCAGACTCTCAGCATGGACAGGAGGAAACATACATAGGTCGCAAATCGGTAAGAAAAACATACACAGGCCACAAATCGATTAGGAAAACATACACCCCAGCAGAGATCATGAATGTCTCATTCACAGGAAGATCGTGGGTGACAGAGAAGTGGTTTCTCTAGCTCTCTGTGTGAGGACAACGATGAAGATTCCTGTGCCTGAGAAGGTGAGAGGACCCCCATCTGCGTGAGGATGAGCAAGACAAAATGGAAGAATGGAGTCATGGAAGAATGGAGAATGGATTCGTGGCCCGTCCCTTGCTCTCTGCGTGAGGGAATGAGCCTACTGGTGGAGTGTGCGTGTGGGAAAGGACTAACAGTCCTTCCACCCACCACTACCCAGCAATAACTGCCCACTAACAATAGCAGTTTTAAATGTGATAGTTGGCTGATGAGACAAGGAAAGGTGAGTGAGTCAAAAGGGTGGGTGACAACTAAATGGGTTCAACAGCTGACACTTGGATTTAATAGTTCCCTCCCCTTATCCTTAGGAAAATCATGCCCTTTTCATCATGGTTGCATTGATGTAGCTGGTTGGGTTCATTTTAATTAAAGTGCATATTTACATGATGCCAAAACTATAAGGTGACAGATAGCATGATATACCATCAACAACGATTCCAATCGCCGAAACATAACACAACCAAATCGATGGTGGGGCTTTTTCCTTTATCTCCACACCACGATTAATTACAATATATACATCATGTATCTTTTAATGAAAACAAGGTCAAAACAGGTGTATTACATTTGATCCCTCTCCGCTTTTGGTAGATCCCCCTCTACTATGGATCTATGTCGGTACCATATTGCACATCCACATCACTATACAACTAGCAAGTGATCTCAAAATGACTTGACATTTTTTTTTGGTAACAAGTATTGGACTCCATGACCTGAATTGAAGGCCAAGTGTCACTGCTGTTGACAATGCCCCAAAGAAAACAGAAACCAAAGAGGGAGAATTATACTACCATTACATCAATTTGGTGTCATGGAAAGTGTGACGTTAAGTTATATTATTAGTATTATACACCATTTTGTGGTTATAAATTATTCATTTGGATATTTCTAAATCATTCTCTCTAATTTATGAGGGCAAGCCACAGGAGGAGATTCCACATGTTTGCAAGACATAAGAGTTGCTTTGTTGATATTTTAACTTGGAGAAAATAGTCCTATCCAACAATCACTGAAACTTAAAAATTGTGATCTTCAAAGACTTTCAACGATCCTTGATCAATCATCAGTTATTATGATGTCTATGACGAAGTTTGTAATTACAATTTCGTATTTTCCCAAAGAAACAATTGTCGTTCACACACGTTTTCACATATGCATGCACACATACACAACAAAGTAAAGAAATAATTGTCAATAGATAAATATTGAAAGAAGAAAAAACATGAAGTCCATCAACTTTCTGGAATCACCTCCTATCCTCAATATATGTCTGCTGAATCGTTATAAGAAAGACAGTAAATTCTGCTACTTGCATTGATCTGATTTTCTCTTCCACTGATTGTAGATCCTTGTTTTCACATTTCAGATGGGTTTGAAATGGTGCCAGCTTCTAGCTCTTGAGGTGCAGGATCTTGAAAAAAAAAAATTATTCTTCTGATTTGAAATGGAATATGGTCGGAGGTAATTATGATGCATGGATCAAATGAGATAGAGTTAAAGAGCTAGTTACCGGGGAGTGCAAAAACCCATTGTATCCAACAAGCTTTCGAAAAAGTTACAGCAGTAAAACAGAAAAAGAAAAAGAAAATGATGGAAATCAAATGTGTAGAATTGATAGCACCTTAGAATATACAATGTGAGTTTCTCTTTGTTGTTCTCGGTTCTTGGAAACTAGTTGAGATAAAAGCATTAGTTGTAGCAAGAACAATTGATGCTTTAATCTATTGTGAATTCTGAAGTGTTAATATCTTGTTGTTGCTTGTAGCTTTTGGTGTACGTATGGGCCATATGACCACCGAGAGATTGACAAAATACCTATTGATATATCCAACCTGCCTACACATGGGATGGGGATTCGTCAAGGTCGTAAGCATCTAAGATGTGGTTGGCTTTGTCATTTTAGTATCCGCATACTCAAGAAGGCCCTGAAACACTGCCTAATCACTTATAATGAGATGAATCATATAGATAATCAGGGTAAAATTTGCCATGGACAATAGGTTACTGATTTTGTAGGCACAAGGGCATACCTCGCACCTCATATTAGCAAAGAACTATGTCAATGGGTAGAAAGATGTTTTCTTTTGGGGGATGTCTGCTGAATGTGTACATAAAAAACATCGTGAATTAGTGCATGATAAAGTATCCTCTTTTGAAATAGAGTTTGATCGAAATGATTTTCTTTCACGTGATGACATTGGCAATATAGAGAGAAAATTGAAACATGCCCAATATATGTTTGACAAGAATGATGCCCAAAGTGTGCGTATATGGCAAGCTGCAAACCCTGATAAAGTGTTCTACTACTCTGAGTTTGACAAAACCGTAGATGATGAGAGTCATACACCATTCATTGTAGGCATCCAACTACCATTACAGCTGGAATGGATGAGGAAATATGGTCATGATTGTATATTAGCAATGGACTCTACATTTGGAACAAATTGTTTTAAGGTATGTTTACATATCATGTATGTACTTTTTTTCTGTCATTTGTTATTTATAATATGATTCATTCATGTAGTGATGTCATATTTATTTGTGTGCAGTTCCAACTTTATACATTATTGGCATTTGATTGCCAACATAATGGTGTTCCTATGGCATGGGTCATCATGTCAAGATCTATGACCTCGGATATTTCCAAATGGATGGAAACACTACTTCTTAAAGTATGCATGGGTATGTTGGAATAGAAATTGAATGCATTCATGGTAGACAATGCAGCGACGGAGATTGGTGCAATTAGGTACATATAGCTAGTAGGGTGTTTTTTTTTCCTTTTCTCGAAATAAAATGTTTCACACAATATTAAAGACACATTATACAAATATGAATATATTTTTAACATTGTGTAACATATTTATCCAATAGGGGGACATTTCAATGGGAAGTCTACTTATGCAATTGGCTTGTCAAAAGGGCATGGCTAAAAAATATTTTCATTAAAGTTAAGGATGACACTACAAGGCATTCGATGTTTAATTGATTAGGTGACATTATGCACAACCACAAAAACACAGATTCTTCTCTTGAGGAGGCCAAGAGGTTTTTGAATGAATTCAAAAAATAAAATGCCTTTGTTGAGTACTTTCAAGCATGATGGTTGGACAAAATAGGTTTCGGTTCATACTATAATAACTAGAGATTTTTCTTGAATGAATAACCTATGGAAAATCCTCAAATGCTATGCAATATTTTCTATAGTTTTATAATTAACATGCTTTTAGATTTCAAATTTCATGTTTTCACAATAAATTCAGATTTTCCTAGCTATTTCTTTCACTCTTATCCTATTTGTTTAGCCTACTAGCATGTTCTATATTTATTAGCTTATGTTCTTTGATGTTTATCACGAATGTGGGAAAAATGTTGTCGTACTTTAAAGCATGCTAGACAAGAAACAAATGGGGCCATTGAGTCATACCATTCCGATCCAGGAGGATATTGGTGGCCACCCACCTATTCCACTTGGAGCCCCACCATTGTTTCTTTCAGTTTTTCAATTTCCTTAATTATAGCACAATTTACTATTTTTGGCAGTTTTCAGGTCCTAAACTTCTGGAGCCGGTTTGAGGCCCTAAACGACATTTTTTTAGCATCGAAGGGTCAAGAAAATATGAGTCTGTTTCAAACTCAATATTTTCCATTTATGGATGTAGTCCTTAAACATATATTTCTAATGATCTATCATGCGCGTCAAATGGAGGTAGTATGCTAAAGTTACGATCCCAAAAAATTGATGTAACAAGTTACCCAACGGGGCCCACATTCTGGCATTTCACCTCCTAGGGTTAGGTTTTTGGAGGTGTAGGGTTTCCATTGTTTCTCAATAATATATAGGCCTTCAAGCCTCAATGTAACACAGAGTTCAGAGGCATGTAGCCGCCAAATCTCTTCTCAGAGATAAGCTACCAGTACTCTAGCTAGTTTATTTCCATTTTGTATGTAAACAAGTTTCAGTTATTGATTAATGAAATGAAGTGTTATTTTTGCTGCATATTTGTTTCTATGGTTATTTGTGTATTCTGTTACGTTCCTGCATAAATCTAGATCAGTGGTATTAGAGCAATCTGCTCTTTCTCAATCCTTCTTTGCATGTCCCCAACGAGGGTGGTGTATAAAGAGTTAGGGCTCGATCTGGTTGAACCTTTGCAAGATCAGCCTCGCAAATCCTAATGGCCACCCATGGGGGACGAAAAGAAAGACAAGGGTGTAGAAGATCCTATCAAAATGTTGCTTGAGGAGGCCCTTGAAAAACAAAGGAACGCGATGATGGATAACTTCGCCCAGATCCTTCAACGACTTCCCACTGAAGGCACATTTGCATCTAGTAGCCACTCTAGAGGTGCAACCCTTTTTAAGGTACGAGTAAACTTCAACATTCCCATATTTTATGGCTGAATAGATGTAGACGCCGTAGATAGATGGTTGAATCTATTAGAAGGATATTTCTCAGTTCATGACTTTTTCGACCGAGAAATATTACTTTTTCTCTACTCAAAGCCGCCCCCCATGTCAAGGACTGGTGGGAAACCTGCTGTGAGTGAAAGGACGAGGAGGAACCCTCTCTATTCTCGGTCGTACCCACTTGGAATTATTTTCGAGATGCCATAAAGGGACAATATTATCCGGTGGGGAGCTATGAGGACAAGTACATACAATGGACTACGCTGCGGCAACAAAGAAATCAAGATGTGCATGAGCTAATGAATCTATTTCATACCCTGCACACCAAGTTGGGTATCAAAGATTCAGAGAAACATTTGGTGTTGAAGTACCGCAGTTGTCTGCACAGATACATTCAGGAGGAAATGGAGTTCCTCGACATCTCTTCACTTGGTACGGCATATTGGTATGCTGCCAAAATTGAGCAAAAATTCAAACATAAAAAGCGAGACTTTGGATCTGCAAATCAAAAGAAAGGGAAAGGTGCCCCCAAACCACAGAACCAAGTACACAGCGAAGGCATGGTGACTCAAGAAAAATTTCCAAAGCCGCAAGAAAAGAGCAACACTGCAAAGCCGAAGAAGGAAGTGGGAAAGTGGTGCGAGTTACATAAGAGCCCCACTCACAACACAAGTGAGTGTCGGGCCATGCAGTCACTGGTGGACAAGATAAATGCTTCTGAATCATATGCATACTCTGACACTGAATCAAAACCCGAGAAGGGGAATGACAGAGGGAAGAAGATTATCGATGCAGAGCCCAATGCCACCGTTGCCACCATGAAGATCCAAAAGGAAGAAACAGAAGATTCAAAGGAGGAGGAGCGTTTATTCCACTCCCAGATGTGGGTAAAGGGTTCCCTGCTACAATTGATTATCGACAGTGGGATCCAAAAGAACCTGATTTCAGCAGAGGTCGTGAAGCAGTTGGGTTTTCCGACCATAGCACACCCACAGTCGTACACCATCGGGTGGCTTCACCAAGGATGAGATCTCCATGTCAACTAGCTGTGCCGCCTTCCCTACAACATCAAGCCCTTCACCGATGAGGTATTATGTGATATTTCTCCTCTTGATGTTTATGATGTATTATTAGGTCAACCATACTTATGGAAGCGACATGTTGTGTATGAGTCCCGGCCTCATGCTGTTATTATTACGTTGGGAAATAATTTGTACAAGATACTAGAGGTACCACCTCCTACTGCTATCTCTTTGGTTACTCACAACAGAATTTCAACCCAAAATTTGACACCTTGCATGTCTAAAATTCGACACTTATCTGTCGCATTTTTGACACATACACTTTTTTTTGCCGTCAGTGGCATAACGTCGGATGTTCGACATTCTACTAATGTGGATCAAAGAACCGACAGACCATTGTGTCACATATTTGACTATTTTTCCTTCCAAAGTTCCAATCAAATTTGCATAAACCATCGGACATCCGACGTCCTTCAACCCTTGAAGCGTCGGTCGTCCGACGGACGAAAGTGTCGAAGGAATGGCGTTGTCGTTGGTGTTTTTATCCAGTAAGTGTCAGATAACCGACACCATCCGACACTGGAAGAGTTGGCCTTCCAACGCGGTCCGACACTTTAATCATCGGTTGTTCGATGAGTGGAAGCATCGGAGTCATGACACGGCCGTCGGATGTGTTTATCGAAGTGTTGGAAGCACGTCAAAAAAGCGACGCCTGTTGATGGATTTTTTTTTTAAAATTCCAAAGATTAACTATGAGTTCATGCTCATATATTTTGTCTCTTGTAGGAATCAACACATAATATTCCTACGGTGTGTCCTCTTGACAAAAATCGAAATCAACCAAAGCAGCCATAAAAATTCATTAGCAAAACCTAAATCTAAAATTGTAATTCTAAAATTTCAACTGTCTTCCACAAAGAATCAGAATTTTAATTAACTGTGAGGCTACCCTCATGTTGACTGAATATTTGTAGGTAATAGTATTGTGTATCGTTTCATGGTCTTATTGTCGCTTCCATCATCACATAAATCCACCTACAACATGTCCTACTAACATAGATCTCAAACATCTAGCAGTCAATGGAAATTTCCTCACTTAATTTCTTCATTGCATAACCTCAATAGTATGAAATGAATCTAGAATTACACACAATAACTGAAATATAAAATCACCTGTTGGAATTTCTATGCAATGAATTATCACTTATTCATGTAACAATAGCACAAACAACATTCTTATAATGATTTCCAAAGGTTATGGTAACTCAAATCATGCATCGGCACATCAATCGTTACACATCTGTATTGTCATTATATTATGATTATTACTTTCTTTAATTGTTCATTTTCAAGGTGTCTCCCTTCTTCACCCGATAGCAACATCAAGAGTTCACTTTCTCCCTTCATGATGGAAAAGAGGTCTCATGCTAGGAAAACATCAATAAAAGGTTCATGGGAATCTTGTGCAACATTAAAGGATTCATAACCCAACATCCTCATGGTCTCACACATGACATCACATCCACAACATGAGTATACTGCTCATTAATCCTTGGTTATTACTATTAGTCAGTTCAATTATGACACACACTCATATGAATACATGAAAGAATTTAACAAAATTTATTGAATCAAATATTCACAACTTGGTTCGTGCTCTACCTAGAAATAAGATACTCATACATGCATTCAACATTCACAAAGCTAGCATAAATAGATCAATTCATATAATTAAACATGGTTGAGGGACTCTTACCAAATCCCATTTCAGTACTTATGAAAATTAACATAACCAACTCATACCTTTCATGGTTTCCATTGATACCCTTGTTGTTACATTTGATGGTTGTTGGCAATACCCTTGCTCATGGGTAGATCATTATAGCAACAATATAATCAACATCATCAGTCTTGGTTTCATAAGTACATCAACAACCAGATTATATTATCAGGTAATAATCATTGAGAATAGGAAATAAGTTATTCATATCCCTTATGTGGCACTGTCATCGCTCGATACCTAACATATTATCATGAATAATATGTCTCAATATGATCACTAATTCATGAAATCTCCAATAATTCATTCACTTACATGTACAATGTCATTTTCATGTTCTAATCACTTATGCAAAGAAAACAACATCAATCACATGCTTATCATTCATGCAAGTAGTTTCCTCTTACTAGGGAAATGCAAGAAAAATAACAAGAGTAACAAGGGTATGGAATTATCCTCCATCTTGATCCTTTATCCTAGCTTATAATTCCATAGTCATGGATTGCTCAATGGCTTCCTACCATTCATATTCAAACATTATCCATGACAATTTTAATTAATAGACATTGGTTTCAGCCTAGAATTTGACCACTGAAGGAAATTTGTTTGGACCAGACATTGGTGAGTTGACAAGCAGATCAGATGATCAAGCTTGAGGTTAATATGTGGATTCTGTATTGATGACAAATTGACTATCCTAGAGAATGCGCAAGGAATACTTTTAATAGTTTTCTTAAATTTCTTTTTTTTTGAATGATGGACAACAAAATAGTATCCAGCACACTTGAGTCCTCGCAGGACTAGTCAAATGTATATTTTTATTTATTCCTTGGGAATATCAAATATAGTGATTTTAAAACACATCTCAGAGAACAAAGAAATCATGGATCTGATTTAAATATAAGTTAATAAACAAATCCTTTTAACTTTCAATATAAATATGATTCATGAGTCCTAACTAAAGAATTAAAAGACACTTATGGGAAATTGAACTCAACTTGACAGCAGTTAGAATTGACCCTGACTGAACTATCTTAAATGTTGTTTCATATGAAACCCAAAAAAAGTAAAAACAATACTAAGTTTAAACTTGCAATACCTTACTCTCATGCAGAAGGTGTTCATGATGTCCTTGTCCAAGGTTTCGAAAAGACTAATAGCCTGTATAACCATGTTATCCACTCTATTGACATTGAATTTCACATTGGCTCTATTGTAGCTGTGCCCAAGACCCAATTGAGCCTTCTCCAAGTCTATGTGATTTAATTACAGAGCTCTGTTTACTCGTTTTTGCATGATTCGTCAATGTCAAAACTAAATATCCATTCAGTTGATTGTATGACTCATTTTGCTCCAAACCAAGCCAGGATTACTACATATCAGCACTATGTACATCCATCAATTACAGTTACCTAGGATATGTATGAACAAAATTAGTCAATCACATGCAAAAATATTATAAATGGACAAACAGAATAAAACAATGTGGTTTAGACATTCCTTAATTTCTATACTCAGATTTATAATACAATCACACTTTGTCTCTTAGGAGACAAGTCACTAACGAAACAATGGACATACCTGAGAGAGAGAGAGAGATAGGTATATGGTATTGTTAAAGTTAGCCACTATCCTCCTGCCCATGAACATCTCCATTGGAAGAAGGCCAAACCTTCTTTCACTAGAATCAAAACCCAACAACACTGTCAAGCCCCAGGCCTGCAATCACATCCAGTTTTCCAAGACATTAACCGTGAGGATACTTGAACCATAATGCAGATTTAAACTTTTATGCATATCCCTAACAGACCTTACTACTGGAGCTTGATTATAGCAGATCTAGGATCTCTCTATTATCAGTTTCCTAAATAGCTAATTCTTTTTGTATGAGTCACATTGAAGTTGAAAAAATAGTGTAAAAACCCTTGAACCATAATGCATCTTTAAAGTTTTTTCTTTTATGCATATCCTTAACAGACCTTACTACTAGAGCTTGTTTATTGCATATCCAGGATCTCTCTATTATCAGTTTCCTAAATAGCTAATTCTTTTTGTATGAGTCACAACAAAGTTGAAAAAAGAGTATAAAGGGTGTTTTACATCATGGGTGGCCAAAAAGGCCTGGTACAATATATCTGTATTTCCAATGCATTCAAAGTTCTAATCCACACCGCCATCCACCATGTCTCTTATCACCTGCCAAATATCACTTGCCAAAGTGTTTATCTTCCCATGAGCTTTGTAGCTAATAGGTGTTAGAGAGATGACTATTATATACAACCATAATATGAGCTTTGAGCTGAATGTGTTAGAGAGATAGTTATTATATACAACCATAATCTGAAGTAGCAGTACCTCTTGAATGGGATTCTCGTGCTCTTTTGGGTTGATGCAGTCTATCACTCCCAGGGTTTTGACTGTAGTATATGTAATGCAAATAGTGAAACCCTTTATCTAAGGGATGCGAACATTATATATTTTGATATATCTAACTGATAGTGCATTCCGTTCCTAAATAATTACTTCCATAGAAATTTCATGCTACTATCCTGGTGAGTTAGGCTCATAAATTGTGGTCCACGATTACATTTCCATTAACAAATAAAATGTTAAGGGTAACTTGCCTCGAACATTTACTTGACTGAGCAGGGTTGAACTTTCAGTCAGAAGCAACATTTCTAACAAGCATACTACCTCTTGTGCTTATGTAAGACAATTCAAGATGACAAATTGAGTATCCTAGAGAATACGTAGGGAAGAATTTTAATAGTTTTCTTAAATTTCTTTGTTTTTGAATGATGGACAACAAAATAGTATCCAGCACACTTGAGTCCTCGCACGACTAGTCAAATGTATATTTTTATTTATTCCTTGGGAATATCAAATATAGTGATTTTAAAACACATCTTAGAGAACAAAGAAATCATGGATCTGATATAAATCTAAGTTAATAAACAAATACTTTTACCTTTCAGTATAAATATGATTCATGAGTCCTAACTAAAGAATTAAAAGACACTTATGGGAAATTGACCTCAACTTGATAGCTGTTAGAATTGACCCTGACTGAACTATCTTAAATGGTGTTTCATATAAAACCCAAAAAAAAAGTAAAAACAATACTAAGTTTAAACTTGCAATACCTTACTCTCATGTAGAAGGTGTTCATGATGTCCTTGTCCAAGGTTTTGAGAGGACTAATAGCTTGTATAACCATGTTATCCACTCTATTGACATTGAATTTCATGTTGGCTCTGTTGTAGCTGTGCCCAAGACCCAATTGAGCCTTCTCCAAGTCTGTGTGATTCAAGATATGTGATTCAATTACAGAGCTCTGTTTACTCATTTTTGCATGATTCCTCAATTTCAAAACTAAATATCCATTCAGTTGATGCTATGATCCATTTGGCTCCAAACCAAGCCAGGATTACTCCATATCAGCACTATGTACATCCATCAATTACAGTTACCTAGGATATGTATGAACAGAATTAGTCAAGCACATGCAAAAATATTATAAATGGACAAATAGAAGAAAACAATGTGGTTTAGACATTCCTTAATTTCTATACTCATATTTATAATACGATCACACTTTGTCTCTTAGGAGACAAGTCACTAACGAAACAATGGACATTCTTGAGAGAGAGAGAGATAGGTAGTTGTAGGGCAGAGTGAGACAAATACAGACCACAAGGTCACAGATCAATACTGTCAACCTCAAAACATATATAAAAAAAAACAAAATCTATTTGCATTTGCAGCAGCTGTCAACCCAACAGCTCTCCACCCACAAAACTCAAAATCCCTAATCGAGGTTCTACACCCAGCTTGATGATATTCAAACCAGATTCAGTTAATATTTTTAGGCCTTTCTGGCCACAAACAACTGCACCTAACTGGACTAAATTTTTAACAGCTACACTTATTGCCTCATGGCTTGGGCCTTGAGGTCCAAACTCCACTCGGCGACATCCATCCACAGTATCTATATTGACCAAAGAAACACCTTAACCTACTGGCCTGCAAGCAACTAATATAGCATAGACAATAATTTACCTTCCCAAAGCTAAATCACTATGTATCCTTTCTCAACTGCCTTTCAAAGACAACGATTCCCTCTGGTGTTACTTAGACGGAAAAATAGTGACAAGTGGATCCTTGGGAGAGGCTGGCAATGCAGGAAAAACATTGATCTCCCTTACAACCCAATTTATCCAAATTTATCATGCATTTCCCTTTGTAATTTATTATATAGGCTTTCCATGTTTATGCTTTGTGTTGTTGTTATGTTTTCTACAGGCTGGGAGCATGAGTTTATAGCATCCAATCCTTTTGTAGCTAGTGAATCCCTTTATTTTCCTAGAGAGATGGCAATAGAGCTTTTATGAAAGATTTATTTATAAGAAGACCAATGATCAGTGGGTCAATGCCTTTGATGCAGTGAATGGATTCTATGAAGGCCTTGGCTGCTAAAACAAATAGATATTGAAGTCGAGATATCTCACGGTCTAATAATAAAGTATTTTCCGGAAGAAGAGAAACTCTATAAGGCTTCGTAGTTGCTTTTTACTACAAGCAAACATAATGTTCTATTATAACCAACATCGATGGCTAACTATTAAGCACAATGATTACCATCTAACTACTTTGTATTAGCTATTATGCATGGGGCAAGGAATGCCTTATTGTCAATGAATTCATACAAAGAGGCAATCTTTAAGAGGGCCTTCATATTGAAGAGCATAAACCAATGATTCCATATAAAGACTGGTTTACAATGGCTGTGGAGTTGCAGGAGCATTAGATTGGCCCACTTTTGACAAGCAAAATGAAGCCCACGAAAAAGTTGATCACAAAAATAAATTGTATGTTTTTTCAAAGTTTTTTCTTAAAACTCCTACTCTAGCTTTGTTAATGCATTCTAATGATATAGGCTTGCCTATGGATTCACGGGGGAAACTTATCAAATATATTACTATTTCTTCTTTGGATTTATGGTAAAATGATGGGTGAATTCTAGGGTTTCATGCACATGCAAGATTGATGCTAGCATTGTTGGAAGAACACAAGCACAAGGAGGATCTAGGGTTTTCTTGGTTGCTCCATTGGTAAAGTTTGGTGAAATTATGCTTCTATGGATTGAATGGTGATTGTAATGTTGTGTTTTCTCTGAATTAGGGATTTTTACCAGCTTTTGTCAACTTTTACATGTTACAATTGAACATCCTCTTGAAGGAATTTTCTCTTGTTTGTCCTTATATCTCTGTTTTTTCCCTAATTAGGATCCTCTAACAAACCCCAGAGGTAAATATAGTAGTATTTCATGTGTAAATATACGCATTTGCGTGATTAGTGTAGTGTTAGATTAAATATAAATTTTTATAAACTAGAAAACCTTAGAAATTTATAAAATTCAATAATCCAAAAATAATAACAATTTTCAAATTATAAGACACCCTCAAATTTTGGTCTGCCTATTTAGCCCTAGATCCTCCAGTGCATCACCTATCTTCTTGTCTACATCCACGAACTTGAGAAGCAACCTAAAAAAACAGTCAAAAGTTAGATCTAGGGTTTCATACTTTGCATGTTTTAGGGGTTGGGATAATTTGGCCTTGATAAAAGGTTACTTTATGCCTTACAACGACCCCATTTAATTGTTTAGTAGGGAAATTTAGGGACTCTTTCATTACTGATCAGTGTTAGTATCGTTTATAGCCCTAAAACCTATCAAAAAGACCTGCAAAATAAACCAAGTTAGGGTCATATTTGAGTTATGGGGAAATCTCAACAATATAATTGAATGCTACCTTCCAAAAGCATTCTTTTAAGGCTAAGGAGTACTTGTATAAACCATTAAAAGGATGGTTAACTCAGCTGGTAATTCATGTTGATATACCAATGTGTACAATGGGGTGAAAAGTTACAAT
>LPNX010671571.1:45029-97223 GCA_001517045.1 Pseudotsuga menziesii
ATGGCCCCTCCCCCGCCTCACATCACTCTCAACTCTCCAAATCCAATGCCTATACTTGCAAATAACAATTTATTTCACTATTTCACAATGCAAATAACAATGCATCTAGAATGAAAATTATTTCACTCAATAGTTTAAAAATGATTTCATTAAATCATTCTTCAAAACATTCATTAAACCATTCAATCATTCAACAGCTGAAAAACACATTCATTAACTCATTCATTAAAACATTAATTTAGTCAATGGCAGAAAAAAAAATTAGTAAACAATTCAGTAAAGCATTCATTCATAAAACAGAGGAAAAAAACAATAATTTTTTTTTATAAATAAGAATTACTCAAATTTTTTTATAATTAAGAATTACCAAAAATTGTTCCATTCATCGAACTATACATGGATTGTTTAGCTGACAAATTTTTTCCTTCCTGTGCATGAAGACTGATTTTGTGCTATGCTTTCAAAAATATATTTCAAATTTACAAAAAGTTTTAGAGTGATGGATTTATAAAAGGCCTGTGCGGATATTTCGTGGCCTTGGAGTCATGTGTTTCCAAAATTTTCCATTCACCCCATTGCAATGTCAGACCCTTCTTTGAGAGCCTATCTGCCTCCTTATTTTGCTCCCTGTAAACATGAGTGAAAGAGATTGATTCAAAGAATGAGAGAACATGGGTTGTCTCTTCAAATAATGCATCTAGAGAAGCAGTTCTACATTTCTGTATCTTATTCATCCAGTTTATAGCCACCATTGAGTCACCATATACTTGTAACTGTCTGCAATTTCTTTCATTGGCAAAACAGAGAAGTAATTTCAATGTCATGAGTTTTGCATAGTTGTTGGTTCCAGTTCCCAGGCCCAAAGAAATTTGAAAAAAATGACTTTGATTTAGATATAAGCATGCACCTCCTAAGTTTGTGCATCGAATGCTTGTTTTCTTCCATCCAATTGCTAGACCTCCAAAGTGGCTGATGGCACTTTGAGCTGTGAAAGAGTTTTGCAGAAGAAGTGATGTTAAACTAGTTTCAACTTCCAGCTCTAGACCCATTGTTTCTTGTAGAAGGATGACTTCTGGTGATAGAACCTCCATCATCATTTTTAGGGAAAGATTTTTTCGGGTGCTTTCCAGACCCCTGCAGTTTAGGGAGAAAAATTTCATTTGGGCACCCCATCTGGGGTTTGCACTGCTCTAAGCGCCTCGAAAATGGTTGTTTTTCTGCCACTTTCCTGATCCCTGAGCGCCATGCTCTGGGCCATAGAGAGGTGAGATGGTATTCCTCTCCCTTTCCCTTTGGATGTGATCCTCGGATTTACCCCTAGTCATTTTGTAGGGATTTTTGGTTTTTGAGGGATTGGAACGTCCCTTGAATGAAGTTGGAAATGGATAGAGGAGGACTGAGTGCGCAAGTCATTTTTTATGGTGGAAGGGGAGGCTACCTGGTTTGAATTGGAGGTACTTTTGAATGCGGGGGAGGAGGTGACGTTTTTTGGGGGAGGGGGACTATTTGTGATAGGGGTAGGCAAATATTTTTCCTCATTCAGATGATTGCTAAGGGAAGAAGTGTTCATAACCGATGGGGGAGAGGCGATCGGACATTGTTCCATCTATTGAGGAGGCCCTTCTACTGCTACTGCTCTCACTCTTTTCGGTTGATCCAATGGTTGTTTTGTGCCCTCCGATATAAGAGGATTTTCGTTTGAAGTTGTGTTCGGATCAGTTTCTTTGGAGCTCGGGGCCTCTGTTCGCCTAACCCACTTCCTTCTTTCGATTGTTGAGGGAACAAAGTTTGGGCAATTTCTTGCCGAATGTCTTGTTTCATGACATTTGTGGCATCGAAACGGGAGCCCTTCATTGTCCAACAGCTGTCTTTTTTTCTTGTTTTTCCATACAAAATTAAAGGCTTCTGGAAGACTGGTTCTGATGTTCAAAGAGACTAGGATCCTAGCTACCTTTCTGATTTCCATCTGCTGAAATGAGAGGTCCGCTTCAATGAAAGTCCCCAGCGCTTTCCCGTTGTCACTAAGCGAGGCCAGTTTCCAGAATTCCCATGGTAGTCCTGGCAGGCAAACCCAGACTGGTATTGTATCTAGTCGCTCTGTTTTCACATCGAACAAGGGGGTCCACTGCTTTAGCTGAAATGAGGTTTTCCCATATGTCCAGACTCTGCTGCGTATTAGGTCTGCATCCTCTCTGCATCTGAACCGGAAGCCGAACCATCCCTTTACAAGCATAGTAATAATCAGGCCTTCACCTTGAAGCCTTGTCCAATTTGTCCTTACCCATTCCTTCATTTTCCCCAGTGTGGGGTTTCTTCCTCTGATTTTCCCGATTAGGGATAATCCGTCCATCTCCATTGCTTCTTCCATGGTGCACCTGACTCCACAAATTAGGTTAAAATCTCTTATAGAGGGATTTAAATAGTGATTCTTTCATTTCCTGGAGGTGATTTGGGTGCCTTCGTCTTCTGGGGTGGAGTTCCTGTTCGAGATTCCATCCAATTGTTCAGCGGCTTCTCCTGTGCGTGCTACTTGTGACACTGAAGGATCGATTTCCCTGTTTGGGGTTCCTTGTGGTTTCACTTGGGGAAGTTCGATGAAGTGGGTTGCTGCAGTTGTGCTCAAAGGTTGGCTGGAGTGGAATAATGAGTATGGTCCTCCTCCTAAGGCCAGGTTTAATGGTCGTGCTGCGAACACACCTAGTAGCTCTTCATCTGGTGGAGAAACGGAACCCTGCTCTCGGTTCTAGCTGTCAAATTTTCCAACATGTTCTACACTGTGTCCGAGGATGGTATACCAATAATTTCCGGTGAGAAGAAGATGTTGAGCTCTTGCTGCCACGGGTCAACAGAGTTATCTGCCATGTCTACCGGACCTACTCCCAAATTCACAAAAACCTCCAAATTGAACTGGACTATCCAAAACGACTACGAGTCATGACAATGTCCAAATACACTTGTCATTTTTTATTATATATTATTATATATTATATGTATTTTATTTTTATTTTATATTATATGTATTTTATTTTTATTATATGTTATTTTATATTATATAAATTGCCATAATAGTATTACGATATTTTTATTAAAAAATTTAAAATCATGTAAACCTTAATTTTTTTTATAAAAAAATCTATACCACCCGTCGGATATCCGACGCCTCAGTGTCAGATAACCGCCAGTTTTGCTTTCGCAGACGTTGAAGATCTGACCCTTGTAGTGTCGGTTCCCCGACACTACCAGGGTCAAAAATCTAACTCACGAGTGTCAGATATTCGACGGCTCTATAAATATTTTGTTATCGGCATTCTGCTGATTGATTGCTGTTTGACACATCCGTGCAAAATGTCGGATGATGTCGGATTATGACGTCAGAATTCAGGTTCAAATCCTGTTGTGACTGCAAAATAATGTAGTAAGCTCATTTCCAAAACTGGGAAGTTTGTTTTCTTGATGATCCGCCCTCAAGGAAAGAAGAAGATAGTGGCCACGACATCCAGATAGGGCCCCTCCGCACAACAACAACAAATGGGCAAGGTCATGCAGGAGTACTGGGACATATTCACCTCACCCACTAGGGTGCCTCTCCACTATCAGGTCAAGCACCCCATCGATCTGACCCTAGGTGTACCACTTCCCAATGGACTGATCTATCGACGCTCTGTTTTGGAGAATGATGAAATCAAGAGGCAAATTCAGGAGCTGCTGCAAAAGGGTCACATCTTGACAAGTTCATCACCCTGTGGGAGCCCGATCATGTTGGTACAAAAGAAGGATGGGACTTGGAGACTCCGTATTGACTATCAGGCGCTAAACAAGATCACTGTCTAGAATAGGTACTCGATCCCAAGGATTGATGATCTCATGGACCAGCTTAAAGGGGTGAAATATTTTAGCAAGATCACCTTAAAGTCTGGGTATCACCAAGTACTGATCAAACCGATCGATGTGTGGAAGACTACCTTCAAATCCAAGGAGGGCCTTTTCGAATGGTTCGTCATGCAGTTCGGGCTGACGAATGCTCCTGCAACCTTCATGAGACTTATGGATGACATCTTGCAGCCATTCACCAACTCATTTGTATTAGTTTACTTGGATGACATCCTGATATTCAGCCAAACTTGGGAAGAGCACCTCCACCACATCTGACAGGTCCTCCAAACACTGTGGCAGCACAAGTTGTGTGCCAATTTGGACAAGTGCACTTTTGGCATGACCCAGGTTCAGTATCTGGGATACATTATTGATGAGTGTGGGGTACATGTGGATCCAACCAAGATCCAAGTCATTCGGGATTGGCTAGCCCTGACTACTCTAACAGAGCTTCGCATCTTTCTGGGCCTTGTTAATTTCTACCGCAAGTTCGTGTTGGGATTCTCTCATATCACTTGGCCCTTGAGTCAATTCACCAAGGGAGGAGTGAAAGCAAAATTATTTTGGTCAGAAACTAAACAGAAAGCGTTTGCAGAATTGAAACATCGCCTCTGTTGTGCCCCAGTGCTCACATTACCAGACTTGCAACAACCATTTGAGATCGAGACAGATGCCTCTAACTATGCTATTGGGGCATTCCTTACTCAACAAGGGCATCCAGTTGCATATCATAGTGAGACACTGTCCGATGATTGTCCAAACCAAAATCAATGCATTTTTAGCCTGTTTTCAGCAGTGATGCACTCATTGCCTAATATCAAATTCCTGATATAATAACCAAATATGCTCCATTATCCAAAACTATAAAAACAAATAACTAAAACCACTATCAAATCTAAATAAAACAAAAAAAACATCAATCAAATACCAACCTGAACCTCACTGGGATCGAAGTAAATAAACATGAAATAGCCAATAACAAGTCCAGTGGGAATGCCAAGTCCAAAACCAATGAAATTCAATAGAGTAGTAAAAAAACCCATCTCCCTCAGCCTTTTATTTCATAAAGTAATCAAGCTCACAAGATTCAGAAGAGTTACGGTCCAATCCAGACAATATCAAGAACCCTAATTGGCATGGGTATCATGCTATGTTAACAGAGAACTTATTCCTTAGAAGTCCTGAAATCAATGTATTTGCTAATCCTTTTGAATTAAGAAATGTATCCAATGGCTGCGCTAATAAAATAATGGAGCAATCCTACATACCCAAGTGTCCTCTCCAATGGCTGCACTAATAAAATAATGGAGCAATCTTGCATGCCTAAGTGTCCTCACCTCCTTTAGAATCACAACAACATTTGAAAATCCCACCTATATTATTGAACATAATTTTTTATTTGCATATGAATGGTCAATCTAAGGCAGTCAATCTGACATTGGCTCAATTTTTTATAATGTATAACTATAAGCATCCTGTGAGTTGGGTTGAAATCCTACCATAAATATTTTATTGTTATAATTACATGGTACTCGGTACATACATCAACACACGTGTCTACATTTTAAACCTTTTTGCAACTTTTTCCTTAGACAACATTTGCATATTGCACCACACTTTTTCTGATGACATCAAATAAGGAAAAATTATAGAGTGCAAGGAATAAGGTAACAATATAAATGTATTTTGAGTTTCAAACATATCAGCTAATGAGGAAGGCCTCCAGGCCAAATTTATAAAGCACTATTGATCTTGCACTGTTAAGCTTTCAAATGAATAAGGGGAAGGTGATATATTGTGAAACCAACCCCTCCAAAGATATATCCATCAACAATATCCATTACAAATGAACCATTAAATAATGTGAAACCATAAACAATAAAACATAGCAACAACCTTTCAATACATCAGCAATATTTTTTTATTGAAAATTATACATGGAACAAACTTACAATTTTACACCAACCATTACATCATGGGGAAAACATTCTTCTTTATTAAAAGAGCCACACCATGAGTGACACCAAAACAATTACAACAAACAAGCATACACATATCGAAGATGTGTAACAATGTACAAGCTTAAATTTTAATGAAATAGATGTTGATAACATTTCATTTTTCACACCCCCCCCTGGAGTGGACATTTCACCAGATAGTATATCAACAAACATCCTATTTATATTTGATCGGTGGTTGATCGTAACGGAATGAAATTCAACAGAAATGGTTCTTGCTTCTACATGAAGCGGCATTAAATTCCTTTTTCTTACTTGGTATATTCCCTTCATTTGGTTACATAGAAGGAGAGAGTTTGTGTATACACATATGTCATTGGCACTGTACATTTTGGTTGTTTTTAGCCCTTCTATAAGCGCAATGTAATAAGCTTTGTTGTTTGTTGTCCTCCCACGAATCTCTCTTTTCCTTTGGAAAGCATCATTCAAAAAATTATTGCGCAGGACATATTCAATGATGGCTTGTCTCGGGTTGTGATAACAGGACACTTGAATGCACAGTGTCCATTCTTGCACCATCTTGTTTGTATCAGACGAGCTAGAAAAATAAGAACAAAACTAAAAGAAAACAATTTCTCATGAGATGTCAATAAATTTTTTAGATTTATCACATATATTCAATATATAAGTACATATGAAATTACAATGGAATATTGCCAAGGAAAATAGAAATCCCTAGTGAGAAACAGTTGAATTACCTAACCAATTGGTTTGGTTTGTTGATGCTTCAACCTGTACATAAAATAAATAAATAAAATATCAAAACTGGAATCCATATAAATCTATATGAGAATGTGCAAATATACATTATCAAGAATATCGAAACATTCTATGTTATGGTATACTAAGTTATTCTTCAAAGTGGAGCTCTGAGTCAACCGGTTTCAGAATTTTTTCTACAATTTAATCATATTTTACTGTTGTTTATCGTATTTCACATATTTAATCATATTTTAATCATAATCACTACTGCATTCAAAGTGGAAGCATTCATTTTTTTCTCACAATAAAATAAGCAAATATTGCAGTAAATATGAGTGATTATGAAGCAAGAAGAAACGAAGTTGATGCAGGAAAATATGAATAACCCTGTTATAGTTGATTTTACCACACATGGTTGATCACATATTTATGGCCTTCCTTGTCCCTCTGCATACTTTTTAGACCCCTTGGACTGATATTATACTTTGATGTTTCCAATTTCAACCCTTAAAACACCTGTTTATTGTTGTACGTGACTTTTAAACCCATACTTGCATGTATACGCGACTTTTTACCTCAAACCCACGTACAATGGGATGTGTGCAAAAATCCAAATATTTTTGGAGTTTTCCTTCATGTGTGTCCAAACCACTTGACTCTTGGCCTTCCATATTCCTCGAGATCGCTCGGATTTGAGCCTCCATTACCCCTTTGGAGTGCTATATAAGGAACCCCTTGGATACATTGAAGGATAGGAATTGAAGAGCAGCAATACTATAGCCCATTGTTGTCGTAGCTTGCATATACTTGATTCTATATCCCTTTGTCCCTTTGGAGCACTTTGTGTTCTTCCCAAGCTTACCTTTGCGTGTGAGCTTGCTATCGAGAGATGGAGGATTGAGGTGGTGGAGGACTCAGTTTCTCCGATTCGTAGACGTGCCGACAGAGCATGCTTGTCTTGTTCGCTATTGTTGAGAGCAAATTGCTAGCACAAGCGGAAATGTAAAAGGCTCAACAGGGATCTACTTCAACCGTCCAGAATAAGGTATGATTTGAGATCCTTTAGTGTTAGATGTTTGGTTTCTCTTGCATATTGGAAAGGATTGATTTCTCAGGACTAGCCGTCTATTGTGGTACACCCCAAGCCATAGGAAGTCTCTCTGTAATAGAATTGACGCCCATACTGGGGAAGTTCCTAGATGTTTCTCTTTGGGGTTTTTCGATATTCAATGTACTTGAATTGCTCTGATTTCTCTGTTTCTGTGTCGGTTCTGGGGGAATGTTTTCCTAGTAGGGTCCTGAAGGAGTAAATTTTGTCTCAGCTTGTCTTTTCTCCTTATTTTTCTTCCTGTATGCAGGTTTAGCTTTCACAGTCGTGTATACATGCGAGTTTTTCTTGAATAGTCGTGTATGTATGCTGGTTTATTGAGAACAGTCACGTATGCTTTGATTTTGAGCTTTATTGGGAGGATTAAGTGTCGCTGGGTGAGTTTGGATGATTGTTGAGTCTTCTTGGATGCTTCTGGAGTCTGTATACACCCTCTGTTTCTAACCAGAGACTGTTTTTAATTTGATTTTTAGAAATGTTCTTGTCATTCATTTTCTACTTTTTATTTTGAGATTAGTGCATTAGGTCTCTTTTACCTTGGTGCTTTGCTTGGCTACTATTTGTGAGTGGTTGCATAGTCTAAGGGTTTAGAGTCATCTTTTTTTATTTTATATCTCATCTAATTCAAAAATTCAAAAATATTTTACTTTTTGCATAGTTATACATTGCTTGCATTTTGCATCAGCATGGTACTTGCATTAGGTTTGCTTGGTGAATTATAGTTAAATTTTCATATAGGAATGATTGCATGTACATTTGAAGGAAAAATTTTGCACTTCACATAGTAGCATACCATGTTTTTCATTCTACACAGTGCATTTGCATTGCTTGTTAGGTGTGCATTTTACTTCATGTTGTGTCATAACACCATAAGTTCCACGACCATTACCCTTTGAGTAATTACAGCCAATTAAAATCAACGCTTAATAAAATGAATTACACTCTTTTCTTTTCTAGGATGCATCAACAAGATTAGGTTTTAGGGTCTTGGAATACTTCATTGTAAGTTAATTCTCCAAGACCACTAAAAAACAATTAGGTGTCTGTCCAGGTGAGAGTGTGAAACCCTTGGTATAATTAGTGTTTCTCATGATGCTCCTCTTACACGGGAGTTAAGCACGATGCAGTGCACACGATTGTGACTGGGATGACCCTTGGTTAGTTTCTATGAGCACTAGAGATATTTCCAGGATTGTATTCGTATTTGGGGGCCTTTGAGGTATTGACTGGTGCACCCCTAGGGTACCAGTTGTGCTTTTAAGCTTCAGGATTTGCTACCCTTCCCATACGGTCAATCCCACCTGCGACTGTCCACCTGAGCATTGGTTATATTGAGGTGACCTTAGTTTCCTTACCTAGGTTATCGAGCGGGTATTTGCAGAGGTTATTCTGCAGGTTTCCCGGTCAGGTAGGGGTCGGACAGCACAGTCGCTATATGCATTGAATATGAGAGCCACTATAATTGGTTATGAACCTCCGCTTGTTGTGTATGGGAGTCTCAAGCCTCTCCTAGGTGAGACATACCCGCTTCATTCGGGAGCTCACTTATCCTACCCTTGGTTTTCTTGTTGTTTGGATTTAGATTTTCTTAGGTGTATGCTCCATGCACAGTAGTCTACTTAGGGTTGCGTAGATAGATTGAGTATTTTCTTTTTGTTTAGTCATTGTGGATCCGGGTGCAGCTCCCCATCTCTCTCATCATTTAGAAGGTCTTCTACCTTATATCTCCTCCTCCCTTGGGAGAGAGAGCCAGATAGTCTGGGCGGACTAGTCATCCCTTTGATTCACACAGAGATCTCTCCATGAGTCATCATGAGCCTAAGGTCTCGGAGCTTCCACCTTCCCCTCCTCTGGTGGTGGAAGTTGAACCTTCAATCACATATGGAACTCCACTTGAGTTTGGTCCTTATGGGGCTGGGCAGTCATAAGATGATTTATCACAGTTTCCTGATTACATTAGCTTCGACCCTCAGTATTGGTTATACTATCCGGGTGAAGAGAATATCCATGAACCCACTAGCACTGGCCACATTCGATATGGCATGCCTGATATTCCCCATCCTAGTCCGGCTCCTCATGTCGAACCAGTTGGTGATCCTAGCACTGCGCCTGGGGGCACTTCAACTCATTTTCATGCGTAGAGGTTTGGTAATAGTAGTCACATTGTGCCATCCACTCCAGTGGTGGAAATTCCTTCACACACACATCCCAGACCTAGCACTAATGTTCCTCTTCGGGAACCTTAGTCGAGACATGTGAATATTGGGGGTACAAGCTACATTCTTTCACATTTCCCATCGTCCTCTCAATATGTTCCTTCAAATTCCTTTTTGATGCATCCTCTTCCTAACTCTAGTGGTCCTTCGAGCCAGAGTTCAACTGAAATCCATGTTTGTATTGCGACTGCTAGCACTGGTGCCTCCTTCTGTGTCAGGAGGTCATGTACCTATTTCTGGATTGTCTCATGGAATACCTTGTGGATCATCTCATGGTCCAGCTCACGGATCTTCCCATATACCTACCTATGGACCATCTTATGGAACATATTATGGGACATCTTATGGATCATCCCATGGACCATCTCATGGTCCATCCTATGGATCTTCCCATGGACATTCTTATGGACCATAGTACGGAAAAAACTATCAACCATATGGGTATGGGTATCAACAACCCTGTTACTCTTCTAACTATGGATTTGTAGCACCTCATAATCAAGGTACTCTGCATTATAATTCTTCCATGCAACCATTCATGGGTCATATGGGAGGAGGTTATTATCCCACTGGCCAAGGACATGGTGAGTATATCAATCAACCTTATATGAATTAGTCCTATTAGGGAGAGTGGAATCGACCGACTCAACCTAGGATCCCTTTCCTTGCGACCTTGAACCTACCTAATTTATCGAGATTGACAAATGATCCTGTGTCTCATAATCTAACATGGCTAACAGTCCCTACCAATATTCCTTCGGACATTCCCAAATTCGAAGGTAAGGCTGGTGAAGATCATGGTGAGCATGTCACAACCTTCCACCTTTGGTGCTCTTCTAATTCCTTACATGATGACTCCATTCGTTTGAGGCTATTTCAACGCACCCTCATAGGTCCTGTGGCGAAATGGTATATAGAGTTACCGAGGGGGTCCTATACTACGTTTGATGACCTTTCCATGACTTTTCTTAATTATTTCCAGCAACCCGTACGTTACGATGTCGGTACTGAACTTTTTTCGACCTTCCGGTAAGACAAAGCTATGCATATTTCGGATCATATTCAAGAGTGGCATAGACAAAATGATTAACGAAAGCCTTTATACCACTAGAGTTTCTTCTAGAGTGGTTCCTCAATTCATTGTTACCTTACATCGCGAAGGATGTTTCCACATCCGGAGTTCAAAATGAGGACCAAGCTATTTTTAGGGCTCAAGAGTTGGATTTTATCTATGCTCAATCTAGACTTTTGTATGAGATTATCTCAAATGCTCCAAGATCCAATTTCAACCCCAATATTAAACCTGGGCCACATGCCGATGGTATTGTTGTCTCCATAAGCACCAAACCTACAGACTCAGTTACGAAACAAGTGATCCAGTTATTGCTTAACCAACCTGAATCGGGACAAGCCATGACTTCGTCTCAACCTACCCAACTGACAAGTGTACTTTCAGTGCAAATGTCGAACCTGAAAGACAACCAGTAGCCTGGAAGGAATAAAAAGAAAGGAAAAATAATCGTAAGGGTGGGAATAAAAATGAAAATGGTAATAATAATGACAATAACACAAACAATGTTGGGGGGGACAAGCAGCCTAAGCCTAAGGTGAAATTTCCTTGTAAGTTGTGTAAGGACGATCACCTCACTCACTTGTGCCCTCGTATGGAGGACGCCTCGAAGTTCATATTACAGGTCCCAACTATATTTACTAATCCTTTACCTAATAATCAAAATATGAACTCGAGGACCATTGATCTTGGTTGTGCGTCTGGTGGAACTCAAAACCCGTCAGAGGCCACTAGTGGTCATGGTTGTATCAACATGGTGAGATTATGGTTCATCACAACTAGACCTTGGGAAAGATCTTGATCCACCCGAGAAATATTTGCGAATTGAAAAGCCTACGGCTAAACCTAAAGCTTGGACTCACATTCCTAAGGGATTCTTGAAGTGCTCGGGGCACAATCCTAATGCTCGAGCCACCCAGAACTATTCAATTGTCGAGGATTTGGGCCAGACTCCTTGTGCGATGTCCGCATTAGAAGTGCTTCAGACTTGTCCTTCATAGAGAAATGCCTTGTTGTATGTTCTTGGGGTTAGTGATGATATCTCTTCTTCCATGATCAAATTTGAAACTCCTGGAATCCAGCCTCGCTTTCCTTACTACGTGTCTCTTTTGATTCATGTAGAGTGTCTCAACAACACCATCATGCGTATTGTCATTGATGAAGGCGCTGCCACTTCTGTGATTTCTTTGTCTTGTTGGAAGGGCTTAGGTTCTCCCACGTTGTCTCAGTCTGCCAATATGTTGACTGCTTTTGATGGAAGGTCATTTCGACCACACTGTATACTTCCTTCTCTATAGGTCCAATTGGGAGGGAAGACTGTCTCGATCAAGGTCGAGGTGGTTGATGTGCCCCTTGACTACAATATTTTGTTGGGTAGGAACTGGATGTACAATATGCAAGCTGTAGCTTTTTCCCTATTCCGAGTGGTTTTCTTTACGTTTAATGGGAATATCATTACTATTGATCAAAAGTATTTACAGAATCTGAGTGTTAACGCATCATTGGGAGCTTCTATCTCGATTATCAATCATTCTCAACCGACAACTAAGAATGTGGGTGTGGGTATGTATCCTTCTCTCATGGGAACCTTTAGTTGTCCTATGCCCATTCTTATGATTGGGTCTAATCTTGATGGGGTTTCATCCTTGTCGAATTCAGTATCCTTTTGCACTACCCATATGGAATATCCTTGGATTCTTCCTTCACTGAGTACTTCGAGTGGGCCTGTCGAGACAGACATTCTGTTGCCTGCAACAATGGTGGCGTATCAAGCGAATATTGATCATGTTGTAAATCCTAGTCCTTCCTCTTCACAAATGGAGGAGGAGGACCCTTATGTGCTTCCCGCATGGGAAGTAGAGTCTTCTCACTCTCATGACTTCCTTAATGATTTTTTTCATCGGATGAAGATATTCTTGAGGCCATGTCTGGGATTGAACAACCTTGGGAAGAGTTGCACCATAGATCATATTTCCTTCCTGAGCTTGATTATTTAGAGTGTGATGACTTTAGGTCGATTCTAAGCGAGAAAATTGGTAGCCCTGTGGTCCCATTAATCTCTCCTGTTCAAATGGTTGAAGGGAACATGGATAACCTATCACCAACAATTCCTACCAACATTTCTCGTGATCATCGTAAGATTGAGAATGTCTACATGTGGGTAGATTGTTCCCCAGATGATATTAAAGAGTATACCGAGCTGTTTAAGGAGTTTCATGATATTTTCGCTTGGTCATATGAATAAATTCTAGGTATAGACCCTCGTATTGTTGAACAAGAAATCAAGACTTATCTGGATGCAAAATTTGTTCGACAACGTTTGCGTGCCGTGAATCCTAGGAAAGCACCCGCCATTAAAGATGAGATAGAGAAACTGCTCAAAGCTAGTTTTATCTATCCCTAATATGCATTGATTTTTGTGATTTAAATCGAGCATGTCCTACAGATAAGTTCCCTACACCATTTATTTATGGGTGGATTTTTTGGATATAATCATATACAAATTAAGCCCGAGGATCAACACAAGACCGCATTTATTTGTCCTTGGGGAAATTTTGCATATTGGAAGATGCCCTTCGACCTTAAAAATTCCAGAGCTATGTTTCAGTGGGCCATGACCTTGATCTTTCATGATCTTAAAATGATTATTGAAGTATATTTGGATGATCTCGCTACTCATTCTCATTTGAGAGTGTGTCATCCTTACCATTTGTGATTAGTGTTCGAAAGATGTCATCATTATCAAGTTTGTTTAAATCTTCATAAGTGCATCTTTTGCGTGAAAGTTGGTCATTTACTAGGATTCATCATATCCAAGGAGGGTATTAGAGTCAATCCCTTAAAGGTTGATGCAATACTTCAATTGTCTCCCCAGCATAACATTTGACACCTTCAATGTTTACAAGGTATGAAGAACTTCTTGCGAAGGTTCGTGGTCAATTTTTCCAACTTGACTAGAGGCTTCATGCATTTGTTGAAGAAGGACACCTCTTTTTACTGGGATGAGTGAGCCTAGGAGTCTTTTGATTCTCTTAAGAAATCCTTAGCAACGGTCCCCATGCTTAGTCCACCAAACTATAGCCATGACTTCTTGATTTATGTGGCCACGTCTCAGGAGACAATTGTTATGGTATTTGTTCAAGAGGATGAGGAGCTCCATGAGCATGTCATATATTATTTGAGCCTAAACCTTATTGATGCAGAGCTTCATTATTCCCATGTGGAGAAGGTAGCCTTAGCCACCGTTCATGCGGTTCAGCATTTGAGACATTACATTCTCCTTCGCCAAACTTTGGTCATAGCTCACATCAATCCATTTCAGTTCATCCTCACTAGAAGGATGATTGGGGGAAAATATAATAAATGGATTGTGATTTTGCAAGAGTTTGATCTCGAGTTTGTTTCGGTGAAATCGAAGAAATCGTTAATCTTTGCTGAGCTCATATCAGATTTCCCAAATTTGGAGGAACATGAGGTTTATGAGGATTCTTTTGTCGATGAGAATATATTCCTCATCTCAACTGTGGACCCTCGATACAGGATATTATCGTTTATTTTCAAACATTGAAGGTCCCTACTCACCTCTCACAGGATGAGCGACAACAACTATGTCACGTAGTGAAGAACTACCTCATAGTGGATGATACTTTGAAACGTCATGGGGTGGATTCCATTTTACGTCGTTGTTTAACTCATGATGAGGTTGAGGTCATGCTTAATGATTTCCACGGAGGGGTGTGTGGTGGTCATTTATCTAGGATTTCTACATCCCAACAAATCCTAAGAGTGGGATATTTTTGGCTGTCTATCTTTAAAGATTGTGTTAATACGGTCAAGAAGTGCCACCCTTTCCAGGTGTTTGCACATAATATCCACTCGTGTACTGCCCCTTTGCATCCTATTGTCACCTCCGGTCCCTTCACCAAGTGGGGGCTTGATTTTATGGATTACAACCCAGCTTCGGCTAGGGGGCACCATCATATTATTGTGGATGTCGATTACTTCACGAAATGGGTAGAGGCTATGCCCACAATTAAATCTGACGGTGAGACAGCCATGCATTTCGTATTTAACCAGATTAACACCCGGTTTGGCATTCCGAGAGAGCTTGTCACTGACCATGGAAGGCACTTTCAGAATAAAATGATGGAAGAGTTGGCTTCCAAGTTAGGATATAAGCAAGAGCACTCCTCTTCTTATTACCCTCAAGCGAATGGACAAGTTGAAGCAGTGAACAAGTCACTTAATTCCATTCTCCAACGAACCATTGCATAGAGAAAGAATAATTGGCATATCATGTTGTATCCTACTTTGTGGGCCTATAGAACCGTGGTTAAGACTACCGCCCTCCGGACTCCATGTGGAGCAATGTCTACTCTAGGGCTTAGCCCTGGCACCCGCTCAAAGAAGAATGTGCTCAGTATGCTTCCAAACACGAAGTTCCACACCCTACCCATATTGAAGCCACTAAGCTGTTGTTTCATGTTGCTCAACAGCGTAGTACTCCAGTCATATATTGTAGGTCACATACACTCTACCACAGAGAACATCATTGGCCATGAGGCCTAGTGGAGTGACACCAAACCTACAATCCTGCCTAAGGCCAAGAGTATGGCTTTTAGCCCCATAATCTAAATCGAGTTTGTTAGGATTTGACTCCCAACCTTCTCTATATTTGGAAGGCAGTACACAACTATGTAGTCATCTATGGTTAGCCTGCCTCTTGGCCCACGAGATCAGATATTCACCACCTCCCCTCTTTGGGACAAACCTGTAATGAAATATATGTCCTCAACCTCAATACTGAGTGACATCCCATCTATCTGAAAAGTTTCAGACTTTGGATCGCAGTAATCTGCCAGCAGCTGGAGTAGTCTTGGCTTTGCCCTAAACCTACCAAGACACCAAAAATTGTATAAGCCACATGCCTGTAATGCTTGTTGAGCCATGAGGTCATCTTGAACAGCTTCCTCAACATCACCATGTTCCCTCTCTCTCCACTCTAGTACCATCCTGCACACAAAACACAATTTTTTATCAGTATTTTCCCATAAAATCCTTGTTCGCGGCCCTTTACACGGTTGTCTTCAAAATATCCGCGTATATACGTGGTTTTCATGGCATTTTCCATGTATGGCCAGCCCTATACATGGAAAAATTCCTGATTTCCACGTGGGCTGAAACTCCCAAGTTGGGATGGCCTAAAAAATTAAAATTGACCATGAAAATTTAAAAATTTTATATCAAAATGAAAGAGAGAGGCGAGAGAATTTACCTGGATCAAACATGGAGGGATTACACCAGATGATGCTCCCATAATTTGCTTCTGAAGTTATGGACTCAAATGCACTATGGTGGGTAAAAATTCAAAATGGTATGAAAATTTTAATTTTTCACTATTTTATAGAAAAAATTTGAAATTTTTACCCACTTTCTATAGTTTTTGACCATTTCTGACCATTCTGGACCGTTTGAACTAATTTGATGTTGTAGGAGCCTGTTTTGAGTGCGGTTTGACCGTGTCTTTGACCCATTCATGCCTATTGTAGGTATTATGTCTAAACTAGCATATAGGTTAGGTTTTCACATCCGCTTTCATTTTTCATAACCTTATGACTATTTCATCTTAACCCTAGGTACGAATCCATTCCATCTTGTCACAGAACCTTCTTGCTGCTTTTAGAAGTGAGCTGATGTGAATGGTAGAGATTTTCCATACATGGGTACCCTAGTTAGATCTTATTTTGCATTTGGTTCCCATGCCGACATTCCTCCTTTAAGGTGTGGGAGTCCTTTGTATAGTATCACCATGACTTTGAGCAAGAGATTCATACTCCTTTTGAACTTTATGTTGGCATTTCCCCTAGGACTCCCGTGTATATGTCAAGTTGTAAATGCATTATCATGAGTTTTTATTGCCTTATTGAGCCTTATGTTGGCTTCCCTGACTTTGATTACCAGCCATATAGGCCGAGGTTGTCTCATGTCTAGCCAAGCAAAGCCTTTTTACATATCTTTTGTAGCTTGATTCCCCATTTTTTACCGGGAGGGGACCCTCCCTCGAGTGTCATTATCCTGCACATACTTCCTTGCATTGAGCATAGGTATGTTCCACTGCTTGGAACTAGTTTGCTTGTCCCATGACACTCATCTCCTCCTAGATTTGTAACTATAAAGCACTTTTATTCTTTTTCAAGCTTTTCAAAATATTTGAAAAAGTCCAAAAAAATCAAAAAACCAACAATAGAGGAAATTTGGGGTCTAAAATGCACCTCCTAAGGAAAATAATAAAATAATAGTTAAAATAATAAAATAATAGTTAAAATAATAAAATAATACTTATTAATTTTGGAGGAAGAATGAAAAAAACTACTTTTTGTGTTCGTATTTTCGGCATATCTCCCTATGTATTTACTCAAATTCTGATCGGGAGAGCTCGTTGGATGAAGAATTTAAATCCGCATCCAACGAGTACCCACACTACATACTTTTGACAGACCCCGCTACCCCAAAAATAAGAAATACCTGAAAAAACGTGATGATGATGTCATCATCACATTTTTTCAGGTATTTCTTTTTTTTAGGGTACCTGGGTCCATCAAAAGTATGCAGTGTGGGTACTCGTTGGATGTGGAATTAAATTCCACATCCAACGAGCTCTCTTGCTTGAAATTTGAGTAAAAAGACAAGGAGAAATGTTGAAAATACGAACAAAAAAAGTAGTTTTCTTTTATGACAAATATGTCAATTCAACCATTATGGTTGACTCATTTTATTGAAATTCTATTGGTTCTTGAATTCCAACTCACAAAATTTGTTGTTGGCGCGTTTTCTTATAAGGCCCATTTTAGACCCCAAATTTCCTCTAATGAAAGCTGGACAAGAAAAGATGTTATCTTTGGCAGCAGTTGAGTCGTGTCGCTTTCAAATAGAGCACTGAATATCACATTCATTGGTTGGGTTATTAGTTTGAATTTAGGAGTTGTACTCCTTACTCTGAGTTTATCTCCATCCACTGGTTAAGCTTCCATTCCCTATGGAGACTCTGTTGATTCCTCCTGTGTCACAGAGATGTCCCAATTTTCATATTGAGTCCATGCTGCCTATATTTAGTCACCATTTTCCTTTATGCTATTGTTCGAAGGAAGTTGAAGCCTGAGTCGGCCATTCCTCAGTTGTCTTGACTTTGCATGTGGGTCATTCTCGGTACGGTTACTGGTTCGTGCACATCTTGTTCGAGTTCTTCCACATTATACAACATTGTTGAGTACCTCGTGTTGGTTGATGGGGGATGCCTTAATTCCCTCCTTCCAGCGGATTCCATCCCATAGACTTCAGATCATTTATTCTGGGATAGGAGTCTAGAGTCATTTGAGTGCCTTGAGACTTACAGTCATCAGTGGTAGGTTCTCTCACCATCGACAGCTTTGGGAATACATCAATGTCCCTTGATCAATGGATTCTTTTAAGTGTTCAACCTCAACACATTTATTCACACTTTTTATATTGCACTCTAGTACCTTGATTCCCATTTTTGTTATCGGTGGGTGACCTTGCATCTGTTAACGGTATACATCAATGACCGGTAATCAGACGATGGACTACTATGCTCGACCTCGACACCTTTATTCGCATAGTAGGACATGTACTCGTAGAGGTTTGTGTAGAATACTTTCCAGCTTGGTGGCATTCCACATATGCTACCTCCTTGATCGTGCCGGTGTTCATGAGATTTCAGCTCTCATGATTTGATTCTAGTGTATGTTAGATATCTTTAGCCATTATGGAGATCTTGATCTATTGTATATCTTCATCTTCTATGGAGATCTTGATCCATTGTATATCTTCACCATGGAGATTTTGATCTATTATATATTGTACGTGGTGATGACCACACATGTCACATTTTGTATATCATGCCTATTCATGGCCATTGTACTCTTATGTATCTGGGACTGCTATATGTATTTGCAGTCATATGCAGATATTGATTATTGTACTATATTGATGGATGGATGGTTCTTCCACCTGCTTCTTCATCACTCCACTTCTGGGATGGATTTTATAATGTATTTCAGCCATTATGTTACCCCTCTGACCTCACACATTAGGGGGCATCTGTTATAGCTGATTTTACCACACATGGTTGATCACATATTTATGGCCTTCCCTGTCCCTTTGCAGACTCTTTAGACCCATGGACTGATATTATACTTTGATGTTTCCAAGTTCATCTCTTAAAACACCTGTTTATTGTTGTACACGACTTTTAAACCCATAGTCGTGTGTATACGCGACTTTTGACCTCAAACTTGCATACATCGAGATGTGTGCAAAAATCCAAATATTTTTGGATTTTTCCTTCATGTGTGTCCGAACCACTTGACTCTTGGCCTTCCATATGCCTTGAGATTGCTAGGATTTGACCCTCCATTACCCCTTTGGAGTGCTATATAAGGAACCCCTTGGATACATTGAAGGAGAGGAATTGAAGAGAAACGAAACTATAGTCCATTGTTGTCATAGCTTGCATATACTTGAGTTTGCATCCCTTTGTTCCTTTAGAGCACTTTATGTTCTTCCCAAGCTTTCCTTTGCTTGTGAGATTGCTATCGAGAGATGGAGGATTGAGGTGGAGGACTCAATTTATCCAGTTTACAGACGTGCTGACAGAGCATTCTTTTCTTATTTATTGTTGTTGAGAGAAAATTGCTAGCGCAAGCGGGATTAGAAAAATATCAACGGGGATCTACTTCAACCGTCCGAAATAAGGTATGATTCAGGATCCTTTAGTGTTAGATGTTTGGTTTCTCTTACATATGGGAAAGGATTGATTTCTTAGGTCTAGCTATCTGTTGTGGTACACCCCAAGCCATAGGAAGTTTCTCTTTGTAAAAAATCCCACGCATACATTAGGTTGTCAGCAGCACTTAACAAGCCAAGTACAACATATGAAATAATGAGTTTCCAACTAAATGGTGTAGGTGAAATTCCTTTCTGAAAATAAAATGGGAGTAGAATAACTGTTGTTAAATTCCATCCTTCTATTGCTATCCATGACAACAACCACCTGCTCTTTCCACCATAAACATAGTATAGACGAGAAAGAAGGCTAGAAGCTGGAAAAGAAACCAACATTGCAGAGCTGCTTAATAGGAATAAGAGCACCCAGTGAATAGGTGTCTTTCTTTCAAAATAATTCCTTAACCTAGGATAAGTCAAGTACCTTTTTCTTGGTTCCTAAGATATACCTGCGATATTGATATGTGTTAAATGTTAAGCACCCTTGAAATCTTCAATAAAAAAACACTAGCTTGAGAGATAAAAGATATACTAATCTTAAACATGCACAAAAAACATAACATATACTAGTAAGTATTGGACATGGTCTTGGCTTACAAAAACATACACCGAGTCAAAATCCAACTCGTTATGTTGTTAACAACACCAGACCCAACAAAGTAATGACAATTCTATGAAGTTTGAACATGTGATGCGTGGATACTGAAAGTTTCCATTTCCTAATAAGAGAGCTATATTCTATTATGATGGAACAAATATTTCAAAAAAACAAGCTTCATATCATAGAAATGGTGAATACTAGTCTAGAATTGAATTAGCTGAGTTTTTTATTCCTAATTTAAAAAACAAATGATCCAATGAATCTATATTACAGGGAAGTTATCAAAACACATAACAAAATTTATTCCTTAATGTCGGTTTGGCTTTAAAGTCAGGAATACAGTGAACCCAAAACCTATTCTAGCCGCCATATACCACTAAAGAATGACAGCTACAAATAGAATATGTGTGTGTTCATAGTATTACAATGATGCATTCATTATCTTGGAATAATATGCAAAGCATCATATATTTATCTTGCAGGACTTCTCCATCAATCATAGTTTAGACAGAGACGTAATTCAATTCAAGATGACAATTATTGTACAAGGTGATCACCTTCTCATGCAATGCAATTTTCAACTCATCAATTGCCCTCTCTGTTTGCTGAAAATTTGTTGGTATTTATGAATAAATAACAATCTTATGTTTTTTCTTTTTCTTTTTTGGTTTCATTTTGCAGAGCCCCTCCTAGAAGGAGACGAGGTCAACCAAACTCAAACCATCCCTCAAGAGAAGATGGGGAATGGGGACGGCTCCTCAGAGTTAGACATTCTTCAATTGGATGGGGGTTTTGTCAAACAAGAAAATAATTCCTTTGGTCATGCTTTCAGGTTTTGAAACCCTACCTACCATTTTTAATTTTCTTTGCTAGGTTTTACATATCAAATCATTTTACCAGCTAGAATGTTGCATAACTTTTGAATTAAAAAGCTAGCAGAATGGTTTAACCTTAATAGAGATTATGAAAAGGAAAGTGAGAGGCATGACGGTGTGAAAGAGGTTTATAGAATTAATCACATCAACCAAAATTATGATTATGTAAGTTGTTTGTCTCCCTTAAATTTAAGTATTCTTACATTATATAGAAGAATAGGCTTATAAATTAATGCATAAAAAACCAAGTTTCCATACACTGTGCTTGTTGAAACGATGCCCTCTACAACATAACCATATGAGAAACTGCATTTTGAAGGACACAATTGGATCATAGATGTGCCTAAGACAGAGTAATGGTTACATTGAATTTTTTCATAACCCTGCAACAATATAACCCTAAATCTTTACACTGATCTCAATCCGAGAGCCAAAGATGTAGAAAAATCTCGGCTGCATCAAGAGAACTTCAGGCACAAGATTTGGACTGCATCGTTACTTTGATATCATAGATCTTGACCCACTTGAATTGATAGTCAATTATAGGTCATTTCTGATAGTCGATTGTAGGTCATTTCTTCTGAGATATCACAAGATTGGTGTCTCAAAAGCCCTTGTGTTCGATGAGATCTAAATATTCCGAGCATGCAAATCTTGGTGCATTGCAATGAATGAATTAAATTATTCTATAAAAACAACCAATATCGAAAGATAATTAAAAGAGCACATCATCAATAAGCATAGGGAGTTTGAACTATTTGAAATGGAAGTATTCTCAAAGTTTCTTTATGTTGCGTTCAATGAAAGGTTGGATCTTGCGGGAAGCGCAAAGTCAGTTATGATGGTTACGTTTTCTTGTTAACTTGGGTGCTTATGGAGTTTGGTTATCCACTTTGTTGTTTTCTTTTTTGTGGCTGCAGGTATTAAGCAAGCGTGAACAGTATGATAAGCTTGACAAAGTTGTTATGAGTATCTGGGAAGGCTGTGAACTCTTAAACAAGTCTGTAGATGAGAGTGACCCTGACCTTGATGAACCTCAAATAGAACATCTACTACAAACATCATAGGAAATCCCTAAATATTACCCAAATGAAGATTGGATTCATTTGACTGGCCTAATCCATGGTATGAATTAGACACTGTCTAGATCTAACCTTCACCCTAATGACCGAGCTTATCCATCCATGCTCACTGGGTGAGATGGTCGAGCTAATAGGTCAGCCACATCGACATTACTAACCATTTTTATGGAAAGTACATGTTGATGTAATTGTAACTTCAGAATGTATTCACTTGTATTTCTTATGTATTGTACCCCGATGTTTATTCCAGGATGTGTCTGTAATGTAATTGAGTCATGTCATGCCCCGATGTTCCGATCGGGAGTTTCTATAATGTAAATAAGTCATGTCAAGTCAATGTGGGTAACCCTCCTATTGTTTAAGGGTTAAAGTCCCCGCAATTTTGGGGCACTAGAGTTGTTAGACTCACCTAGTGAAGTCAGCCCTAGTAGGGTTTAGTCAAGTCGGGAATTAGTATAAATAAAGAGCTAGCCTCTCTATTTATCACACACTCACTCACACTCAGTTGTAGCGCATAGCTGAGGAAGAAGAAGACACTGGGGCTAGGAAGAAAGAGGTTACTGCTATCGGGAGATCATCTTACTATTTTGGGTTTTACTTTTGGTGTTGATTCTATCTCTGAGGAAGTTGCGGGGTTTTCTCCATTTATGGTTTCCTCGAGGAAAAAAACTGTGTTCATTGTCTCTTGTGCTTGATTGTTGTGCTTGTTATTCTCTCATTTAAAGATCCTAATATAATGCTAGCTTAATGTTAAAAATATAACATGGTATCAGAGCTAACCTGAGAACAAGACACTGTGCAGCTGTGGGAATTAGGGATTCCTACTTTGTGGATCTCTCTCCACATATTTTCAGCAAAATAAGGTTGGATTAACTCTCCTCCCTAGGGCGCATCTTTATGTCGAAGCATAATCCAATTCTGAGGTTTTTCAGTTTTGGACCCGACACTACTGCCAAAAATTAGGGCTTTCCACAGAAGTGGAATTTTTTAGTGATCCCGGGACTGGATTGATATCCTCCTAAAAATAAAAGTTTAGAGATCAAGATCAAAGCATTTGGTTGGACAGAACTCTATAAAAGAAAAACCCTAATCTGTTCCTTAACCAGCATTACAGAATTTCAACTCCAAATCCAAATCCAACATCGTGACCTGGTAAGATATAAATATTTTGTATTTTCGTTTGAGGTTCTCAGTTAAGATGTCTCATCATACCAAGCTTGATGAAAATCTTGAAGGAGCTAATAACTTCTGAGCCTAGAAGTATAGGATCTCGCTAGTTCTGGAAGAAAATGAGTTCGACTCCTACATCCATGAGGAGGTTCCAGTTCCAGAGGGAGATGAGGCTAAGGCCTTACATAAGAAGAAGTTAGTAATAGCAAAGAGGATTATTGCTGATTCAATCAAGGATCACCTCATACCACAAGTATCCTCCCTCAAGACACCTAAAGCTATGTTTGATTCCCTAACCAAATTGTTTGAAGGGAAGAACATAAACCAGAAGATGACTCTAAGGAACTAGTTGAAGAATGTAAAGATTCAGAATGAGGAGACCATCCAATCATACTTCACAAGGGTCTCCTAGATCAAAGAACAACTTGAAGCAGTAGATGAAGAAGTGGAGAATGCAGAAATTGTGACGACAACCTTGAATGGTCTCCCTAGGTCACGGGATTCTTTCATCCAAGGAATCTGTGCTAGGAAGAAGTTAGTCAAGTTAAGTAGACTATGGGAAGAATTCTCTCAAGAAGAAGCTTGAATAGTAGCTCAAGAAGAAAACATGGGAAGTGAAGATCAAGCTCTCACAGTACACTCCAAGAAAGGAAGAAGGGAAAATCATCATCACCAAGGTAAGCATTCTCATCAAACAAATAATTTTGTAAGAAGGGATCCATCCAAACTCAGATGTTATACATGTGATGAAAGAGGACACTTTGCTAGAAGTTCTCCCATGAATAAGAATGGATTGAAGAAGAATAAGAACTCCAAAATAAGACATCATACTCACACTGCTGAGGATGATGATCCTCCCGAGAAGAAAGTAAAACAAGAAAGCGACAACTCTTCAAGTGATGAAGAATAGGTTCTACTCTGCGCTCTCACGGGAACTATCACTCATGGAAGAAAATATTGGCTCATTGATAGTGGGCTTCCAAACACATGACAAGTTTCAAGGAATCTTTTGAGAAACTATCTGAACATAATTCACCCCATAAGGTGAAACTTGGGGATGACTACCAATATCCCATAAAAGGTAGTGGTGAATCCTCCTTCAAGCTAGAATCTGGAAAGTCTATGAAAATGAAGGATGTCTTGTTTGTACCAGGACTAAATAAGAATCTTCTCTCCATATAGACACTAGATGCAAAAGGCATGAGGGTTGCATTTGTAGATGGCCAAGTCCTTAGGTGGCCAAGAGGAAATACTATTGACGATGCAATAGTAATTAGAGAACAAGAAGGATGATTATACAAATTGAAGGGCCATCCAGAACAAGATTTGGTCCATGACATAGTAGATCCAAATGAACTTTTTCATAGAAGGCTTGCACATGTGCACTACAGAGCACTACCACTTGCAAGCAAAGCTATTGAAGATATTCCATAAATTCAAGCAAAACATGAAGGAGTCCACAAAGGATGTGCGAAAGGAAAGAATACAAAGAAGACATTTCCAACTAGTGAGAGCAAGGCAAAAAGAATCTTGGAAATCATCCACTCCGATGTATGTGGACCAATGTCATCAAGTTCACTAAGCGGGTATGTATACTATATTTCTTTCATTAATGATTATTCTAGGAAGACATGGATTTACTTCATGAAGAACAAAGATGAATTTTTCAGCAAGTTTAAGGAATTCAAAGCCTTGATTGAGAACCACATAGAAAACAAGATCAAGACCTTTTGATCAGATAATGGTGGAGAATTGACATCAAATGAATTCAAAGACTTATGCAAAGATTTAGGGATTAAGAGGGAGTTATCCACTCCATATAATCCACAACATAATGGGGTTGCAGAAAGGAAGAATAGAACTATCATGGAAGTTGCAAGAGCAATGCTTCATGATCAATATCTTCCCATGCATCTATGGGCAGAAGCTGCCAGAAAAATGGTGTATGTATAGAACCGTACCCCACACAGAGTACTCGAGAACAAGACACCTGAAGAAGTATTTTCTAGCAAGAAACCAAAAGTCAGACATCTCAGAATATTCAGTTGTCTAGTGTACATACACATTCCGAAAGAAAAGAGGACAAAGTTAGATCCTTCAGGAAAGAAGGGTATATTTGTGGGATACTCTGAAAGCTCGAAGGATTACAGAATATATTTCCCAGGATTCAAGAAGATTGACATCAATAGGGATGTAACATTTGATGAAGACTCAGCTTACAACAAATCCAGGAAGAGACCTGCTGAAGATCTTGAAGAATCAGAAGCACCCAGAACTCATGACACAAGCATGAATGAAGAAACTCAAGAATAAGACCGCGAATTTGAAGAAAATCAAGAACCTGTAAATCCACCTTAGGAAAAGAATCCTCACAAGAGGAAACCTATTTGGGTACGAGAAGCTATCGAAGGTGTAGAAAGATATGGGGCTCCAGAAGAGAATCATAGAGAAAGAAAGAGGACTAGGTCCTACTACGGGTATGTAGCTTTATTGTGTGACTTTATCAATAAAGAACCTTCCAACTATGAAGAAGTGGCAGAACGAAAAGAATGGAAGGATGCTATGATCTAAGAGTATGAATCGATCATGAAGAATGATGTTTGGGATATTGTTCCAAGACCAGAAGGGAAATCAGTTGTAACTTCCAAATGGATCTACAAGATCAAGCATGTTGCAGATGGAAGCATAGAGAAATATAAAGCAAGATTCATGGCTCGTGGCTTCTCATAGAAAGAAGGAATAGATTATGAAGAAACCTTTGCACCTGTAGGAAGATACAATTCCATCAAATCAGTACTTGCTTTGTCTATAGTGATGAAATGGAAGATACACCAAATGGATGTGTTGAGGCCTGGAAATTCGCAGGAGACAACAGTAAGGGATTCTCCCCAATCAACGTTCCCAACTAGCCCGTTGATTGTTTGGTATAGGGAATCCGTCCGGTTTACGGTCCGGCTACCGCAGGTCAAGTAACAAAACAGAGGTTTCACCGGTTGCGGCCCGGTCCACCGAGTTTTTGTATTTTTGACTTAATGTATTCGATGCATATACCTAATTGACCATGCAGGGTGATGAGGATGTAGGAGCAGTCACAATGTGATGCGCAGGTTCTTACCTCTCGTCTTAAGGCTCACATGCATCTATATCACATATGCAGCAATGAAATGAGCTAACTATCTACCTAACTATCTATCCCCGGGGAGCAAACTGGATATGATTTATTTATGAGTAATGTGGATTATTCATGCATTATAAACAGAAATTACAGGTAGCTGATATTCTTATCTACAACACATGCAAGATTAAAGATATTTCAACAATCAGATAGCCAACTGTTTCATAAGCAGCATACATTACTCATGGTGAAAATATTCATAAAATAAACTGGATAACATTCATACAGGAACATAGGTTCAAAGAGTTAGAACGGTCTCACAGTTAATGGATACAAAGTTCAAAACGAAATAGTCCATCTTCAACAAATCCATAGCACACATTTGAATATTCCACCAAGATTTCTCCAACAGGAAAACTATAATTATCTATTGCAAAAGGAAATAGTTCTTCTTACAATATGTCTTCATCAATCCAACTGGGAAAAAGTCCTTTTCCCTTCTAAGCTTTCTAACTTTATACAAAAGGGTGAGACTGTTGGGCTGGCCAAAGTGACCTTTGGGCTTCCCAACCCCTCGCTTCCCAACGTTCTGCTTTTCTTAAATGTTTTATAAAAAATAATTACAAATTACAATAATGACCGATCCTTCATGAGGAGGGTCCCACTTGAGCATCTAAAAACTTCTTCCATGACGCGGCATCAGAGGCAATGCCCACAAATGCGCAGGGTTCCAAAAATTGAATGTTGATTTCGAATTTTTCGGCCTGTTTCTTTATGGCTGCGCTTAACCAAAGCTGGTCTTCCAAGATCTGCACACTAACTGCTGAATGGCCTACTTCGCTTCTCAGGATCTGGTCATCAATGGCCTTAATGTGCTGCATTCTTGCTTCTCCGTCCTGATATTTCTTCTACAAGAACTCCAAAAATGAGTCATGGTCCGGGAAAGCCTCGAGCCTCTGCTCAGCCTCTATTTGGCACCGGTTGTAGGTAATGAGAAGTCTTCTGAAAAAATCGGTGCATAATCCCTTTGTCTTTTTCACTGCCTTCTTGAAATCTTCAGCAGTGTTGATGGTGAACTCTACCAGGTCATAATCCCGCTTAAGGGCCTGTTTATCCTTTGATGGCAGCTCCACTAGAGTTTCCTCATTGTTCTCCAACCTCTCCATTCTTTCAGTCACGACCTCGAGGACATCCTGAGATCTGTCCACAAAATAAGATGCAGTTTCCAAGATTTTTTCCAGTCTGCCATCGATCTGCAACACTCTACATCTCTCATCTTCAACAGCAGTCTGTAACTGTAGCATATTGGTCTTTTGGGCCAAGACGTGCTCTTTGAATGGCTGGAGGTTAACCTGTTGTTCTCTTGCTTCCTCCAGAGCAGTTGTTAGCGAGGAAATCTGTTCTTGGTGTTCCTTCTTTAGTTCTTGGGTGTGCAGATCATTTGCCTTCAAGAGGATCTTTTGCTGCTCTTCTAGTTCCTCCACCTTTGCCAGCAGTTGTTCCTTTTCAGTTCTTAACCCTTCGTATTCTTTCTGTGCTCTCTCCAGAGATTCCTGTGCCGTTTCCAGCACTTGTATTTCTCCTTGGAGGGCCTGTACTTCATCTCTTGAGGACTTCACTTCCCTTTGCATATCTTCATATTTCCTCTTGATCCTGTTGTTTTCTTCCCTCTCTCTCCTCAATGTATCTTTCAGCTGAGCAGAGGATTTCTTGGACTGCTCCAAGTCAGTTATTATCTTGCCTACATTATCTTCTGAAGCTTGGATAAATGCAGACCCGGCTCTTAGGGTAAATCTTGAATCTTGGTCTGTTCCTAGCATAACAGTCGTATCCGTTATCATTTTACCAGGTAGACCTTCTGCCTCGACCTTCCTCTCAGTTCTCTTTATTATTATCTTTTTCACCTTATCATAATATACAGTGTTGAAATCAGGGATTTCTTCCCCTTTCTTCTAGACAAAAGGAACCAGCTTGAGAGTGGGGACCATGGGAGTGCTGGAAGCAGGTACTTGTGGGTCCTGAATCTCAGGGTTCTCAACATCCTGGGTCTGCCCCCTAGCTATGTTAGAAGCTGACTGTTCTGTCTCAGTCTGTGTCAACTTCACCCTCTCTGCCTCCTGCTTTTGTAGCTCCTCATCGAGCTTTCTTTTTTCTTCTTCAGCTGCTTCCTGGGCTTTCTCAGCTGCTTCTTGGGCGGCTTTTCTTTTCCCTTCCTCTTCATTGTGCAACCACTCTGCAGCTTCCTGTGCCAATCTTTGGGCTTCTTCATTTCTCCTTTTGGCTTCTTCCTCTGCCTTTGCCTGCTCATCCCCCTTTCCACCTTTGGTGGTGATTTTCTTCGTGAATCTTCTCTTTAGTGCTATCATGTTCGGGGCATTTCAGAAGACAGATTCTTCCCTATCAAAATGGTGAGTATAATTGAAATGCACCTTGTTTTCTTTACAATGATCAGCCACTTTACCGTGGGAGTCATTTCTGTGATAGGGCATCTCGCCGAAATGGAACCTCTATAGCTCCTCTATGAATTCACCAGCTTGTTTCACCTTAGTGAACCTGTAGCTTCCAAGTCTGAAGGGCAAGGGAGGATAAGCAGTCTTCTTGTGTTCAAACAGGAAGCTTCCTATTCCATCCAGGAACACTTGTCTGACTGCCTCCTTATGTACAATGTAATCAGTTGCATATTTTGGCAGTAGGGATGGTGCTCTCGAACCTCCAAACATTCTGAAGTACATGCCATGTTCAGTCAAATAGTAGTCTGTGTAATCTTGTATCACTTGCATGGCCTCCTCTGACATACAATCACACTCTTTCTGAAAAATGAGTGTGTATAGTGGCATAATGAAGTGCTCGCAGAATTCTCTGTAATGGTTGTGGTACTGGTGTGCCCATAGTGGTCTATAAGCAGCATAGACAGGCATTCTTTCCCTGTCCTAGATGCACCTAAGACCAGGGAAAGGCTGGTTTCATAGTATACAGTCTATGAGTATTGAGCTCATATAAAATTCAGACCTTTTCTGAGACTCTCCTTCCGAGGTTGAGGCCAAGCAAAAAGAAAGACTGCTTGATACAAGGCTGGCCCAATTGAAGACTGTCCCTTGTGTTGCCACATGAAAAATGATGGGTATCCACTCTAGCTTGAAGAATCTGCCATGGGCTCTCCCAAAGATCCTATTAAGCATCAGAGCTATAAATCTGTAGGGAGCCCTCAAGCTCGCTGTATCATACTCACCCATGGGTCTGTGTCAGTAATGTTTTCCCTACAACAGCATCCTCTTCAGGGTTTCTACTAGGTCCATTCTAATGCTACTCAACCAGTCATCAGATAGGAATACTTGGGCCTCTGGCAGGTGATAAGCCAATGCAACATATCCAGGGATAAATGCAGCATAGCCCTGTCTCTCAACATTTTCCAGAATCATTGTGGTTACATCTTCCCGGGGCAGAATCCAGCCAATTACCTCGGAGCATGGGAACAGCTATGGCCTGGTGGCGACCTTCATAAGGGAATATTTTTCAATGTTTGCATATATGGACTCTTCTTCTAAGCCCATGTCAGGAACTTCTCTTCAGGAAATCAGTCTATAGATTTCCCCCCACTGGTATTCAGGTTCCAAGCCAGAAATGCATTTAGTGTCTTCATATACGTATTCTGTCTTGGTGACCACTTCTACCTCTGGCTCTTCTTCAACCACAGGGGCCTTCTTCTTTTGTCTTTTTGACATTGTGATCTCGAATTCTTCCTACCATATATAACATTGTAACATTAAGCAATTCCAGTTGCAGACACTTATATGACAATGTGCCGTGTTTTACTTCTTTTATGTGTATCATGACAGCAATTAACTAACGAAGCTAACAAATGTGTATGATCTTACTAACAGAGCTATTGAAACATGATGCGCATTGTTCAGTGAATCAGTCTATGTAAAGCATGATTGAAAAGAGTTATATGCAGTAAACTGTGCATGCTACCATTACTTGCCAATATAAAACATTAACAATATAATCCAGCAGGAATGAAATCTACATAAGATTGAAGAAGACTCATGCGGGTCGCGGGAAAAATATTCATATTTACACAACCAAAACCTCCATCTGTCATGTTCGGGTGATTTCAACAGTGCTCACGTGATTTCAACAGTGCTCATGCCCACACGCTCAAGGTCAACAAACTAAAAACCACGGCATATCCCTTTCAACCGGCTAGGGTTTCAAACGATTGTGCGCAGAACGGCGCGGCAAAATAGCTATTCGGGGATGTGAGCAAAATGAAGGTCGCAACGGCAATGGGAACCATCAGATACTACAAGAGAAGCACACAGAACCCCCCCGCACAATCATCACCTCCTGGGGCAGCTTGGTGCAGACGATCGTAACGGCCATCTGCACCAAACCCCCATTCCCTACGCATGGGGATTCGCAAACAAAGGGTCGTTGGCCAAAATACTACTCCACGGGTTAAAAACTCCTCCCCCCTGACCACTGACAGTAAAACCCCCAAAACTCTTCAATATATAGGTGCAACCACGGGGCGAAAAGAAACAATCCCGACACCCTTAACCGCAGCAAACATTAACCCAATGCTTCGAACAGAACGGGTAGGGAAACGAAACCTACCTGGCAATACGGAGAAAATGGCAGGTCGACGATGGTCAGGATTCCACAAATGCCACCTGGATGCAAGTACACCGACCAAGGGGTCCTTCACAGCTCGTGAGAATGACACGCACAACAATGACAGTGCTCAACAGTCGAGAGTAACAATAAAAAAATATAACCCCTTGACCCGTATATATAGTCAACACCACGGGCGCGAAAAACATCGGACGTTGCAGCACTTTCTAATCGGAGGCTGAAAGCACTCATCCATCCGCAACGGCGGATGACCAAAGCGTAGATCCAGCCACAGAGACGTGCATGGTGGGAAAACCTAGAAGATTAGATGTCGGAGAGTTTCTGCATCGGAGGCTGAAAGCCTATTTTGCTCCGCAATGGCGGAAAGCTGAACCAAAAATCCCTCCGTAACAGTGGGGATAACCGGGAGCAAATCCTGAATCGGAAGATAACTTTTAACATATCGGCAAGATGGGCACTTCCCTCATCTGCAACGATGGAAACGAGAAGAATTCGGGCAAGCGACTAAAAGCTGACGCGTCGGCTGGCGGATCGTTTTACACAACTGGCATTAAACCCTTTCGGGAGCCGCAACGGCGGAAGAAAATAATCAGAAAGACTTCCGACGCAAAACCAAAGGGCATCCGACATTAAAAAAAAGAAAACGGAAAAAATAATCGAAGTCAAACAGAAAATTTGTCTGCAACGGCGGAAGAAGAAGTGACAATGGTTCCGATACAAAATCAAGCCTTAGCCGATTTCGCCAACCGAATCGGGAGAAAAGTCGAAGTTAAAACCCAACATCCATCCGCAACGGCGGGGAAAAGCATGACCAAAATCTTTTGACATAAACCCAAAAAACAGCTGACGGATCGGAAGACAAAAAAGCAGACTCACCTGCAACGGCGGAAGGCGAAAACAAAGACTCGTCCGCAACGGCGGAAAATCAAAACCAAATACCTTCTGATTCAGATCGGCTTCAAACGCGATTAAAGGCAAATGATGAAGGCTTGATAAATCATTGGAATTCTTAATCAAATTTGAAAAATAGCTGCAGAGCAATCCAAGCATAAGCAAGTCTTTTCTAAAACATTCTCAAACCAAACCCAAGAAGACAAACAAACTAATTCAAGCAAAAGGAGGGTCCTAAAATTTTTGGAATTTTGGGAAAAGTGTTGCAGCTGCAACAACTGGAAACTACCTGGTGAACCCCAAATTTTTGAATTAACTCCTTCCCAGTGCATGACCGTCTGAATAAAAGTTGAAATCTTCTAGATGCCAGTATCCTTGGGCTGGCCAACTTAAGCATTTAAACCATTGAGAAGTAGTCTATTCTTTGGGAAAAGGTAACATCAGAAATATTGCAAGTCTGAATAACTCTTTTGAGGCCAAATAAGTGAGGTTTATTTTTCCTGTCCTTTGGTAGTTTCCAGCTTGGACACCACGGGATTGTAACAGATAGTAAACAGTATTATCCTTTTGTTCCTCATTCCCATGCCAACTGCACTTTTGTGCCTTTTGAAATTTAGTTCTTTTGACATGAGTCCTCCAGCATGCCTTTCTTACTAAATTTTAATTCAGGATCCTCTATCCCATAGTGTCCTTTTGTGTGAACAGTGTACTTCATATTTCAGTTCACGGACGGAGAGGATCTTATGGCAATTTAGTACTTCATGCTTTGATACTTTACTTTGATATGTATTGTTTTTCTTTAAGGAGTTTTGACTCTTGATAGCTTTTAGCTTTTCTGAAATTATGGCATGGGATCATTTATATATGATATATTGTTTACTCTGCTTCCTTTCCATGGGCCTTTTTCTATCACCCCCTTGGATATTTAAGATGTGAAATGGATGGAGCCTCGAAATAGTATTCCAGACCTCTTTTCCTTCAGAGTTATTTACAGGGGTTAAGTAAGACTTCAATGAATGCATTGCCGGTTAGGAACAGTGCTACTAGAGGACATTCTATATACTTTAAAGCACAGTCTTTCGCTCAAGATTTCAATTAATAAAGAACCCTGATGTTTCCATTGCAACCAAAAGTCTGCCTCTTTATTCAAAACCAAAAGAAATGCTAGCAAAGCAAAAATAAAACAGCATCAAATCAATTAATCAAAAGAAAGACATCAAAGCATTAAATAACACAAACAATTTATTTATGTACAAATCAAAAAGAAAGAAAAATTTTGCCCACTCCTGAAAAAATTTAAATCTAGATAGCTAAAGGGTGGGCTGGATCATAGACATGAGATATCTAACCATGGTTTAGCTGGGCTAGTTTTGAAACTGAACACATGTCTACTATCCTACAATCATATCTTACAGCTTGAAGAAGTTGAAGGAGCTCAGGCTGAGCGTCAGTCATAGAATTGGCCTTGCTTGAGGTATGATGTCTTAGCTTGCACTCAGTCAGATAGTTTCCCAGAATAGAATCAACAGATTCATTTCCTTCCCCTAGCTTAGTGATAGTATACTTCATATAAGGCTCTCTAAAAATATTAATCTTATTTGGGGTACCCTTGAGAGGCAATAATAGATGAGACCAATCCGAAGAAAAATAGCCTTTTAACCTGGCAGACCAATCTCTGTTCAGAATAAGCCCATATCCACTAGGTATGTCAGCCACAGTAATGTCAATAAATTGACAAATATTGTTGTTTGCAGACAAGCAAATGAGGACATTTTTCATTTCTCCCACTACTTTGACACCTGAGCTGTCTAATTTTGTTACTTCACAAAATGTGGACTCTGGATTACCCTTAATCTTTTTGCAAATCTCCAGAGGCATGACATTCACTGCTGATCCAGAATCTACCAAGCAATTATGCACATTGTGATTCAGCATTTCTAGGGTCAAAAGAAAAGGTGGGGTGTCAGCTTTTTCTTCCCAACCTGGTTCTATGTCTTCTTCTCCTGGTTGGTTTTGAGTAGGCAAATCCTCTTCATGCTCTCCAATTTCATTAGTGTTTTCCTCACTAACACCTATCAGTTCTTCTACAGGTTTGACAGTCTCAGTGATTGGCTTTGCCTCTTGGTTGAGGGCATTGGCTCTAGTTTTTTTGTCCTCAACCTTCACCTCTACTTGTCTCTTGACATTCTTTTGCAGTCTTTTGATCTTTGAAATTGTCAAATCTATATCCTTTGTCGCTGTAGGTGTGCATTCAGTTTTGAGAGTGCTCTCTTCAGTGTCAAATAGCGAGATACCATTCCAGGAAAGCATAGTGTCATTATCTTGTTTCTCCATAGCCTGGTTTTTCTTCTCCTCCTTTCCACTGTTCTTGGTTACTTTAGAATCTAGCAGTTGATTCATAACCAACGTTATCAAATTCAACCATTGCAGGCACTTCTTTTCCGAATGAGGTTGTTGGTGAAAAGTGCAGAAATTATCACCCCCTACTTCTGTTATGTTTACTGATGGTATATGTGGGGGAGGGACTTGCCATTGGTTGTTATTCTCTCTTTTTGGATAATAGGGTTTGTGAGTTTTCTAAGCTTCCCTCCCTTTCTCCAGGTCTATTATTCTATTGGATAGATTCTGCATCATTTTCACCATTCCCTGATAATCATGTGAGTGATCCCCTTTAGGTTTAGACAGCAGTAAAGCTCTTCTCGCGGTAGTCTTCTCTTCAGGTAAGTCAGGGTAATCTTCTACACTTTCCATTTCAGCTTCTACCCTTCCTGCCTCTTCATAAGTCTCTACCAATGTAGGCTTGGCTTTCATTTTAGCGAACATAGCTAACTCCGGTCCTAGGGCAGATGTATAATATTCAATTAAGACCTTGTATGAGGGTCTGTCAGCTTCAGAAAAGTTATTTAGGTATAATGAGAATCTTTGAGTGAAATTATGTACCTTTTCATCCTTCTCTTTTCTTAACAAACCGAGACCTTTCATCAATGAGGAATGCATTTTTTGGGCTGTGTATTTACTCCGGAAAACCCTTTCGAAAGTATTCCAATCTGGGATCGAGTTTGCGGGCAGGGAAAAGTACCATGAAGCAGCTGCCCCTTTCAAGGTATGAGGGAATAATCTACAGACAACATCTTCGTACTCCCCATCCCTTAACCCTTCTACCGCTAAATAAAAAATCTACAAGTGATCATCTACAACAGTCTTTTCCGCAGGGTCAAACTTAGGCAGCAGCTTATCAAAACCCTGAGGTAGGTTATGCAATGGAGGCATAAGGTTCAAAGGTGATCTAGCTCTCCAAGCAGGTAATGGGTTGGGCTGGTTCACAATCACACCAGCCATGAGTACAGGCAAAAGAACAAAATTTGAGCAAAGAGCAACGTAGGATGAGAACAGGCTTTCTTACTTCAAAGGTATAACCTAAACCTGTAAGTACTTGGGTTAGGTTGAAAGCTTCAAATATCTGCTGGTAAGGTAATATTGGGAAAACCAAGTTTCCAAGTCCAGCCATTCACTCAGGCCCACCTTCTAGCGCCAAAACTGTTGAGGCCTGGAAATTCGCAGGCGACAACAGTAAGGGATTCTCCCCAATCAACATTCCCAACTAGCCCGTTGACTGTTTGGTATAGGGAATCCGTCTGGTTTACGGTCCGGCTACCGCAGGTCAAGTAACAAAACAAAGGTGAAACCGGTTGCGGCCTGGTCCATCGAGTTTTTGTATTTTTGACTTAATGTATTAGATGCATATACCTAATTGACCATGCAGGGTGATGAGGATGTAGGAGCAGTCACAATGTGATGCGCAGGTTCTTACCTCTCGTCTTAAGGCTCACATGCATCTATATCACATATGCAGCAATGAAATGAACTAACTATCTACCTAACTATCTATCCCCGGGGAGCAAACTGGATATGATTTATTTAAGAGTAATGTGGATTATTCATGCATTATAAACAGAAATTACAGGTAGCTGATATTCTTATCTACAACACATGCAAGATTAAAGATATTTCAACAATCAGATAACCAACTATTTCATAAGCAGCATACATTACTCATGGTGAAAATCTTCATAAAATAAACCGGAGAACATTCATACAGGAACATAGGTTCAAAGAGTTAGAACGGTCTCACAGTTAATGGATACAAAGTTGAAAACGAAATACTCCCTCTTCAACAAATCCATAGCACACATTTGAATATTCCAACAAGCTTTCTCTAATAGGCAAACTGTAATTATCTATTGCAAAAGGAAATAGTTCTTCTTACAATATGTCTTCATCAATCCAACTGGGAAAAAGTCCTTTTCCCTTCTAAGCTTTCTAACTTTATACAAAAGGGTGAGACTGTTGGGCTGGCCAAAGTGACCTTTGGCCTTCCCAACCCCTCGCTTCCCAACGTTCTACTTTTCTTAAATGTTTTATAAAAAATAATTACAAATTACAATAATGACCAATCCTTCATAAGGAGGGTCCCACTTGAGCATCTAAAAACTTCTTCCATGACGCGGCATCAGAGGCAATGCCCTCAAATGCGCAGGGTTCAAAAAATTGAATGTTGATTTCAAATTTTTCGGCCTATTTCTTTATGGCTTCCACTCTGTCTGCGCTTAACCGAAGTTGGTCTTCCAGGATCTGCACACTAACTGCTGAATGGCCTACTTCGCTTCTCAGGATCTGGTCATCAATGGCTTTAATGTGTTGCATTCTTGCTTCTCCATCCTGATATTTCTTCTACAAGAACTCCAAAAATGAGTCATGGTCCGGGAAATCCTCGAGCCTCTGCTCAGCCTCTATTTGGTACCGGTTGTAGGTAATGAGAAGTCTTCTGAAAAACTCGGTGCATAATCCCTTTGTCTTTTTCACTGCCTTCTTGAAATCTTTAGCAGTGTTGATGGCGAACTCTACCAGGTCATAATCCCGCTTAAGGGCCTGTTTATCCTTTGATGGCAGCTCCGTTGGAATTTCCTCATTGTTCTCCAACCTCACCATTCTTACAGTAGGGACCTCAAGGACATCCTGAGATTTGTCCACAAAATAAGATGCAGTTTCCAAGATTTTTTCCAGTCTGCCATCGATCTGCAGCACTCTACATCTCTCATCTTCAACAGCAGTCTGTAACTACAGCATCTTGGTATTTTGGGCCAAGACGTGCTCTTTGAATGGATGGAGGTTAACCTGCTGTTCTCTTGCTTCCTCCAGAGCAGTTGTTAGTGAGGAAATATGTTCCTGGTGTTCCTTCTTCAGTTCTTGGGTGTGCAGATCATTTTCCTACAAGAGGATCTTTTGCTGCTCTTCTAGTTCCTCCACCTTTGCCAGCAGCTGTTCCTTTTCAGTTCCTAACCCTTCGTATTCTTTCTGTGCTCTCTCCAGAGATTCCTGTGTCGTTTCCAGCACTTGTATTTCTCCTTGGAGGGCCTGTACTTCAGCTCTTGAGGACTTCATTTCCCTTTGCATATCTTCATATTTCCTCTTGAGCCTGTTGTTTTCTTCCCTCTCTCTCCTCAATGTATCTTTCAGCTGAGCAGAGGATTTCTTGGACTGCTCCAAGTCAGTTATTATCTTGCCTACATTATCTTCTAAAGCTTGGATAAATGCAGACCTGGCTCTTAGGGTAAATCTTGGATCTTGGTGTGTTCCTAGCATAACAGCCATATTCGTTATCATTTTATTAGGTAGACCTTCCGCCTCAACCTTCCTCTCAGTTCTCTTTATTATTCTCTTTGTCTCCTTATCATAATATACAGTGTTGAAATCAGGGATTTCTTCCCCTTTCTTCTAGACAAAAGGAACCAGCTTGAGAGTGGGGACCATGGGAGTGCTGGCAGCAGGTACTTGTGGGTCCTGAACCTCAGAGTTCTCAACATCCTGGGTCTGCCCCCCAACTATGTCAAAAGATGACTGTTCTATCTCAGTCTGTGTCAGCTTCACCCTCTCTGCCTCCTGCTTTTGTAGCTCCTCATCGAGCTTTCTTTTTGCTTCTTCAGCCGCTTCCTGGGCTTTCTCAGCTGCTTCTTGGGCAGCTTTTCTTTTCCCTTCCTCTTCACTGTGCAACCACTTTGTAGCTTCCTGTGCCAATCTCTGTGCTTCTTCATTTCTCCTTTTGGCTTCTTCCTCTGCCTTTGCCTGCTCATCCCCCTTTCCACCTTTGGTGGTGATTTTCTTCGTGAATCTTCTCTTCAGTGCTGTCATGTTCGGGGCATTTCGGAAGACAGATTCTTCCCTATCAAAATGGTGAGTATAATCGAAATGCACCTTGTTTTCTTTACAATGATCAGCCACTTTACCGTGGGAGTCATTTCTGTGATAGGGCATCTCGCCAAAATGGAACCTCTCCAGCTCCTCTACGAATTCACCAGCTTGTTTCACCTTAGTGAACCTGTAGCTTCCAAGTCTGAAGGGAAAGGAGGATAAGCAGTCTTCTTGTGTTCGAACAGGAAGCTGCCTATTCCATCGAGGAACACTTGTCTGACTGCCTCCTTATGTACAATGTAATCAGTTGCATATTTTGGCAGTAGGGAAGGTGCTCTCGAACCTCCAAACATTCTGAAGTACATGCCATGTTCGGTCAAATAGTAGTCTGTGTAATCTTGTATCACTTGCATGGCCTCCTCTGACATAAAATCACACTCTTTCCGAAAAATGAGTGTGTATAGTGGCATAATGAAGTGCTCGCAGACTTCTTTGTAATGGCTGTGGTACTGGTGTGCCCACAGTGGTCTATAAGGAGCATAGATAGGCATTCTTTCCCTGTCCCAGATGCACCTGAGACCAAAGAAAGGCTGATTGCATAGTATACATTCTATGAGTATTGAGCTCATATAAAATTCAGACCTTTTCCGAGACTCTCCTTCCGAGGCTGAGGCCAAGCAAGAAGAAAGACTGCTTGATACAAGGCTGGCCCAATTGAAGACTGTCCCTTGTGTTTCCACGTGAAAAATGATGGGTATCCACTCTAGCTTGAAGAATCTGCCATGGGCTCTCCCAAAGATCCTATTAAGCATCAGAGATATAAATCTGTAGGGAGCCCTCAAGCTCGTTGTATCATTCTCACCCGTGGGTCTGTGTCGGTAATGTTTTCCCTGCAACAGCATCCTCTTCAGGGTTTCTACCAAGTCCATTCTAATGCTACTCAGCCAGTCATCAGATAGGAATAATTGGGCCTTTGGCAGGTGATAAGCCAACGCCAGATATCCAGGGCTAAATGCAGCATAGCCCTGTCTCTCAACATTTTCCAGAATCATTGTGGTTACATCTGCCCGGGGCAGAATCCAGCCAATTACCTCGGAGTATGGGAAGAGCTCTGGCCTGGTGGAGACCTTCATAAGGGAAGATTTTTCAATGTTTGCATATATGGACTCTTCTTCTAAGCCCATGTCAGGAACTTCTCTTCAGGAAATCAGTCTATAGATTTCCCCCCACTGGTATTCAGGTTCCAAGCCAGAAATGCATTTAGTGTCTTCATATACGTATTCTGTCTTGGTGACCACTTCTACCTCTGGCTCTTCTTCAACCACAGGGGCCTTCTTCTTTTGTCTTTTTGACATTGTGATCTCGAATTCTTCCTGCCATATATAACATTGTAACATTAATCAATTCCAGTTGCAGACACTTATATGACAATGTACCACGTTTTACTTCTTTTATGTGTATCATGACAGCAATTAACTAATGAAGCTAACAAATGTGTATGATCTTACTAACAGAGCTATTGAAACATGATGCGCATTGTTCAGTGAATCAGTCTATGTAAAGCATGATTCAAAAGAGTTATATGCAGTAAACTATGCATGCTACCATTACTTGCCAATATAAAACATTAACAATATAATCCAGCAGGAACGAAATCTACATAAGATTGAAGAAGACTCATGCGGGTCGGGGGAAAAATATTCATATTTACACAACCAAAACCTCCATTTGTCATGTTCGGGTGATTTTATCACTTCGATATGCGGGACAAGCAGGGGGGAAAATACACGTGATTTCAACAGCGCTCATGCCCACATGCTCAAGGTCAACAAACGAAAAACCATGGCATATCCCTTTCAACCGGCTAGGGTTTTAGACGATTATGCGCAGAACGGCGCGGCAAAACAACTATTCAGGGATGCGGGAAAAATGAAGGTCGCAACGGCAATGGGAACCATCAGATACTACAAGAGAAGCACACAGAACCCCCCCTGCATAATCATCACCACCCGTGGCAGCTTGGTGCAGACAGTCGTAACATCCATCTGCACCAAATCCCCATTCCCTACACGCGGGGATTCACAAACAAAGGGCCTTTGGCCAAAATAATACTCCACGGGTTAAAAACGCCTCCCCCCTTGACCGCAGACAGTAAAACCCCCAAAACTCTTCAATATATAGGTGCAACCACGGGGCGAAAAGAAAAAATCCTGAAACCCCTAACCGCAGCAAACATTAACCCAATGCTTCGAACAGAACGGGTAGGGAAACAAAACCTACCTGGCAATATGACGAGAATGGCGGGTCGACGATGGTCAGGATTCCACAAATGCCACCTGGATGCAAGTACACCGACCGAGGGGTCCTTCGTAGCTCGTGAGAATGACATGCACAACAATGACAACGCTCAACAGTCAAGAGTAACAATAAAAAAATATAACCCCTCGACCCGTATATATAGTCAACACTACGGGCGCGAAAAACATCGGACGTCGGAGCACTTTTTAATCGAAGGCTGAAAGCACTCGTCCATCCGCAACGGCGGACGACCAAAGCATAGATCCAGCTGCAGAGATGTGCATGGAGGGAAAACCTAGAAGATCGGACGTCGAAGAGTTTCTGCATCGGAGGCTGAAAGCCTATTTTGCTCCGCAACGGCGGAAAGCTGAACCAAAAATCCCTCCGCAACGGTGGGGATAACCGGGAGCAAAGCCTAAATTGGAAGATAAATTTTAACATATCGGCAAGATGGGCACTTCCCTCATCCGCAACAGCGGAAACGAGAAGACTTCGGGCAAGCGACTAAAAGCTGACGGGTCGACTGGCGGATCGTTTTACACATCGAGCGTTAAACCCTTTAGGGAGCCGCAACGGCGGAAGAAAATAATCAGAAAGACTTCTGACGCAAAACCAAAAGGCATCCGACGTTAAAACAAAGAAAACGGAAAAAATAATCGAAGTCAAACCGAAAATTTGTCTGCGACGGCGGAAGAAGAAGTGACAATGGTTCCGATACAAAACCAAGCCTTAGCCGATTTCGCCAACCGAATCGGGAGAAAATTCGAAGTTAAAACCCAACATCCATCCGCAACGGCGAGGAAAAGAATGACCAAAACCTTTCAACATAAACCCAAAAAGCAGCTGACGGATCGGAAGATGAAAACGCAGACTCACCCGCAACGGTGGAAGGCGAAAACAAAGACTCGTCTGCAATGGCGGAAAATCAAAACCAAATACCTTTCGATTCAGACCGGCTTCAAACGTGATTAAAGGCAAATGATGAAGGCTTGATAAATCATTGGAATTCTTAATCAAATTTGAAAAACAGCTGCAGAGCAATCCAAGCATAAGCAAGTCTTTTCTAAAACATTCTCAAACCAAACCCAAGAAGACAAACAAACTAATTCAAGCAAAAGGAGGGTCCTAAAATTTTTGGAATTTTTGGAAAAATGTTGCAGCTGCAACAGGATGTCAAGACTACTTTCTTGAATGTTGTAGTGGAAGAGGAAGTGTATGTGGAGCAGCCACTCAGTTTTGAGACACATGACAAGGAGTCTCATGTGTGTAGATTGAAGAAATCCTTGTATGGTTTGGAAAAGGCACCTAGGACATGTTACGACAGAATTGATGGCTTTCTATCCAGTTTGGGCTTTACCAAAAGTAAAGCAGATTCCAACCTTTGCTACAAGGTTGAATATGGCAACCTAGTGATGCTCCTACTGTATGCAGATGATCTATTTGTAATAGGTATGGATGGGTTGATTGCTAATACGAAGAGGAAGCTTGCTGCCGAGTTTGAAATGAACGACTTGGGTATGATGCACTATTTTCTAGGCATGGAGGTGTGGCAGAATGCGGATGGAATCTCCCTCAAACAAGGGGAGTATGCAGTAGAGATACTGAAGAGGTTTGGGATGATGGACTGCAAGGCCATGACCACACCTATGGCATCGAACTTGAAGCTATTGAGTTATGCTTCATCAGAAGTAGTTTATGCTACGATGTATCGTCAAATGATTGGGTCCTTGATGTACCTGATGAACACGAGACCATATATTTTCTTTTCTATGAACACCTTGAGCCAGTTCTTGACATATCCAAGACATGTTCACTTGATTGCTGCAAAGCATATTCTGAGGTACCTGAGGGGTACAATTGATTATGGGATCAAGTATGAGGCGAATCAGATGATTAACCTAGAGGGTTATCTTGATTCATATTGGGTAGGTAGTGCCATTGATAGGAAGAGCACTTCAGGGTGTTGCTTCAGTATGGGATCAGGTGTGATCTCTTGGTTTAGCAGGAAGCAATCCTGTGTGGCACTGAGTACAGCTGAAGCAGAGTATGTCACAGCTTATTCAGCTAGTTGTGAGGAAATATGGTTGAGGAAGCTACTGTCTAATTTATTTGATCTCCATATGGATGCTACTTGTATACATTCTGACAACCAGAGTTGTGTGAAGTTATCAAAGAACCCGGTGTTCCATGACAAGTTGAAGCATATCGAGATCAAGTATCACTATATCAGGGATATGGTGCAGAGAGGAGCAGTGAAGCTCCAGTATGTTGCGATGGACGAACAGATAGCCGATGTGTTGACAAAGCCATTGGCTAAAGTGAAGTTTGAGTACTTCAGGGAGAAGCTTGGTGTTCTCCAGATCGAGGTTCCCTCCAAAGGGAAGTGATGTGTCCATGAGCCATTTTGACATGGTGAGAGGATTGGTTCCTTCCATGGTCAGATGTAAGGGCTAAGCTATTCTGTCATGGCGAGAATATTGGTTCCTTCCATGTCAGATGTGAGTGCTGAGCCATTCTGATGTGACTGTAGGATTAGTTCCTACATGATCAGATATAAGCGTTGAATGCAATTCTTGGAAAGAAGACACCTGGTCAGTTACCAGGAAAGCTCAGTCTGGGACTGAGGGACATTCTGATGTGACTGCAGGATTGGTTCCTACATGATCAGATGTGAGTGCAAATCCTTTCTGACATTGGTTGTCAGATGTAAGTGCAGATCCCTTTCAGCATGAAGGATTGGTTCCTTGCATGGTTGAATATAAGTGCTGAGCCTTTCTGACATTGGTTGTCAGATGTAAGTGTAGAGCCTTTCGGCATGGAGGATTGGTTTCTCGTAGGGTCGAATGTAAGTGATGAGCCTTTCTAACATTTGTTGTCAGATGTGAGTGTTGGGCCTTTCTAACAAGGTTGTGGCATGTGTTCCCACATGGTTAGATGTGAGTGTTGGGCGTGCCTTTCTGATATGATTATAGGATTGGTTCCTACATGATCAGATATAAGTGTTGGGCAGGCCATTCTGTATTAGGGTTAGATATAAGTGCTGGAAGAAGACCTACATGGAGGCTAGGCCTACAACCAGCATGAAAAAGGGCTAGCTCTGTACAACTTCCTGTGACGAGAAGAATAAAGAGATAGCACCTGTGATGATGATCCAGCAGAGATGTTCTAGACCAGAGATGATCCATATCGAGTGATGATCCATATCTAGTGATGATGATCCAGCTCTAGTGATGATCCATATCCAGTGATGATGATCCATATCGAGTGATGATCCAGATCCAAATGAAGATGACTTGAAGATGAAGATGATTTGAAGATGAAGATAACTTGAAGATGAAGATGACGAGGACTCGATGATGATCCAGATGATACAAAGAAGAAGACTTGTTCTGATAAATTGTGTCAAGAGAATACCTTCCTAGTTAAGAGGGAGTGTTGATGTAATTGTAACTTCGGAATGTATTCACTTATATTTCTTATGTATTGTACCCCGATGTTTATTCTGGGATGTGTCTGTAATGTAATTGAGTCATGTCATACCCCGATGTTTTGATCGGGAGTTTCTATAATGTAAACAAGTCATGTCAAGTCAATGTGGGTAACCCTCCTATTGTTCAAGGGTTAAAGTCCCCGCAGTTTCGGGGCACTAGGGTTGTTAGACTCACCTAGTGAAGTCGACCCTAGTAGGGTTTAGTCAAGTTGGGGATTAGTATAAATAGAGAGCTAGCCTCTCTATTTATCACACACTCACTCACACTTAGTTGTAGTGCATAACTGAGGAAGAAGAAGACATTGGGGCTAGGAAGAAACAGGTTACTGCTGTCGGGAGATCATCTTACTATTTTGGGTTTTACTTTTGGTGTTGATTCTATCTCTGAGGAAGTTGCGGGGTTTTCTCCATTTATGGTTTCCCCGAGGAAAAACACTATGTTCATTGTCTCTTGTGTTTGATTACTGTGCTTGTTATTCTCTCAGTTAAAGATCCTAATATAATGCTAGCTTAATGTTAAAAATCTAATAGTATAATCACCGTGTAAAAGAAAATCTATTATTTTTCGTGTGTTCCAAATTTTATTTGTATAAACGATAAACAAGTTGGAATATTAGGCATAGATCGTTATACTTCTGAAAATAAATTCCATGTTCCAAATTTAGTTTTACTGCAAGTTTGATGATTGAAAGAAATCTCTAGACTTCTGCTTGGGATTTTCATGTAAAATATTGGTGTACCTATTACACTTGATTGAAGCCTTCCACGAGAAGAGTTGATTGAATCCTTCCACACTAGGGATCCGAGAATCAAAACATGGGATCCGGATCAGAACAGGGGAGTGGGATTTTTGTGGTTTGAAAAGGAATTGGTTAGTGGAAAAATTAATGCAGGACTTAGGACTTTACATCTTGGGCGATGGGCGAGGGTGGCAGCAGGACGGCGATGGCACCAGGACAGAGGAGCAATGGACAATGCTGTTGGTAACCTAAATGTTTAGAAAAATTATGTCAATGGATGACCCTTTGTTCATGTAGGGACCCATGCTAGGTGGCTTATCCAGCATGAATGTACGGGCTAGATAAGCTCAGCCCTCATTTGATAGGAAGCTTTTAGGTGGAATTTGCAGTGCTTGTTGTCGAATTCCTCTAAGGAAAAATGGCCCATTCCATTCCCTACTTTAAAATAACAGCCGTGCTCCTTCTCCGCTATGCGAATCGCCAGATCACAAATGATATCATGTATTTTAACATGAGATATACTTCCAACCTCATTTGTTCTAACCACTTCAATCAAAGAACCATCCTTTAGCGAATTGAAAAAACTGTACCCAAGATCAGACAAATAGCGAAATGACTAAATCTTTTCTATTGTAATAGCTTGGAAGTATTGCCTCAGCAAGTGGCATACCAAAGGTCACTGATAGAATAAAATTTGTTGGGCACAAACATAAAATAATTTCCAAGTGAGATGGGAGAGCTAAGTGATTTGGAAGTTTTGGAGATTGTGAGTAGTGAGCTACAGTATTTTCTGCCTTATCTCGGTGAGCTAAAGAAATTGACCAAGTTGGATGGATAGAACTATGCGTTAACCGAAGTGGCATTTAAAAAAGTTGAAGGATAGAGAAAAACACCAACAAATTCTTCCTTTTAGTAATTCCTGCATCGGATCCAACACTTCTCAATCAGGAACACATAAATACAAGAGATATCATTTAGTAAAGCAGTCTATGCCATCCTTCAAGTTAGTTTTTAAAATAGACGGATGCCATAAATTGAAGAAAGTAGAAGGGCTTTGTGGTATGGAAAAAAATCAAGAGGTAAATATTGAAAGGTGTAGTGAGTTAGAAGAATTGGGGAGCGTTGAACATTGTAGGTCGTTAAATATTGTTGAGATAAGAGATTATTTGAAACTGAAGTTGAAAGAGGAAGTACGACTCAGGTAACGAGGAATTAGTATTAGGAAAAATTGTAAGTTAGCTATTATATGGGCCTCCCTACGTATGCATTTATTAATGATTAATTATTATTATTATTATTTAATCTTTCTTTGAAAATATAGAGCTATTCACAAGTGAAAGTGATGACATTATATACTTAAAATATATTCCATAAATCTTTTATGATTCTATTCTTATCCGCATATATCACATTTTTAATTTGTATTTATGTTTTTTCCAATTTGAAATTTGTTTAATTTTTATTTTCTTGACTGGATTTTATAATTTTTAACTAAAACAATAACAAAAAAAATGTTAAGATCAACATCCCATTATTAAAATAGATTGTATTATAGTTTAATATGCAATTTCATTATATGCATTAAATTTTGATGAAAATTAGAATGATGAATTTATATGTAATTAAATATACAAAGAAAAGAAAATGGTAAATTGTAAAGAGTGTAACGTTTTACATATTTATTCCAATTAATAAAAAGTAGATGTGTGGGATAGAAAGTAGAGTTGTCGAGGTTGTTATAGAGAGGGTGGAGAATGGAGAAGAAAATTGATAAATTGATAATGGAACTTTTGGTTTTGGATTCCAAGTTTCACCTATGCAAGAAGATCTTGTCCATTACTTATGTTTACTACTCTTATTTTTGGATTTCGTTGAAAGTGGTTTACAAACATCTTAAACAATATATTAGAAGTTTTCTCTATACCATCTCTAGCTAGGGTAAAGGATTCCACAAAATGTGTGGAGATATTTGTTGCATGCCAATATAATATGGTGGCATGTCAAAATAAGACATGGATTCAATCATAAAATATTTTTGCAAAATCATTGGTTTGAGTTAACATAAAAATTGAAACTTGATAGTTCCTTCTAAGGCATCATTTCAATTAAGGTTATCCTTTTATACCATTCTATTCATCCTTGCCAAAGTTAATTGTTGGGAATTATTAAAATTTGTATTATGTTTTTTCCAATTTGACATTTGTTTAATTTTTATTTTCTTGATTGGATTTTATAAGTTTAACTAAAACAATAACAAAAAATTATTAAGATCAACATCCCATTATTAAAATCGATTGTATTATAGTTTAATATGCAATTTCATCATAATCATAAAATTTTGATGAAAATTAAAATGGTAACTTTATATGTAATTAAATATACAAAGAAAAGAAAATGGTAAATTATAAAGAGTATGAGGTTTTACATATTTATTTCAATTAATAGAAATTAGAGTTGTGGGATAGAAATTAGAGTTGTCAGAGGTTGTTATAGAGAGGGTGGAGAAGAAAATTGATAAATTGATAATGGAACTTTTGGTTTTGGCTTCCAACTTTCACGTATGAAAGAAGATCTTGGCCATTACTTATGTTTACTACTCTTCTTTTTGGGTTTCATTGAAAGTGGCTTACAAACATCTTAAAAAATCTATTAGAAGCTTTTGTTATACCACCTCTAGCTAGGGTAAAGGATTCCACAAAATGTGTGGAGATATTTGTTGCATGGCAATATAATATGGGGGCATGTTAAAAGCAAGACATGGGTTTAATCATAAAATCTTTGTGCAAAATAAATGGTTTGAGTTAACATAAAAATTGAAACTTGATAGTTCCTTATAAGGAATCATTTCAATTAAGGCTATCCTTTTAGACCATTCTATTCATCCTTGCCAAAGTTAATATTGTTGGTAATTTTTTCAACTCGAGTATTTAGAAAGCCTAGGAGGTTGTTAAGCCCCTTGTAGAGAATATTGCTTAGACCTAAGCTACTTCAAATATCATTGTATCTAAATTTTCATTTACTTCCACTTGATCTTCATTTCATAACAATTTTTATCATAAGTATTAGAATAATGTCAATGCCAAAACATAACCATAATTTAACATTCCAAAAACAAAGTAATTTAATTATTTAAACATAGACTAAGTTTTCATACAACATTTGTTTGTAAAAATGACATACCTTACATTTATACTCAATGCACACTTATCTATGGCTTTGTAAAAATGGCATACCTTAGATTTATACTCAATGCATAAATTACAAGATAGCATTACAAAATGATGACATATGAAAGAGGTAAGACTGGTAAAGTTAATATGTACTTGTTTAAAGTTCAAGTATATTAACTTTAGACGTCATCATTTTGTAATGCTATCTCAAATATTCATTTCATACTAAAATACAATATATATATATATATATATATATATATATATATGTTCAATATTTAAGGAAGAAGGTTAAATGTTATATAATCTCAACTTTTTCTTGTTAAATTGGAATCTGATCATGCACTGTTTACTAAAATTACATTTATCAATTGATGATGTTGATTTTGACATTTTCTTGATTGTCATTATTGGAATCCGATTTGCAATTAGCAATCTTGCAAACAATCATAACAAATACATGGCCCAAGCATTGGTTATGCTTATTGCACGATCTGTCACAAATTTCACCAATGGTTCAAATGCACAGTAAGATGATGACCATCAACTAGAAAAAGTAAACACTTCTATGTGTAGGGAAGCAAGTAATGTTATCTTGCAAATTATGGATCCAATCAAGATTAGTAAATGGTGCACTTGGAGTGGTCATGCAAATTATATACACACTTGGATCTATCCCTCCTAAGTTACGACCCTATGTTATCGTGACACTTGATAATTACATTGGTCCTCCATGGGACCAATATCAACCTAAGCACATATCATTCCACCGATAAATTGAAGTAACGAGAAACAAATCCCTCTCAAGATGGCTTGAGCATTGACTATCCATAAATCCCAAGGATTGGCATTAACAATGTCAACCATTGACATTGGTAACAATGAACAACAATGTTTGACATTCACAACAATGCCATGCACTACAACATTACAAGGAATGTGAATTGCATCATCATTCTCCTCTGAATTCTATGCAAAGATGAAAGACGCTTCATATGTATCACTTCAAAAAAAGGAAGAGGCACTCCTTCATTTTTTGTTCCTTTCGCACTTAAAATTGCAACATTCAATCCCTACACTCCCCCTACCAAATGAAAATACCAATGTTGATTTTCAATATAATTAGAGTCAAACTTGATCACTACCTAGCCTTTTATTATTTTAGTCACATATGTATACTTTCTCGTATGACAGATTAATGTACATTTCATTTTACTTGCCATCCTTTACATGGGTTTCTATTTATTGCTTATTGGTACTTGAAATAGAGTTTTCCTTTCAATTTCATCAACTACTATGACTACATAAATTTCTTAGACTTTATTTCAACACATAAAATTATGTTATGTACATACACACAAATTTCTCTCATTTTACAACATATTAAAGTTTTCTTTTGTGTTTCATTTCCTTGTTTTGGGGGTATGCTAGTATAATGTGTAGAGAGGAGAATATCATGCAATGGGAAGTGTTGAGCATGTTAGTGTACATGTCTGAGAGAAAGCATAATAAAAATGTACCAGGTGGAATCACACATAGAAGAGAATTGTCTCTGAAATATGGAGAATGGTAGGGACAAAGAATAAATGATTGCAGACTTCGAGGGAGAAAGCGTGTATGGGAGAGTGCAAAATTCATAAAATATGCCAAAGGGAATTAATGTGGCTCTGATACCACTGTAAGGATCCCATTAGGGTAGAAACAATATTGGGATACAAAAATTTAATATATGAAAATATACTAACCACATAAAACAAAAATATAGATGTGAAAGCACACTTTCTTCTCATTAATTAATGTACATATATGTAGTGAGAAGTGAAACTTGGAGTTCATATTCCAATTGGTCTCTTGGACTCCTAGGTGACTCCTAGTCTCCCATTAGACTCATTAGTTCCTTTTCTTGTAATGTCCCCGGTTTTGACCCCGTTTGCATGATGTATATATTGTAATTAATCGTGGTGAGGAGCTCAAGGCAAAAGCCCCACCATCGATTTGGCTGTGTATGTTTCGGCAATGGGGATAATTGCCGATGGTATGTTGTGCTATCCGGCACATTTTAATATGGCATCATGTAAACACGCACATCAAATAAAACTAAAACCACAACCAGTTACGGCAATGCAACGTTGAATGAAAAGGGCATGGTTCCAAAGGATAAGGGGTGGGGGATGTCAAACCTTGGTTATGGGGAAAAAACCCATGTTTCACCACCTTTGTTGTTTGTCACCTTTTGCCTCATCCAACCTTGTCAACCTCTTTAATGCTTCAGCTGGTGGTTGAGGAGTTATGGCTGAGTGGCTGAGGGCAGTTATTGCTGAAGGGGTGGTGGTTGTGGTAGGCTGTCAGCCTTACCCACTTGCCCACTCCACCCACGTCTGCCCATTCTTCTCCCTCATGCACTCTTCCCTGGTTGGTTCACTCTCACCACGATTTTTGGTCTGCTGGCTCCTCACGCACAGGCTCTGGGAGATTTTGGTTTCACGCAGGCATTTTCTTCCTCTCCACGAGTTGCTAAACGCTCAGGCACTTGCAATTCGCGTCCTCCTGACTGCTGTGCATTCTCACGCAAAGAATTTCCCTCCCGTTTCTCATTTTCGCGCACAGGAGTTTCCTGGGTTTTACCCATGTCGTTTTCCTCTACGGATTGGTGAATGGAGTGGCTGAATCCTTTCCCCATGGGTCGGATTGTGGGTTCTGCGTTGATTATTACCCATGCCCAGGCTGAGAGTCTGTAAATTCGTTTCCAGCGCGGTCTGTGTGATTCTTCCCGTGGCTCAATTGCCTTGGACGAACTGTTGATTTCACCCATGTTGTGTGGGTTGTGGTGCTCAAATTCGTTTTGGGCCACTGTGGATTCCCAATATGTCAGCTGAGTTTCCCTGTTTTGGACTGTGCATAGTTGCCATCGTTTTCATTGTGAAATTGGGTTGCTGTTGTTACCCTAGTTTGGGTATTGTTGCTGAGTTGTTTTGGCCACGATAGGGCCAAGAACAACTCTGTGTTGCCCTGTTTAAGCTGTGGACAGCTAAGTAATTACCTAAGTGCAATGGTTAGTCTTCAAACTGTGCTGGCTTGGCTTGTTTGTTCAAATCCTGTGAAACCCAGCTGTGTTAGTTTGTTGTTTATGTCCCCTAGGCTATGTGTAAGCCTGTAACTGACCCTTATTCCGGAGGAATCATGCCCAGCTCGGGGGTGGCAGCGTTGCTGAAAGACTGATGAGCACGCTGGCCTATGGTTGGGAGGAACGTTGCAGAGATGTAGCTGGTTGCGGGTGGATTCTTCATCGAAATATAAGTGCTGCTGTTACTTCACCTCTGCAATTTATATACTGTATTATGTGAAATGATGAAGATGCTCAATGCTGGAAATGTTTATGTATGTTTGCTTCCGCTGTATGAATAAAGACTGTGCATCTGTGTATGCTTTTAAGTTTTAATTCAGCATTTGATTTCTGTCAATGTTCATGGGGCGATTTGCCCGGTTGTGTTTGATGTTGGTCGCGTCCTCTTCGCCGGTCTGAGGGATGGGGACGTGACATTTCTCATGAATTTGATGAATAATAATAATACAATAATATGGGAAAACACTAACCCTTAGGCTTAGGTTTCCAACAAATTATTATTTCATATTTTCAATTTCATTTATAGCTATACATGCCCTTTAGAAACAAATTTTTAGCACCATAATAAAAAAACATTTGTCTCCTCCTTGATTATCTTTCCTAAAATCCAAAATAGTCATGGAAAAAAACTAGAGAATAACAAATAACTTGTAAATTTGGAAGGTATACATTCAAATCTTCAACTATTTTCTAACTCTGTGGACTAGATTGACTGATTGGGTTCCTTTTAGCTTCTTGTAGGTAGTATTAGGGTCAATACCTTGGGTTGATTATCTTTGTTTCATGCTTTGATTGATTTACATACAATTCAAGTGTTGTTATTAGCGTTGATAGGGTTACATGAGTACCATCCATGAAATTTGGGGAAGTGATGGGGGTTTCCCCATGATGTTTCCCTTGGAAAATAGATCTTAAACTATTTGTTATATATTCAAGTACAAGACAAAGTTACTAGTCTAATTATGATTAGAGTATCATTCTTGATATTAGGCATTTTGATATTTGCATTGCACAATGTAAACTTTC
>LPNX010671571.1:98148-185101 GCA_001517045.1 Pseudotsuga menziesii
TGAAAACGTCCTAAATAAACCTAAGAATGTCACTTGTGCGAAACCTGAGAGTTTATGTTTCCCATATTGTACCCATTTCACATTTCCCATTTCTTATGGCATAGACAATAGCTTACAACTTACCTAATAAGAGATGCATATCCTTTCTTTCCATACAAAAATGGAATTTGTGAAGCACTGTTACTAAGTCCCAAATGGCTTAGTAACAATTCTCCACCTTGGTAACCCAAAAGGTTACTTCATTGTGACCAAATAATGACCACACCCTGAACCATGGGAGAGAGGACTTCGACCTTCTCTTAAAAAGATAGGGGTGAGTGTGTAAGTTTGAGGTCATGGAAGGTTCAATTGGAAGGTGTTTGCACGTGATGTCTGGTGTAGTCATTATCTTTTTTTCTTTCCTATTCCCTAAAACTTTACCAACTCTAATTTGGTTTCCCTTCCTAAATACGGTGCTAGTTTGAGAGTCACTGGTGTGTGGTATAACTTATTTGCAAAGTCAATGAAAAATGAGAGATTTTAAATAATATCTCTTTCTTAACTCTTTCATATGCACCCTATCCTTATGAGTGATGCTTTTAAGCAGTGAAGTCAATTTCTACGCTTAAGAGAGAAGGAAGAGGGAAGAACCCATATTGCATAACAATGTTGTGCATGTTCTTGTCACATTTGGTGTTTTTTTAGTCTAATATCATGCAAGGTTTAATGCACTCGCTAAAGTTGTTTTCACTTTAGTTCTTAGCTCTTTTGGGATAGGGAATCGGTTAAGGTCATATTGAAATCTATGGACATATTTACAAACCTTTTTTACTTCCTTCTACTTATAGAACTTACTGTGAATTAGGTCTTCTAAAAACATGGTGGACCTTCCCATCACTGGATTCATTTTATGGCATACATTTTATGACTTAGAATTCTAGATATGCATCTTCAATAAAAATTCCAACATCTTTATCATACAAAACCCATCTCCACCAATTTTTTTTCTCCCATAACTATGATGCTTGTCTCCGAGTCCTTAAGCCCTATCCCACCTTGATACTTTGGCTAACATAACATTTCCCAACCCACCAACACCCATTTATGCTTAGCCTCGACACCTCTCCAAAATAAATTTCTCTGTATTTGTCAAATTTCTCCGAGGACGGCTTTTGGGGATGCCATAATAGAAAATAAATAAGTGGTTATGGACTATAAGACCGATTTCACCAGAATTAGCCTACTTGGGAAATTGAGAGGTGTCATCATCCAACTTGTCATACTTTTCTTCATATTATCCACCAACTTACACTAAGAGGCCTTACTAACAACAGAATCCAAGAGGGAATCCCCCAAGTATTTGGATGGAAGGGGGCTCCTCTGGAAGCAGAGGATGCATATAATATTCTGCTAAGTAACATTGGGAGTATTGAAAAAGAAGGTTTACATTTTTCCTCATTAGCATCTAACCATGAATCCTTGCAGAATAGCTTCAGGAACTTCTTGGTTGCTTTAGCCTCATGAAATGAAGCATGCCCCATCAACATATTGTCATCTACAATGAGTCTGCTTTGGGGCACCAACATGCAGAGAAAGCCTCTTAAATTCACACTTCTTAAGCATGTCATTAAAAGTGCAGCCAAGACCCTCATCAATTATGATGAACAAAAAAGGGGAAACTTGGATTTCCCAAAAGATCCCACATGAAGGCCGAAACAGGGATGATGGGATTCCATTTACCAAGATAGAGAAGAAGGGAGAGGGGACTAAGTTATATATCCAAATTGTCCAATATTTTCCAAATACAAAGGATGACAACATGCTCTTCATGAATTTCCAACTGATCTAGTCATATCACTAATACATATGATCAAATTTGTGATGGTTTTTCGTTGCTATTTCCACGTTTCTTCGTCTCAATTGCGACAACAACGGTCATGATGTTTCATCGCACTTATTTCGTCTCTATAAGGATGAAATTTATAAGCCGTCGATATAGAGACGAAAACTGGCTACCACGTGTCTTCTATACGGTGGCCTCGATATTGATTTTTTTTAATCCATTTTCTACGTTGCGTTGCTATATCGACAAACTTGTCATCCCTATAACGATGAAAATATGGCCAAAAACTGCTAGGCAAAATTTTGTTTCCATAAAAAAACCGTGGCACACTTTCGACGAATGTTTGTCTCTCTATCGACGAAGTCTGGAATTTGAACAGAAATTTCTTCCACATAAAACTGTAGAAAACCAATCTCTATCGACGAAATCTGCAAGTTGAACGGTAATTTTTCCATGAAACTATGTCTCTATAGAGATGATACTCGTGGAAAGACACCCGAGGTTTTGACGGTTTTGCAATACCCGCGACGAAAGTTCATCTATATTGCGATGAAACCTGGAGGTTTCAAAAAAAATATAAATCGTGGAAAGGCACATTCCTTTCCATGGTTTTGGATCTTCAATAAGTGCTTGTGATTGATGTCAGTCTCGTGGAGTTTTTGTGTCTATGGACAAGCGAATCCATAGATACACTTCAAGAATCAGCAGTCGATAAATCAATACCTTGGATAACTTATCCCGTTCAATTATTTCTAGTGTCATGATTATAGGGCCTAGATTAAATTTTGTAAGCACTTATTCAAAACATAGCATCTATTGTATATTGGTCTAATGTACACATTTCCATGTCGGTTTCTAATTACTTGCAATATTTCCATACTTATTCATCACAGCCAAATAGGGTCCTTATAGAATGGTCTTATTCACACCCTCTTTGCATATGAAAATTGTATGGTTTCATCTGGGTCCAATGTGCATCCTATGAACTTCCAAAGTTTTTATCAGGAAGACAGAAAGGTGATAGAAAAGAACAACAACAGAAATAAAAAACTAAGCATAAAATAACAGAAACAGAAAATTACAATAAGTCTCTCTACCACCATTCAAGTGGGCTATATCATAGATGTTGCAGGTACTACAATGTTATCTGCAATGGAAAATGTTAACACCATATCTATCCTGTAAAGGCAGTAGGTTCTAGGCTCTAGCTTCTATTGAGATTCATTATTCGCAATTACAAGATCTAGTTCCAGAAGAAAATGTTAAATGGATTGATACGATCAATGGACTAGTTGATGCTACTAGGGATTTTAGTAGTGAATAATCAAGGTTTGAGAATTTATTAGTGTATATGTGAAAATATCATCAAATTTGAGATCTGAATTAATAAATTAAATGCTGCTACAAACTTGCAAATGATATGTCTTTTCCAACCAGCAACCAATATTTGTGACAGCAGAATGTTTTAACCTTTAGTTAGATTTGAAATGAGGTACACATGAGGCTAAAACTAGGGAATATCTATGAATTTCACTTATTAATCTGAAGTTTTCAACCCTGCAAATCAACCTTTTAATTCTGTTTTAGACCAGATTTAATCAATGCTACAGAGCAGATTTACAGAAGGTAATTCCCAACCACAAACTGGGGCAAACCTACCATGTGATTTGATGTTTTAGGGATGAGTTTAATACATGTAAATGAAATAAATGTTCAGATCTTGTAAAACAGAAAATGAAAGATGAATTAAGATTTAAAATGGCATAAAAGTTGTGATTAGTGCCTAACAAATCCAAGTTAGGCAGATGGGGTCAATTGAGGATCTCATGGAGGATTTAGTGATTAAAGAGTAGATAGGGTTGAATGGTTCAAACCCAATCTTCTCCTTAATTAACTATATCCACTTCAAAAATATTCAATAGGAAAATCCTAAGCTAGACATTAGATATTTGTAGCTTCAGAGATGGAGGATAAAGGATAATTCGTCTTATTAGGTATTAAAACTTGAGACTCCTCTTCCCCTTGAGAAGGTTAGAATAATCTTGGACAATAGGAAAAGCACCTCCATTTCCACCCAAAAAGGGCTTCTTGTGCAATATTTTGGTTTGGTAGAAAATAAGCGAGAACAAAAAATTCCAATCTTTTGGTAGAAAATGAAAAATAAAACACAATTTTGAATAATAATTTAAAGAAGCGATGAAGAAATGGAGCCAAAAGATGAAAACAAACAGTTCTGATAGAGGGAAAGTGGTTAAAAAACAGAGGTGGGAAATGCACAGAGAGAACATAAGAGTGCTAAAAGCAGGGAATGGTACAACCAGAACACAACAAAGACAATTAAGTCTGATATTTTTATGTTTCTATACAAACATTGGATAGGAAGCATGATGAAGAGGCAAGAAATGAAAATAGAAAATTTATATGATACAAAAGGTACAAGCAAGTCATATAAAATATTAATTCCTAGGGAGAATGTAGGCAATGCAATAACCCTTACCTTATCAATCACCTTTCACCAGGTCCATTGGCCCATACTGATTGCAAAGAGTTGTCCTAATAAATGGAAAACCATTGTGTTGGCTAGCAATTAAATTTATAAATTAAATAAATAATCCATTCCTATACCTATACACAAGTGGTCATTTTGCTAGGCATGGAAAATATCAAAATACTCTATGAAAAATAAAATGGACATACAATTAAATCAGCTAATGTTGTCTAGAAAGTATGTTCTTGGGGTAATTCCACCAAGAGATGTGGTTCTGGAGTCACATTCCACATGTCATGCAAAGGAAATCAACAATTAATCTATCTAGCACACATTTTCCACCTAAAAATATCAACTTGCATTTAAATGCTATATTACAATACCGTTGCCTCACTGATGTAGAAACTTGTGTTTGTATTCAACACGATTTCTTTAACCATTGTATTAAAATGAAAACAACACACAAATTTTAAAGTTTAAGACAAAAATATATTAGATACACGTATATATAGGTTTTTACTGGAAATATGTGGACACTATTAATACCACCATCTTGTCAAACCAATTTTTTAAAAACCAACCGACTTTGAGTCCGAGTTGGCCAAGTTTGCCAAGTTTACCCCTGGTCGAGCTGACTCGGCCTGCAACTCGACTCGGGTGGCCTATTTTATACTTAGTCGGCTGAGTTAGGGTCCAAGTTGGCTGAGTCGGATGAGTTGACCGAGTTGCAACCCGAGTCAGCCAAGTCAGTTGTGGAAGACACCCACAAGAATGCAAAATCCAAAATAACATGTTTATTTTTATTTTTAATATTTTTCTTATTCTAACCATAACCTAAGGCCATAAGATGACCCCTTGCCCCTCTATTTTCCTCACACTTCTGTTGTAAGATTTTTGTGAGCATTTGGCATTATTGTTGTTTGGATTCATGGAGGCTTGGAGGAGCGTCCAACAGTGAAGAACAATCAACATGATTGGAGGAGTTGGACTGTTGGAGACCAATTTTCTGTTACCTAGATGTATGTTAGCTTCCATCTAGCCATTGTTTCTTTTTTTCTCATTAAATTAACAGAATGCACTTTGAGGATCTCATGGAATGCTTTTGTAGTGCACATATAAATGCATTTTTGTTGACTTATAAAAAAACTAAAGAAACAGTTTAGGGGAGGAAGTTCAGGGATTAACCTATAGAGGTACGAGCATGGGCTTGTTGTGAGAATCATTGCATACGATGTTTCCATCTTTATTCGTTCTCCCATTGCATCTTCCACATAGACTTGGGGACCCTAGTGAATCTTTCAGATTCTTCCACCTTATTTTGACTAATATAAATTTGTTTACATAGAATAATTAAGGTTAATTAGGGTTAGGGTTCTGAATCCCCGATTCCTGATTTTGGGATGAGTGTTGAATCTGTATCGGATTCTTTGGTCGATTCCGATCAAACCCACGATTCATGTAACCTTGGAGTTAAATTCAAACCATTAAGAAGCAAAACCCTGAACATGAATTTGTTCTCCTCAGGTTCAGGTTTTTGTTTCTTCTTAGGAAGCACTCCAAGGTAGCCCTCATTGCTGCTTCTTTTCCTCCTGGTAAAATATTCTTCCATCTTGGACACAATAAATAACAAACCGTAGAGGGAATATTGTTTTCTTCTATTGCAATGCTTGCCTACACTTAGAATTTGCAACTGTAGAGTTAAACATAGTTACCAGATTCAGCCCTAGGCCTAACCGCACCCGAATCGGATTCTCGGATTCTTCATCGAATTCTTCCACCTCATTTTGACTAATATAAAGTAGTTTACATAGGATAATTAAGGTTAATTAGGGTTAGGGTTCTGAATCCCCAATTCTTGATCTTGGGATGAGTGCTAAATATGTATCGAATTCTTTGGCTAATTTTGATCGCACCCACGGTTCGTGTAACCTTGGAGTTAAATTCATACCATTAAGAAGAAAAACCCTGAACATGAATTTTTTCTTCTTAGGTTCAGGCTTGGGTTTCTTCTTAGGAATCACTCCAAGGTAGCCCTCATTGCTGATTCTTTTCCTCCTAGTAGAAGATTCTTCCATCTTGGACACAAGAAATGACAAACTGCAAAGGGAATATTGTGTTCTTCGATCGCAACGCTTGCCTACACTTAGAATTTTCAACTGCAGAGTTAAACATAGTTACCGAATTCAGCCCTAGGCCTAACCGCACCTGAATCAGATTCTCGGATTCTTCCACCTCGTTTTGACTAATATAAAGTTGTTTACATATGATAATTAAGGTTAATTAGGGTTAGGGTTCTGATCACACCCACGGTTCATGTAACCTTGGAGTTAAATTCAAACCATTAAGAAGAAGACATACTAAGTTGATTTAGTGCTTAAATATGCAAACGTAAATGATATCAAGTCAATGTATTCAATTCAAGATATATGGAGTAGAAAGGTCATCCAGTAGCATTTTAGTATACAAGATATCATTAGTCATGTAACCATATACAATTCAATTACAGTATTTAACCAACCAATAACCTTCCATTCAAGTATGAGGACTCATATAAATATAGCAGCAATAATACAGTATGACAATTCTAATTATGACAATTTTATAGCAGCAATGAAGGTTACCAATGTAAGGTGTATAAGATTTTTAGTTTTGCATTCAATGTAAACCACACCACTCCAAACTTTGAACAATATTCTTAGCAATATAGGACAGCCACCAAATGTATGTTTCAGACTTGTAGCTATGCAAATAATTTAAATTTTCAGACTTTATTTACCTCTCTTGAACAATATCACCATCCAACTAATAGTTAACCTTTGATTCAGTTTGGTGTTTACTGTGGTTGCAAGTAGGGAGGGCTGTCAAAGTTTGACAATTTGCAGTTTATTGCAGACTATAGGAAGCAGGTGAAAGTGTGTTGATATAGGGTTGTTACATCCGTGTTTTTGAAATGGTTACTGAAATGGTAACAACCAACATAGATTCCTCTCAAATAGAATACCTAGTGGCCCTTTAAAGAAAAAGCATGGCATCGAGTTATCTTGGAAGCTACGAGAATTGGGTTTTCTAGTCCACAGAGCACCAGTTATTGTATTATAATTAACACAATAGCCACTTACATATCCTATTAAAAACATTCACATTCTAGCTTTGAACTGTCAATTCATGGGAATTTTGACATGATGCCCAAAAGGAATGAACAAAACTAGAAACAAACCCACATTTTGCAGACATGCCAACTAGATAAATACCCACAAAATTATATGAAACAAAACCATATTTTATGGTGAGGATATGAACTTGCTTACCCTGATCATATGCTGTGATGTTTGCACAAATCAAAAGCACCGTCGAGAAAGTAAAATCATTCGGCCTCATCCCCATCATCAACACTTGCCAGCGCATCTTGAGAGCCTCTTCATATTTCCCATTCAGAGCATACCCTGCAATCATATAGCTCATGGTGATCAATTACCCCCCAAAGGTGAAATGACATCAAGCAAACACAGGCATGGCAGCATTAAAATATCTCCTTCCCTTCTTCCTTTTCCTCGATAACTGTTGGTTTTATTTCTCACATTGAATTTCCCAAGTTCACCTGGACATCTTGTGCTTCATGCTTGCAAGGATATTTGAGCCATTTCATCTCCACCACATCCACAACAACGAAAAAAACCATGAATAAAATAAAAACACAATAAATAAGCAAGAAAAACATAGAAGGAAACGAACCCGAAGGTCTAAACATTGCTGCCATTCTGGAGGTGGGGCAGGTGGTTCTAGAAGCATGGGATCACATGCGAAGGGAGTGGATGATGCACTAATAGGAAAATTCCTTCACCCGCCCTTCCTATAAAAAAACATCATAGCCTTTTCCCGATCCTTCAGAGAAAGTTCAAAATTGAAAACCCCCAAATGGGAGCCGGAGCAAATCCTGCGCGGGTGCTTTTGAATGCTAATGAGCTAGTGCGTGGGTGTTTTTGAATTCTACGTTTTTTTGTTTGTTTATTTGCATGTTTTATATTTTGTGTTTTGTTTTGTTTTTTTATTTTGCATATTTGTATTTTGTTTAGTTTAGTTTTTTTTTTATTTACATATTTTATATTTTGTTGCATTTTAAATTAATTACAGTTAAACAACTCTATGTTTTTAATTTAGTGTAGTTTAATTTAATTTAATTTAATTTAACTAGGATTTTGTCATAATTTTTTATGGTTGCATTGCTTATAGTGATATCCTATACATAAGTCCCTTCAAGAATGAACATGATGATGATGACGATGATCATGATGACGATGAAGACGATGAAGATGATGGTGATGAAAACAACAACAGAGATGATCATCATCATCATCCTTGTCATTGTCATCACCATCATCATCGTCATCTTCATCAATATCAGCATCATCATCTTCATCATCATCATCGTCGTCGTCGTCATCATCGTCATCATCATCTTCTTCGTCATCATCATCTTCCTTATCATCATCATCATAATCATCATCTTCATCATCAACGTCTTCGTTATCACCATCATCATTTTAATAATCATCATCATATTCGTTGCCATCATCATCAACATCTTCATCTTCATCATAATATTCATCATCAACATCATCGTCATCCAATTCATCAGCATCTCCATGATCATCATCATCATTTTCATTATCATTGTCATCATCTTCATCATCATCATCATATTCGTCATCATCATCTTCATCATCTCAATTTTATGGGGAGCTCAGTGAATGAATACGTCTACATGATAAGGGGAGCAACCAATTGAGTGAAAAAATAAGGATTGCTCCTAACATTCCAAGGACTAATCTGACAATTCAATATGATCCGAAGAAGTAGTTAAAAAATACAACTTTTTGGGCCATGTGAAGCCTCTCCTGTTCTTAGATTTGTGCACATGAAGAATCAAGACTTATGGACCTAGTTCGGTGTCTTAAAAGAGGAAGATCCAAACTGAGCAATTTGGTAGTTCCATAAAGTGCATTGTTTATAGGAGTGAATAATCACTCATAACCATTCTATTATAATGTTGGTGAAGCTCAGAACAATTTAGTGAAGATGTTGATCTTGATGATGATGATGATGATGATGGTGACGATGATGATGATGATGAAGATGATGATGATGGAGATGACGACGATGATGATGATGATGTCAATGATGATGAAGATGGTGATGTTGATGATGATGGTGATGATGATGATGATGAAGATGATGATGATGAAGATGATGATGATGATGATGATCAAGATGGTGATGTTGATGATGATGATGATGGTGATGATGGTGATGTTGATGACGATGAAGATGATGATGACGATGACGATGATGATGATGATGATGATGATGATGATGATGATGATGGTGATGTTGATGATGATGATGATGATGATGGTGATGATAATGATGATGATGAAGATGATGATGATGATGATGATGATGATGAAGATGATGATTATGATGATAATGATGATGATGATATTGATGATGGTGATGGTGATGGTTATGATGATGATGATGATGATGATGATGATGATGATGATGATGATGGTGATGATGATGAAGATGAAGACCCAACCTTTCCTTCTTGGGAGGAGAAAAAAAGTAATGGAATCCACCTCCTATTTGTTTTGTTTCACTATGAGGGAAACACCTCATAGAAAAGGATTTTAGGGTTACAAGATTAGCAAAAATTGTCCCAAAAAACTCTGTTACAACCTTTGTTATTGGTAGCATAGGTTATAAAGTATATTCAACATAACTGAAAAATTCTAGGTAGCCAGAGTTTGTAGTGGAGGTTTTCTTTTCGGGTGCTTTACGATATATAATTTGCACCGGTACATGTGTTTTATAATATATGCAGTGATGCATATAATACAATAATATGTATTGGTGTGTATTCAGTATTTTCAATGCACTAGTGCGTATATTGTAATGTCGATGCACCAATGCATACATTGTTTGATATAGGCACCAGTAAGTATAACATAAAAATTCAACGATGCATACTTTTTATTGTAAGTGCATCAGAGCATATTTTTTATTATACATGAATGGATGCATATAAAATGCATAAAGTGAGATGGTGCATAATTGATATTAGAAACACATTGGTGCATATATCATGTAAAGATAATTGATGTGTATATGTCCTACAGAAAACATCGGTTCATACATTATGTAAAAGAGAACTAATGGGTAAAATACTTTGTTATCTTAATTCAAGGAAATGTAAAAGATACGCCAACTAGTTGAAATAATAGAATGTGTATGGTTCACTAATGAACTTTTCCACACCACAGATATGCAAATGCTATTTATTATTTTTACAAATTTTCAATTACTCATTAGAAAATCATTTTTTTATAATATATTTTTTTACATTTATTTGTTGCAATTGGATATAAGAGTCGATTAAACTTTTGTTCATTGTAACCATGAAAATCATTCATATAATTAAATTTGAATTAATTATCTACAAATCATATATTTTTGAAGTAATATTTATTTTTGTTTCTTAATTATTGTGCTTGGATAAGCATGTTGATTACACCTTTGCTCATAGTCACAATGTACATCATTCATATATTTAATCAATAACATAAAATTTTGTGACATTAGAGAATACGATAGATGAAGAACCCGTTTAATCGATAGATGTAGTGACAAGTAATTGTCTTACCTACACCATACCAAACAGTAACTTGTCAAATACATTAGATATAAGTATATTTCTAAATGAAGTATATTATATACCAATTTCTATAAAGAAAAACATGAAGACTGTGATGAATAGGATTTTCATTGATGACAACATTAATGACAATCATTTTGGAAAAATATGGTAATTTGGTGAAAAACACGAAAAGGACGAAGTATGGGGAAATTAGTAAAAATTGACTTAGGGAAATGCACACCATAATATATAAGAGAATATAAATGCCCACACCACATGGGGGTCCTATAGATTGTTGTTTTTCCTACCTGACCATGTCTTCAGTTTGTCCTGAAAGTTCCTGAGGGAGAAGTTATGGACCTGCCAAAACAGGGGTTTGTGCCAGAGCAATAAAAAATGGCTAAGTAGCCTCATAAAGATGCTCGCCCTAAATTATGGGTTAGAGTAAATTCCCGCAACACATGGGGGTCTTGTAGTGTGTTGGTTTGTCTACCTAACCATGGTATTATTTATCCTTAAGCATGTCTGAAGAAAAAGTTGAATATGCCAAAATGAGGTTTCAGAATATATTTTGGAGAAAGTCTTGAAAATGACTAAGTGTTGGAAAATTGGCTCAGTTAGCCTTAAGAAAATGTCTGCCACAAATTGTGTGTTGAAGAAAATGCCCGCACCATATGGGGGTCTCATAGATTGATATTTTTCCTACCTGACCATGTCTTCAGATTGTCTTGGAAGTAGCTGCGGAGGAAGTTATGGACCTGCCAAAACAATGTTTTAGGCAGATTGGACTAGACTAAGAAAATTGTCCAAGTGTTGGAAAAACTGGCTCATGTGGCCTTGGGAAAATGGCCGCCATACCTTATAGGTGTATGATAAAAATTATCTGAAGCTATCATCCTACATCTTGTTGAAGAGGCTATCTCACCATGGTCTCAGTTCTCAAATAAGATGTTTTATGACAAAGATAATGGTCTACCAAAAGAGAGTTTCAGGTTGTTTTGCATTATTCCAGTACTGGCAAAACTGCCTTAGTGGCCTCAGGGAAATGCCTTCCCTATCTCATAGGATGATGAGAAAAATAATATGAAAGTGTTAGGATATATCTTGTTGATGGCTGCATCTAACCATGGTCTCAGTTATCCTGTGGAGTGTTGTATGACAAAGATATAAATCTGCCAAAAGTAAGAAAAATATTATTTTGCATTTTAAGAACACAAAAAAATTGGTGAAGTGTTAGATTCAGGAAATTGAAAAGGAATTTTGAAATGCCCGCAAGGAGGGGTTATTTTAATGATAAAATTCATTAGCTAGCATAGTAATGTTCCTTGGTGAACTGACTATCCATCCATACCTTCATATTGTCTTATGATGGTCTCATATACAAAATATCAATCTGCCAAAAATAGGAAAAATAATATTTTGCATAGTGAGAACAAAAGAAAATTGACCAAGTGTTAAAAACAGGAATTTGAGAGGTCAGTTGGAAATTCCTGCCAAGGGTTGTTTTTGTGCAAGTAATCTTATCAAATGTCATGGATCCATTATTTGGTAAGTTTTCCATCTACTCCTGACTTCAGGTCTCCATACAGTGTTTACATGCGTGAAATAGGAGTCTATCAAAGTGGGAAGAAATATGTTTTGATGTTCAAAAGAGGTTGAGAAACTATTTTGAAATGCTTTCCAAAGGTTGTGTGTGTGTCAACAGATATATCTTGTGATATGGTCTTGTTCATTGTTGAAATGGCTATCTAGACATGCTTGTAGGTTTCCTTATGGTGATCACATGATGGAGAAATCAATCTACCAAAGTAGAAGAAAGTTTGTTTTTACAAGTTAAAATAAATTTTGTCCAAGTGTTAAATTAAACAGTTTGGAAGCCTATTTTCAAATGATCTCCAAATAATGCATGTGTATCAAAAATTTCAAATGTGACATGGATATGATCCTTGTTGAGGTGGCTATCCAGCCATACTTTCATTTTGCATTATGATGGTCATATATACAAAAGATGGACCTGCAAAGTTAGTGAAAAATAATAAACAAAGTTTATTAAATAAGAAGCTACAGGAATGTATTTAGAAAAATAAATAGAAATTTAATAAAAAAAATTAAGACAGAGTTTTGAAGAGACACATATTACTATTGGAGAGATGCAATGTTTAGAAGAAGTTTTAATTGATTATTTCATTAAAACAATAAATAACAAACAAATATTTGAAGAGGTGTCTAAGCATGATGACATGGAAAGGTGTAATTGGAACAAGACATGAAGGATAGAGATGACTAAGGACATGCTATTGACATTGACAAGCAAGCATGACAAGCATGAGAGTCAAATGACCCATTCTGTGGTCATTTGAAGATTATTTGGGAAAGACAAAGATGTTGGTGCAAAGATGACAAGGAGATGGTGGCATGACAATAGACAAGCAAACTTGATGACAGAGATGGTTGCGGGCATGATAAAATAGTGGACAAGGAAAAGATTGTGGGAATCTCCAGAAGATCATGCGGGCATGCTAAATGAGGACAATTGCAGGCATGATAAAAACTATTGTGGGCATAAGATATTGCCTATTGCGGGCATCTTCTTAGCACCACATGTGGGAATCCCTTATGGCCACCTAAAGGCATCCAAGTGTGAGCTACGGGCATAAGGAAGGACTTGCTGCGGGCATTTGTGGGAGTTGTGGGAATCTTTGATGGCTCAAGTGAGGAGTTGCAGACATCTTTAAACCCTAGATGCAGGCATCTAGATAGCCCTTGTGGGCATCTGAATACATCACCTACTGGCACCTTGAAGATGGACAATGTGGGCATACTTATTGGAATATCAAAGACCCCCATATGGGAAGTTGAAGAAGGGTATGCGGGCATAAGAGAAGGCCAAGTATTGGCATAAAAAATAAAATTAAAATGATGATGATGTGTAAAATTAAATAAATTTTGGTTAATGATGACAAAAATAAATTGGTGATGAGTTCGGCCTCCTAAGACATGGAAATAAAAAACTATTTACGACCAAAAAAAGATGCATGCTTACTGGCCTGTGCGTAAACAGCCAATAGTCGTTGAAAGCTGGCATTGGTTTGGCGGGTGTGATTTCTACTAGTAGTTTAAAGGATTAATTGTATTAGTTTGTCATAGGTGCATTCATTATATATGAGATTATGCTAAATATTTTGTGGAATTCATGTCCAAGTGACTCCTTTTCTTAATTTCCTGCTTCGATATGTGTCCATAAAAAATTAGATCTCCTGCTGTCATATAGCTTGCCCTACTCTTCCATATATCCAATAATTTGAATATTTGCTTCTTGCATTTGAAAGCGTTCGCCAAAGGTAGTATGCTCGGCAAGTCAAAGTGATCCTGTCGAATCTATAGAAAGTACCTCAAATGGCAATATGTAAGTCAAAATAAGTTCATTTTATTTCCCGCGACGAGGTCCCAACTATACCCCCTTTCAAATAAGATTTAAATAAATAAGAATATTGAATTAAAGATAGCCATATATCGTCGATATAGAGAAGAAAGTTCATCGAAAATTAAAAAAAGTCTATATTGCCACGGTTTTTCCACCATGATAAAAAAAATGAAGTATTAATCCACGAATGTTCAAAACATGGAAATATTTCGTGGAAAAATCCGCCCAAATGTATGAGTGTATGCCTTGGTAAGATCAATATTAATCATGATGCCCAGTTTTTAGTTATTTTCGAGGAGTGGAAGACTTCATGAACCAGAATAATTCCATCAAGAATTTACCACCCCTCAACAAACCTAGATTTATTTTGGGATATTAAAGTGGGGAACAAAGGTTTTAGCCTATTTTCTATCACCTTTCATATAATATTATAAATAACATTGCACATCAAAATTTTCCTAAACTTACCCAACTCCATCACAATTAGGGATAAGAGTGAGGAAAGTGGCATTGAAAGTTAATAGAATCCCCCATGTCAACCAAGAATCCCCCACAATTTGAATCACCTCCTCCTTGCTGAAATCCTAGAAATGATGGAAGAAGTTGACAGTGAATCCATTTGGGCCAAGTTCCTTCTCATATTCCATTTGATTTACTTTGTCCTCTGCCTCTCTTAGATTGAGCACTCTCATTAACATGTCATTTTGGTTTAGGGTCACTATTTGAGGAATATGTTGGGTGATATGAGCGATGTCCCTAGATCTATTAGAAATTGGATCCTCCATTATTCTCTTGACGTGTCTTTCATAATCCCTCCTCAATATCCTTTCGTTCCTCCACTTTAGTACCATTCTTAGCTTTTAGCATTGAGATCTTGTTTCTCTTCCTGTGTTGGCCTGTAGAGCGATGAGAAAATGCAGTGTTTCTTCCCCTTATTTCAACCATATATTCCTAGATTTTTGTTTCCATAGCATTTCCTCTTCAGATTCCCTTACTTCCACTTGATCCATGACCTATATTTCCTTTATACATGAAATCTCATTAAATCCCTCCATCGTCCCTTTTATGTTGATCTCCTCAATATTTTTCTCTAGGAATTGCTTATCTTGGAAAATATTCCCAAACACCTCCTTGTTCCAAATTTTCAACCTATCCTTGATTTCCTTGAGTTTCTGGTGGAATTGCTGCATACAAAATCGTCTCTTCCCTGCTTCTTCCTCCCCCATTGATTCACAAAATCTTTGAAATTGGCGAGTTAACCAGAATGGTTCAAACTGGAACGAGTGCCTCTAGGCCTCCCCCTCTTAACACACCATAAATTGATAGGCTAGTGATATGAACCAACACCAGGGAGGACCAAATCCAAATCCTACCCTCCATTGGTTAGGATGGACTCTGAGAACAAAAAGTGATCTAGATGGGGTGCAATGTGCCTCTCCCCTCCTTGTTTATTATTCCATGTGAACACATAGTTTCCATTTTCCATGTCTAATAATTTCAAATCTTCAATTAGTTCTCTAACATTCATGCTATAGGGATCCAAGCATCTCCACCCTCCTTTCTTCTCCTCCAGGAATGTGATCATATTAAAATCCCCACCAATGATCTAGTTATTTCCCCTAACCCATTCCTTCATATTAGACAATGATCGAAGGAAACTCATCTTCTGGGAGTGTATTTGAGGACCACACACACACACACACACACACATATATTTATGTGTCACTGTGAATTTAAACAACCTTATTTCCTCCAGATCCCATAAGGTAGCAATATCCTACACCAAACCCCAAGCAGACAATGCTAGTACCTCACAACCCCTCTAGACTTTTCTTTCCATTCCTTTCATTGCCTCATTCGAACACATGGTTTCTCACTTCTAATCTTATTTCTTAGCATCCTAATTTTATAGAAGTTGCATGCTCCTTTTATATTCCATGTTAAAATATTTAATGGGATAGCTTCTGGAGGGAACCCTTGATCGTTGGGTATTAACTAGAATCCACAAGCATGGAACCTACCTCCACTATTATCTACCGATTGATCCTCAACATTTTTTCCGATCCTTATTTATTTTTTCTCTTATTCTCCTTGAACTTACCTTCGACAATCCCCGAGGCCTTAGATTTAGTGGTCTTAAGTATGGCCTCCTGAAGCAGTTGAACCTACTAGACTAGAAAATACTTGGCCCTCTTGTTTGAACATTCCCACACCATCTCATCCAAATTCAAATCCCCCAGTTCCTCGTCCTCCTACTTCTATGTCATGTCTACATATCCCTTTTCTTCTCCCCTCAATTCCTCTTGGGAACCATTTTGGCTTGCTTGCCATTGTGACTTCCTAAATTCTCTCCTTGTGGCCTCATTTTCGTCTTGTCCTCTAGATTCATCCCATTCTTTGAAAGATGATTCATAGATTCAAAGTTGTACAAGGTAAGGGGTTTTGATGGCGAACTCCCAACCACTCCCTTACACACCTATTTTCTTCTATGGGAGACCTTAGTAAACCCCTCATTGTGTACTTCCTCTTTATTTTTATCTTGGGGTCCACGGGAATTCTCTTAACATATGTCCATGTTCATGGCACAACCTGCAATGAAAGGATATGTGCTCATAATCTAGTGGTTATAACCAATCCTCGTCAACCCAGATGAGGTTTATCGCTTCTTGGAGTTCCTTCAATACATCCATATAAACACATATCTTAGCATAAGAGGTATATATAGCCCACTTGGTTTGCTCAGAAACCTTAACAAACTCGCTTAGAGAATTTTATGTCCTCCGGGATTTCTCGCTCCCAATATTCGATTTGCAATAAATACAATAGAATCTAGATTGGGGCTCTCTTCATATATTCCTGATATGGATTATTTATATTTCTCCACAACTTAAGGAAGATCCCTGTTGATAAAAAGAAATATGTCCCTCCCTCAAAAACCCTATTGTGGTCTTCTTTATTGAAGAACACAATAGTAAAAAAACCCTTGGACCCAAGCTGAAGGTCATAATGGCCATTGGGATTCCAAACAACATGAGTTCACTTAACCATATCGTTTTTAGTCAGCCAATACCCTATTAACTTTCTAATGAGGGTTTGTTCCCTCATGTACTTGACCTTGCCTCAGAGTTTTTCTAGCATGATGAGAACTGAAGGATTTGGTTTGTTTTAGGGATACATCTTCTCTAGCGCAAGCCACCATCGTTACCTCCAAAACAACGCTCCTCTTCTTCCTATTACAAATACCCTCCTTCCATCCCCAACTCGGATATTCTATTATTTCCTCTATTGAATGTCATTGAAATAGCCCTTGGGGGAGGCTTCCCTCTCCCCCTTCAACTCCTTATTCATCCTAAGAAACTGGCCTCCAACTTGAGCCGTATCACCCACCGAAACCCACAATCCAATCACTTCTTAAAACCCTTGCTAACCCTCTACACCTGATTCTTCTGAATTATTCGACTAGCTATTGTTAGCTAAATATATTAATAAAATTAACAATTTTGAAATTACAAAAGCTATGATATGTTGGTGTTCATATATATCTAGTATAATTTCAAATATTTTTCATTTATAATTTAGAAATAGTAATTTACTAAATAAACTAAATATAAACTTACATTACAAAAACATAACCAATGTAAAAAACTAATTTTACAAACTTTTCATTAAAATAAACTAAAATTTGTTTACAAAAACAAAATTTTCATTAATTCACAAAAACTAATTTTCTTTAAAAACTTAATCTAAATTACGAAAACATATATAATAATTAAAAAAACCGATTTTAAATTTTATAAAAATTACCTACCTTTCTATGTGGAGACCATGGTAACAGGAGGGGTTGGATTGTGGGACGATGGATGGTGGTGACTTTGCCTTCGGTTAAGCTTTTCAACCCTCATTCGAGTTGATGTGTACTCCTTGTTTGATCTTTCATGCAAGAGATGTGATCAAATAAGCCGCAAATTGTTTCTTTTCCATTTTTATAACAGTTAAAGGAGCTCGATCGATATAATAGGTTGATCGAATTTGTAGCTCAATTGAGATCCTAAGTGCCAAAACCATGAAATATTCCCCAAGAATTTTGGTTTCAATTTTTTTCCTAAACACACTCTCAATCGTTCAAGGTTGTAGCTTGATCAAGGGTTTGATAAACCCTCAATTGATCCCCTTTTCTCGATCAATGGTTTATCAAACCCTCGATTGAGATGCTAATTTAGCTCAATCCGACACTTTGTTAATCCCTCAATCGATATTTTGAGAGATCAATCGAGGGATTAATAGGAACTTAATCTAGATAATTTTTATAATATATGCTCCCTTCGCTTTCCAAAAGGTGTTGCCCATATTCATGGGAATATTGCTCTTCTCCATCCTTGTTTCAAGTTGGGGGATCCATCCGATGTTGGGAGTATCTTGGTGGTTGTGCTAGTTTGTTGGAAGTGAGGGGTTAATAAGCTGGATGGGACATTGTCCCTCATTTGATTTGGAGCTGGTGAGATCATGGGATGTGTGTGACAAAAATGCCATGTTTTTAGACACATTGACTGAGTTGGAAATGTATATTTCATTGGTGGAATATATGGGACTATGGGGTCTAGTTATGGAAGCAGTGGAGAGATCTTGAGCTTGAGTATGGGATACTCATCTCATATTGTCCCTTGATCACGGAGTTGTGCGGTCTTATTCTAGATTCCAAGCTATTTAAAATGATTAGTGGTATTGTTGGGCCCTTTTGGTAGGATTGGTGGTAGAGTTTCAAAGTCTCATTGTTGCAATATGACTCTCATTCTCTCTATTCAACAGTTCATTATAGACACCCCCTTTTGCATATACTCAGTGGAAGATGGATACCATTATCAGACTAGAAGGTTTGATGGATCTGATAGTCTCATAATGTTTGGTTGATGCAATTTTCACATAAGTTGTGGATGTTTGTGTGGCTTATTATCTATCAAGTTGTCTCGTCAAAATCTAGGTTGGCCAAATATGGCCTCTCATATGGTCATTTCTTGGGGTGTCAACGCCCGAAGATGGAAAAACACATCTTCTAGGATTGCAATATTTTCAGGCAGTGTTGGACTTTGTTGAGGAGCAACAACCCAACTTGTTCCAAAACAAGATCTATTGGAGGGAAACTTTACTTGGAGATGGATGATGTCTTGTCCATGAGTTATTCTCTAGATTATGGCATTGCTTACATATCTCTACCCTATTTATGATTTGGAAACTCATGTGAAAGTATGTGTTTGAGCAATAGATTAGCTATGTATACGCTATTGTTGGGTTGTTTTATTACGAGGTTTCTAATTAGTTGTTATCTAAGGGTGCATTATTGATCAAGGATGCCAAAAAAAAAACCATATTGTTATTCTGATTTTTTTTCTACTTTAGAGTCTCTAGAAGAGGTTATGATGTATATACCTTCCTTTATTAGTTATTTGTCTATAAATATGTTTATGTCAATATAAGAAGTATTTTTTTCAATATAAAAAATAAAAATATCTCCTATTTAAAAAATATCCTTCACAATTTTATATTTCATATTTCAATTCAAAAGTTAATAAAAATGGTTATTATTTTTTAAATTTCTTCTCATCTTTTTTTTGTTAATTGTCCTCTGTAAAAATTATCATTCACATATTTTACATTTATTTAAGAATGGAAAAAAAATAGATTTCATGTATACTATAATACACTAGTATCTAAGTTGTACATTCAACATTCTACTTAAAGTGTTGAAGGAAATCTAGGAACTTTGGCGAGGTGTTGAAGGAGATAAATGATGCCTATTTATCTCTGATACCGAAGAAGAATAACCTAGGGTCCTTCAACGGATTTCATCCTATCTCGCTATGTACTATGGTATACAAATTGATTACAAAGCTTATATTTAGAATATTGAAGCCACATTTGGAGAAGGATATCTCAATATGAGCAATTCAGGTTCCTTAACAACATGGTTATCGTTGACACCATAGGAGTAGCACAGCAAGCCCTACACTCCATAAAAGTGAATAAACTTCTCGTTCTTATTATGAATTTAGACCTTGTTAAATCCTATGATAAAGTCAGTTGGTCATTTTTTAGTCTCATTATTTTGCATGTTGGTCTTCCGGTGGATCGTTGTGGAGTGGGTGATGGGTTGTGTGAGATCGAGAAATTTCATAGCCTTGATAATTGGAAAACACTTTGCATTTTTCTTTAGCTCCAGGGGCCTTCAACTAGGTTGTCCTCTATTGCCTCTCTTATTCATTCTAGTGATCAAAGTTCTGAGCATACTAATAATTCAGGTCAAGGACAACAAAAAGATTACAGGTATTCGTCTTGGTCATAATCTTAATGTTTCACTTTTACTTTTTTCGACGATGTGCTTCTCTTTGGCACAGACTCCCTTGAATAATGGTTGCATTTTAGGGACATTATTAGAATTTTTTGTAGGGATAGTGGTATGGAACATGGTCTTGATAAATCCTCTTTCTACTTTCATGAGGTGGAAGAGGGTTTATTGGAAGCAATGATAAATGTTCTCCCTTATCAAGTTCTTCCAATAGAGAAGGGCTTCAAATACCTTGGTTTATTTTTGAAACCAAATGAGTACACTTTGGAAGACTTGTTATGGTTAGTTACCAAGTTAAAGAAGATGATTAACTCTTGGGTTAATAAATGGATTACATTTGGGGGGATTCATTCTCGTTCATTCAATGCTCTAGGGCCTTCTCATTTTCTGTCTCTCACTAGACAAATTTCCCATGGGAATACTCCAGAAGATGAGACAATGTATTTTCATAATCCTTTGGAAAGGAAGATGTAAAGCGGGTGGCCTTCATCTAGTCAAGTGGTCAACAATTTGTTTGCATGAAGATTTTGGAGGTTGGGGTATCCACAACCTTTTATGGTTCACCAAAGAACTAGCTTGTAAAAGTATTTGGAGAGGATTAAGTGGCTCTGAAGTGTGGTCACAAGTGATTCCGGTTAAATATTTAAAGAGGTCCTTGACTATAGAGTGGCTTAGATGGCTAAGGAATCCATCCCAAAGAGCCTCTAATATGTGTCAAAATTTCTTCATTGTTGTTTCTTATGTCAAAGACTGGCTTTCCCGACAAATAGGAAATGGTTTGCTAGTTTTAGTGGGCATAGACCCTATTGTTGGTCTCTCCTCCAGGTATAGTCTTTCGACAACCCTTATACAACTTTTAAATGAACATGATATACATCTTCTGACAGACGTTTATAATCCAAGTTTCAAAACCAAAGTTGGAAACTATTGGTTAAATGCAAGGGATTTGAGTCTTCATTGCAATATGATGGTGGAGTAGAACCACTATGTATCAAAACTAGAGCACTGTGGAATTCACTTGAATCACTTCTAGGACAAGTTAATTTGGTCCTGTAATACATCCTTAAACCAAGTAACTGTTAGAGAAGCATATGAATTGATTGTGGATTGTTTGGCTAGGACCTCAAAGAAATGGTCACCTAAAGAAATTTGGAAATGTAAAGAACCATTAAAATTACAACTTTTTGGTTGGTCGGATCTCGAAGATAAAATCTTGGTCAGAAAGAGCTTACAAAAAAGGGGTTTCATTGGACCATTCCATTGTGCTCAGTGCAGAAATGGCAAAGGCTCTATGAACCACTTCCTTACGAACTTATCCTGGAATTTATGGTGCAGCAAAAACATTGTTATATATAAGAACTTAAGAAAACATTTCATGTCTTCAAAATCTATAGGTGCTTTTTAATGGTTAAGCCAAGTATGCTCTAGAAGACAAAGTGAGATATCTAGGTGGCCTTCCTGTGCCCATGGGTTTCTTTGGCAGGGTCAGACAGGGTGGGAGATGTGGATTTGATTTTGTTTTAAAGCTTAACACTGAACATTTCTTTCAATGTTGGATGGCGGTGGGGAGAGCAACTGATACAAGAAAAAATTTATTAGCTATGTGGGGATTTCTTTACATGCCAATCTTTCTGAATCTTACTTTGCTTCAAGTTATGGGTGGTTCTCAAGTCATTATCAATTGGATCACTAGGTTAGAAAAGTTAGATTGCATTGCACTGGATAGTTGGAAGAACAGGATACAAGGTCAACTGAACAATTTTCAAAATATATATTTCAAACACATTTATAGACAACTTAATTTGTGTGTAGACAAAATGTCTAAAAAGGCCATCAACAAATTGCAAGGCACGCTTCATTATGAAGAATTCAATGATAGCAAAAAGATAAATGGAGGCTCTATTTGGGCCTATGGAGGCTCGTAGTTGTTTCATTTTTTGAAATGGTGTTTCAGCAATGGGACTTCAGGATGTTATCCCTTCTTTCCTGAAAGCTTTGTTTCCCTGTGATAAACAATGGATTTTTTTCTCATGTTTTCCAGGAATATGGTTCATTGTTTCAAGATTACATGTCCTGGTGAAAAATTCTTTTGTTGATGAATATTGTTACTTTAGTCATCTTGATATTTTGTATAATTTTAGAATTGTTTCCACACTCCATATAGACACTCTCATGACTCTTTTGGATAGAAAACAACTATAAACACTTGAGCATGTCTTCTCAAAATATCTATATAAGTTGTTGTTTTTTTAATGTTTATTATATTTCATATTGTTTATCATGTACTACCATCAAAATAGCATATATGTTAATATTAGATCGATAACAAAATATTTTTTTTTAAATGAATCATAATCACATTCAACATTCTATCCAAAGTGTTGAAAAACTTTCATTATATTTAATATACATTATCATGCACTACCATCAAAGTAACATATGTGTTAGTGTTAAAGTAGCATATGTGTTAATGTTAAACCGATAATAAAATAATAATTATTTTTTTTATAGAAATAAATCATTAATTTTTTTTGTTTACAATCCAATCTTCATTTACCACAAACAAAATAATTATTATTTTTTATTTTTTGTTTGGTAAAAATATTTTTCTTTAACATTTTTTCTTATTTTTGAATGTCTATAATCATATAAAATTATTTTTTATTTATAACTTAAATTTAATAAAATCTAACAAATTTAATACAATCCTTCCTATACATTCAATATTTGTAAATGTAAATATCATTATCTTACTCATTACTCAAGTATTTTCTTTCAAATTTTTTAAAAGCAGAAAAAGTATACGTGTTCACATTATCTTAAGAAGATACCAAAGGATAAGGAGATTACAGTTTAGTTAATTAACAATATGTCATCTATAAATTACCAAAACAAATATACAACTAATACAAAGGATCCACATAGGGTTGTTGTATGTCTTAATCAAGAAAGTTGCGTAAACGAGTATTAAATCAAACCCCCATATTTTGTATTAATCACCAATTTATATTTATTGGTCAAAGATAAAGCTTACCTTTCCGTAATTTTTAAATAACACAATAGTTTGGCTACTGATTATACATACATTTTTTATTAGCAGCTTTTCATATATGAATTTTCTGCTTGCCCTATGCCACCAACTCATCCTTGTTTATTTATTATATACAATGTAAATATCCACGTGATTGATCTATCACCAATACCAAACCAAATCCAGTGTTATTTTCAATATTTTTAAATGAAATAATAATTTATATTATATAAGTTTTTTCAACAAGGTAAATTTAAAATTCAAACGGTTTACATGACAACATCAAACCCCTTAACTACGAAGTTACAACCCAAATTAAGACAAGTTAATTAGGTGATATAGATGGCGTAATCCATTTTGCAAAGTTTATGGATGATATTTTGATTGACGCTGAAACTGTTTTTGTTTTCTAAATTTGATATCAAATTTCTTCTGGCTTGTATGTGGTTATTGGATTTTTTAATGTATTTTTACAGGTCAATTATTAATGTTTAAGGATTTGTTTCGGGGATTCATCTGGATAAAATGGATTTTTGCTTTTTTTTAGACGAAAAAAAAGCATTCCTTGCTATTCATTGAATCAAAGGAACTTTGTACATCCGCAGGCTACAACAGTCCAAGACTAAGGATCCCGTAACATCCAGCAATACAAACAAGGGGGATCACTACCACAGAGCTTAGCGACCGGAAAATGGGCAGCAAATACAAAAATGACCTCTCATAAATGATAAGTCAGCACTCAGTCATATGTCCTTACAGAAAATAGTAAGAACCCAGACACAATATCCAAGTCAGGGCTTGTAACACTCTAAAGCCAGAGACAATACAAATCAGCTCAACCATTAAACTTTCACAAATCAAGAGTAAAGAGACAATAGTCTAAGAACCAGAGCAGTGCTCTTCAAAATATCTGGAGTGAAGCCTCCCCAAAAACTTCATCCTTACATGTTCCAGTGAGGGAAAGATGGCCAACACCCATACTAAGCCCTTCCTTGGATAGTGTGTCTGCCCTCTGATTATGTTTCCTAAAGACATGACTGAAATCCACAAAGGTGAACCCAAATATGAGTTGCTTGATGTTTGAACACCAGGCCTCTAAGTTCACCATGGAGAGAGTGGATTCATTCCTAGCCCAGTTTATATTCACTGAGGAATCGCCAAAGATATAAAGGTATGGAAACCCAATATCTTTGGCCATGTATAATGATTCCCATAGTGCCAGAAGCTCTGCTCTAGTGTTAGTGCTGCGCCCGTAGCCTAATTTGATGGAGAGAGAGTGCTGCCCATTTAACCAAATACAGACACCTGCACCCCCCAGAGAATCTGCCACATCTCCATCAAAAAAAACCAAAGGAATTTTTTTTGGTGGGGGGTCGCCAATGAGCCTGATCTTGTTCCTGATAACTTGAGGCACCTGATGAGAAGCAATATCAGTCAAGATCCCATGACAAGTTTTGGGAATATAGGGGAGCATATCATAAAAAATTGAACTGTTTATGCATTTCTAGATATTCCACATACAAAAGAAAGGCAGATATAAGTACTTTCCACCCAAAGTGACCCATGTGGATAGATTTGCAGAAAGAGATGAGGCATGCCACTGAAAAGGTGTACCAAACGAAATATCCAAACCATGAAAGACCTCCTTCATGAAAGAGCAACCAACAAAGATGTGTTCAACCGATTCCTCATCCAAATTACAGAGACATCATCTATTGGGTCCAACCGAACCCCGCTTAATTAGGTTATCCCAAGTGTTGATTTTGTTCTTAACAGCCAACCAAATGAAACATTCCAGTTTCTGCGGAATGTTGAAACCCCGGATCTTTGGGAAAAGATCATCACTAATCGGTTGCAGATGCTCAGAAACGATCAGCTCATAGGCTTTTTTTGCCGAGACCATGCCTAGCTCTTTATCAAACAACCACATCATAGAATCATCGCGATCTCCCAATCTAATGCCGCCATGAGACAGACCATTAACAAAAGAAGATCACTGCTCGGCCCACACGCCACCCAAGCCGAGATCAGTCGTCGAATACCAGTAATTAAGCCCAGTAGAAGGTCCCTCCAAAATTTGAGCTTGGGCCAGTACTATAATCCAAAAATCAGACAAATAATCGTGAAGGTCCACCGACAGGATGAAAGATGAGTCTAGACCAGCAATTGGATCAATGCCCAGATGAATATTTAAGCTATTACCTACCTTCCAACCAATCTGACGAGTGATCCACGATAAAATTCTTATAAAACCATTCCAGAAGTAAGAGGTTCCACTGATAATGAAGTTCCGAGCTTTGATCCAATCCACCAAGGGAATATTTTTGATGTACTTAAATGTGATGATCATGTTCCAGATATCATTACCATTAAGAAGCAGCCATCAATTCTTTCTTCAGACGAAGTGATATCCGAAACCAGGTTCTTGATACCCCAACCCCCGATAGAGACCGTTTTATAAAGTAGATAATTACAATATTACAATATAAAAAATTCTTTCTTAAAAGAAAAATAATGCAACTTTTGATTTTCTATTAAATAATTTTTTTTTTCTCCTTTTATATATGAAAGAATATTTTTTTTTCTTTTTATATTTGACCAAAAAATTTGATTCTTATAAAAACATCATTAAAATAGTTATTTGGAAGACTATTTACTATTTACCAATATTGAATTTAAATATGAATTAGATTTTAATAAAAATTTGAACAAAATAGGTTGACCTAATCACCTCTAGAACTAAACCCTCCAACATGGAGAAGTATATAGGCTAACTAAATAGTCCCACCCGAATGAATTCTTGAAAATGCAATTTCGATTATTTAAATTTTGATTTTAATTGTCTAGATAATTTTAAAAAGAAATAATTAGTCTTAAACAAAGAATTGTAATTGTTGAAATTGCAAATTTTGAGGCATAATTTTAACCATATTTAATAAAAAAATTGCTGAAAAACGTTTTGGTTGTCTTTTATCCCACGCGCTCCAACATCATATAGCTCCAAAGGAAGATGCTTTATTAATCCACCACATCTATAACATAACTGCTCCAAAATGTGCTCCAACATCATATAGCTCCAAAGGAAGATGATTTATTAATCCACCACATCTATAACATAACTACTTCAAAATAATCTCTTAATTATTAATTATTAATTATTAAAATTTAATTTAATTTAAAAAAAATCAAACATATCATAATTTATTATCACACTGATAATAAGAACAACAATCTTTATCAAACTAATAACAACAACCATTATAGACTTACTCATTGAGAACAACAGTTGTCAATCAATTGTCAAACTAATAATAACAACAATCCGTTGTCAAACTGGCATAATTACTATGGACAGACTCATTATTACAGAAAAATCATACCACCTCAAATAAGTTTAGGTATAATCTAAACTAATTTGTATAAAAAAAAACCCAAAAAAATAAAAATGACTAGATTTTTTTTTCCCTTATTTTTCAATATACCTTTCGTGTCACACATACTCTGTTTTCAATATACGCGGAATAGCTTTCGTGTCACACATACTCTTAACAGAAGTATGGTGGATTGCGAGATCTAGAGGGAAATTTGATCGAGAGTCACAGGTGAACATACATACTTGAATCTACTGCTATAATTATAATTACATGTACGATTTGGTAACATCCGCCAGAATAGTTGGCCATGACCACTTATATCACAAACGCAGATATGCTCGCTACGATCACTGTATATGTATATTAGATCCTCCATGCCCTTGCATTTCACTGTAACCAGCTCCCTGCATCCCTCTTCTTCTTCCTCGGCTTTTCCAGTTACCAGATTATACATGTCAGGGGGCATCCGACCCATCTCTCTGCACACAATATTATTAAAGCTCCACACTCTGAAACTCATAATCCCACCATCGTCTCGCCATAATCCTCCCACAAGCAAACCCAAACCCTTCTTGGAGTTGGCCGACAATAGGATCAAACCACCCAGCTGCTCTTCATCAACCAGAGAAGACGAAGAAGGAGGAGGAGGAGGCCTCAGCAGCTTCCCCACAAGTTCCCAGCGCTTCCTTTGCAGATCAAAATAACAGCAATCTCCGCTATATCTTTCCAGCAGGTAAATTCTGTCATTTGAAACAGCAGAGGAGAGCCATGTCGAGGAGGCGCTCGATTTGAATTGAGATGGCAGTGGATCCAACAACTCCCAGACACCTGAATTCAAGTCGAGCATCTCGGCGCAGAATGGATCATCAATTTCTGAATCTCCTTCTTCAAAATCACAGACCCCGCCAACAACGAATATATGTCGATTAAAGCTGCAGGTAGCACCTCCTGCAAGGTAACAGACCACGGGTTGTTGATGCCTCCAACAGCTCATGGGAGGGCTCTCCTCCCATTTACGTTTTGGATTTAGAAAGCTCAAACTGTACTTAATACGCCGCCCTGCGGGATAGAATAAAATCCCATTCCCTTCTTCAACATTCATCGTAATATTACTGCGAGCTGGCTCTAATTCTAATTTCTTGGAGTCGATTGATGCTGGCAGAGCGATAAGATTCCATCTCCAGGCTAGCGGATCGAATCCTGTTACTCTGGTTTTAGCAGATAGAAGGCTTCTTGATTGCCCGAGAACAAACAGCCAGGGCTTCGATGCGTGAAAGGAATAAGAAGCGGCGCGTAGAAAATGACTGGAAGCGATGAAGGAGAGCCATTCCTTGCAAACGAGCGCTGCATTGAAGAGATCTGTAATGGGAAGAGAAGCCAGAGTTATTTCGATCACCTCATCCGTTAGGAGCGAAATACAGGGCGACGTCGATCCATCAACATTATCCATCGAAATTTCAGTTCTCGTCCTCTAACTGAAACTGAGTCTGGGTCTTCACTTCTCGTCCTCTAACTGAAACTGGGTCTGGGTCTGGGTCTTCACTTCTTGGGATTTATATTGTCAGAGTCGCAGATTCTTGGATCGAAATATCAGTTGTCGTCCTCGAACTGGAACTGGGTCTGGATCTTGGATTTATATTGTAAGACTCGAGAGTCATGGATGAGGATAAGAACCGTCGGACAGATCAGACCTGGAAATTCTCTGCCAATGTGAAACACGCTTACTTTTGGGAAGTGGGAGGCATGGCCATTGGCCATAAAAGATTGGGGTCGATACAACCTGAATTGTCAAAATAAGGGTAGAGGGGTCGGTTGGCTGGTCTGTGGGTAACTTTTAACTTTAGCGGGCACACGTACGTTCTTTTTTATGTTCTTAAAATGCAATCCCACGGTAGCTTTTTCTTGAGAATTTCGCAAAGTTTAGTGTCTAAATGATTGAATGATGTTGTTAAACAAAAGAAAAAAATAATTGAATTTTGGTAGATCTTAACAGAAAGCAACCACTATTCTTGAAATACATCCATTGATTTAGTCGTACTTAATTTTGGTAGATCATAACAAAAACCAACTGCTATTCTTGAAATACATCTATTGATTTAGTCCATTATTTTGATTTAGGTTGATTTATTGATTTAGTATACTATTTTGATTTAGGTTGATTTGAAATACATCTCTTGATTTAGTACATTATTTTGATTTAGGTTGATTTATTGATTTAGTAGACTATTTTGATTTAGGTTGTTTTTTTTTTTTATTGATAAATTAAATTTATAAAATTTGTTTGTTAGACGATTTTAAGTATGAAAATGAAATTACATGACATGAAAATCTCAATTTAATAATATTTTTAAACATTTTAAAAATTCCATAAATTTAGACCAAAATCTAATAAAACCTAGCTGGAAACAGGGAATCGTCCCCTCAAGTCGATTGATTTAAAGTGCAATGGAAACGTGTCTGATAAAAGGGAAAAAATACGAATCTAATTTACCTACCCACCTTCTTGCACGCAAATCATACTGACTTAAATTATTGTATTCAAACTAACCTGCTGACATCCGTCGTTAAATTATTTCAATATATAATTTTAAGCGATACTATTTAATTTTATTCACTTATTTACGTGACGCAATTTAATGATTAATACCTGTCACGGGGATCACCGGCACAGGGCAAAACCGACCCATGATTGCCAGTGCGGCTAGCAATCCCGTTAGGCAGCCTGCAGGTGTCCAGCTGATTACGTCTAATTTTGCGGATAACTTCTTAACACTTAACCTATTCACTTTTGTTCTTTTACTTGGCCAATTATCTATTAAGGAAACTATCTATCAATTGAACTTGGGACCTATTGAACCCCAAAGGAATGAAGGAGGCTGAGTTTGTCAGCTCAAATCTCAAGTCTTTACAATGTAGAAAAAAGATTGCATCTCATGGGATTTTGACCCTTTTCTATATGTGATAGACTGGATGTTACGATGGATCTAAGTTAATATTTTAATTAAAACATAGACATGCATTACAAACTTAGAATTCTGTATTTTTAGGATTAGGTTATTTGTTGTATTAATTCATGATGATAATGATGATGGTTAATGTCCATTGAGACTAAACTTTGGTTTATCGGATCTAAAGAAAACAAATTGTTTAGTTTGTTTTAAAATTGTATTCCTATGCTCAAAGAGCTTGAAGAGAAGCATCTCAAGCTCACTATAATTTTGACATGTTAAAAGCCTAGGAAGGTCGGTATTGCAACAGATTTTGAAATTGAGATCTAATGTGGGTGTACGCAGGGCACTCTAAGAGGAAGTGATTTTCTTCCTCAATGTTCATTTTCTCACAGAGATGACAGATCCTTTCCACCCATGGTGTTTTAGGAACTCCCCAACGACCTGTTTCACTATGGAGCTCATGAAAGTTCGTCCTTATCTTGACTATATTAATTTTTTTCTTTGAACTAGTTGAAACAAAGAGGTACTTTTGATCATATAAGACATCAATTAGTGGACTTTTGGTACTCTAAAACATTGTAAACTTCAAACTTCTTGATTACTTGAAATGTGTTTCATGGTTGGTGGATGTCTCTTTACTTGGTCTTTTTTTTTCTTTGTACTTTGCAATAAAGAACTTCAATCATGTGCATTAATGGATAATTATGAGGACCACAATATGGAAAAATTCCAATGCTTAGCATCCTTGCATCTTGGTTTTGAGATGTTTCACATAGTATATTCTCAGGTCATTATATCTTTATCTTTTTACTAAATATTTCACACTATGATACTTAATGATGTATGCCACATGATGGCAATAACTTCACTTCAAGTTTTGAACATATGTAGCATGGCTTATCCCTCTTAGATAAATCTCGGTGAAATGCAAATAGATATCTCTTAAAAGTTAAGAATTGATAACACCGATCCAAAGAGTAGTTTAGTTTTAGATATTCTCATGAATCAATGATTATTGTTCCAACAAAATTTTCATATACTCCTAGAGCATTAATAAGGAGGATTGGAGCATGTTTTCTAATCATAAGAGGATAGGTTAGGTTAATATTTTATATTCTATTATACAAGAATTATAATCTTTGCACCAAATTTTTGATAGTTTGGAGTGATAATAAACATTTGTGTCTATAATTAAACTCCAAGATTTATGCATGAAGATGTCATCTTTAAGCTCCTTCATCCATCTCAATGATAATTTTTTCAAAATTCAACAAAAGATGGAGAAATCATACAAAGTATGAATTGTTGGTATCTACATTATAAATTCACATAGAATGAAGCACAATGGTTGAATCCAATAGTGAAGGAAGCATTAATAGATTCTTAGAAACTCATTTACACATTTAAGATATCCACACATTATTGGTAACTTACAACAATAGTCATGCTTGACATAACAAAACTCCAAATATTCATCAACATATAATAAATCATCATGAATACTTCATAAACCATGCATATTTAAATATAACATATGTGAAAATTAGATAAATTGGGTGCATATATACCTTATTACCAATTCCACTTATTCAAATCACTTAAACGTCTCTTCCATTCTCAACTTACTCTAGACTCTGCACACATCATTTCACTACTAGGAAAAAGGTTGTTTGTTTATGTTTTTGTGTAGGTAATTTTTCAACACCTTATCTTATGGAGGTTCACATCATAGGTATTGGGGGAGTCTTTTGTCGTTAAATGGACCATGGCATGTCTTATTATCAGAGGTGTACCAATGCACTTACTAAATTGATGCACTTGTGTGGCATCATTTGAGAGCACCATTATATTGTACACAAAGTTTAATAGACCTTTGAAACCAAGATTTAGGCTTATAGAAAATTATATTGACATTTTATGGTGCTTCAAGTTCCATAAAGGACATGTCATTGATGGTGTGTATGTATAGTCCAGATGCATTGTTTTTGGTCTGCCATTATATATTATGGGAAATGCAAACACTCTAATCTTGGTGCTTCCAAAAGATAGGTGCACATTGTAACGCATTGCACATATCGTGTAATATAGCGCCCATATGAGGTTTCCCACCATAAAAAATAATTTTCCACTTAAAGGCATGCCTAATCCCATGTATAATCAATCCATAAATGAAAGGCTTATATATATTTTATGCCTCGCCAACACATATCCTCCATGGAATAAAAAAATTTCTCTGTCAGGCTTGGTACAAGCTCCTTGGCTTGCTCTTCTACAATAGGCATGAAAGGATACCTTTGTTCTCAAAGAAATTCTAAGTGCAAACTTCTCTACTCATTATCCTCCAACATGTATGAATGGGATCAATTCTTATTCTAATTCCATCACCTCAGTTTTCTTACTATGGAAAGCCAAGTCCAATTCCCATCAACACTCTCTAATGGGTTTCCAAATAAATGGGTTGCACTTTGTCTTCTAATTACTCTACCTAGGACTCAAGATTCTCATCAATCAAATTAAAAAAACAACTATGTTAGTATTCCATTAAATGACAAGCATCAACAAACATTCTCATCCACAATTGCGCTTTCTACAATACTTTCTTGATTGGAAGACAACGAAGTGGGGATATGAATATGTACTTTCTTATATATTGTAGTAGCCAAATACCAACCGCCAAAGATTCTTTTACAAGCAATTTAACCCAACAACATTTCACAACGCTCCAACAACAAGTAAAGATATATATTACTCCAACATGAATACATAACAAAAATGCTCTATTAAATATCAACAATGTTCCCTAACATTAACACATACATAGACACACACACACATCCATTATCACAATGCTACAATAATATAAGGGTATTACTCTTCTATTTTAATAAGAGATGGACATTTGACTGCTACCAAAATAAAATTCCTTATTGTCATTTATGGTCAAATCAATAACTTGCCATTAAATAATATATAAAATAATTTTTTGAATCCATGTCCCTACATGTGATTATAGGAAATAACATGGTCGTGGTTCCTCTTAACAACAATGGGCTTCAGAAGGAGACAATCAAAGCATTCTGGCTAATGTGTTATTTTCCCAATAACTATTGGAGTAGTCTCATAAACTCTAAATCATTTTTCAATTGGTATTTGTTTATAAAGGGGGGGAAATGAATTATCCACACACTAGAGAAGACATGTTAGTAAAACAAATGAAAATGCCATTTCAAATTTGTATCAATTCAAAGTTTTAAGGTTGTAGGAAAAAGATCCACGTAGGAGAATGAGGATGCAATGGTCATAGTTGGTTGGAGTTTTTTCAAAAGAGTGTATGTTATGACCTCGGCATGAAGGTTAGATGCACTTCCCCCTAATGAGTGAAAAAGTCTCATGAGGGATTGATAAAGGTTGAGTACGAAGTTGGGCACATTAAATTTGTAGGGCACCTTGGAAACATGGTAGGGGCACACCTCTTGTTTGGTTGAGTGTTGAGATGAGCACACTTGAATCATGCAGACATGGGAATGGCTTGCGGTAGTGCATGGATGAATTGTGGCATCATGGTTCCCCCACACAACAAAAAGACTAAGTGAAAATAGTATTGCAAAGACATGATGGATGGGATCATAAGACTTGGAGCACGGTGAGTTGGGTGCATGGACCCAAGGCACCCACCTGTTGGGATGGATTGAAAAGCTAACACTTAATTACGGAGCATATTTTCCACTTGTGGGAGTTGAGCACATGTCACTGTAGGAACACTTGAGTTGGATTTGGCACACCTTGGAAAGAGTGCACCATATAAATAAGAAGGCAAGTGCAAAGCAATTAATTATCAAAGTAATCCAAGTCATCAAAGGAAAATCCAAGAGAAGACAATCGAGAGAAAGTAACACAACTTAGGCGTAGTTCTTCGAGATGCAACATCATGAATTCGACATAGTTCATCGAGACTGTAATATCCCCCAACAGATAAACATTTTTCTTGTAATATTTTAAATTATTGTTTTATTTGTTGAGATTGGTTGGTTCTGGAAACCACCAATAGGTCCTTGAAGGACAAATGTAACCGAAATTTCTTTCTTTTAATAAAATGATGAATGATGGGGATGGTCATGTTAAATGAGGGAAATCTGCATGCGATAGTGGGGAAGCATGGAATAGTTAACCTCAAGGAAGGTATACCAGGTCTAAACGCCATTATGGTGCAGTGCACGCCCTAGAGAAGCAGGATATGCAGTGGACGATGAAAATTCCTTAGGGGAATGGGTCGTAGCTGCAAAAGACCTAAAATCAAAACTATAAAGGGAGGATACGTGAGGAGGAAAGGGCACTGCTCAGTATGGAGGAAAGAAGGAACTCTTGTGGGTGAATACTCTATGTTAGGAAGTGGTTTCGCACTGAGAAACTATACCTGAGGTTGGTCGTCTCCACTCTCGGCACGCATAGTTTAGCTCGGGGGTGATTGAGGATAGAGAACATTTGTGCCTAATCTACGGTTGGGTGGAACGTGGTTGTTCCCTCTTCATTCGGCTCATTGTAATACCAGGTTCCTTATATGTCTAAATTGTTGCAGAATGTTGAGCTCAGGGAATATATGGGGCATGTATTTGTTTCCTGTTTTTTAAGATCTAGAACATGTTTTGTTTCCTTTGTTTGAAGAACTGGAGCATGTATTTGTTGCTGGAATGTTTTGTTGGTTCATTGCTACTTGCGTTAAGGCCTGGAGACTAGAAACCGTATTTATTGGTTCATCATTGCTTCTGTTAAGGCCTGAAGCCTAGAAAGTGTATTTTTTAGTTTATTGTTGTTTGCATTAATATTTGGGGTAGGGAAGTGTATTTGATATTTATTGCTGCCTGCATTAAGACCTGGAACTTGAAAAGTGTGTTTGATGATTTATTGGTTTCTCCAAGAGTATATTTGGACGCTCTATAACTCTACGGTTAATACCTAGATGCAAGGATTTACCTGTAGGGAATTCTAAATGTGTGTACTGGATTTAAACCCTCTCTAGCTTAGGAAGCCCCTATGTATTACTTAAACGTGAAACGAATGGGGGTAACTTAGGAATGAATGTATTGTTGTTGAAGGTTCTTAAGGAACCGGCTATTGAAAAACCCATAGAAGCCCTAGTTCTAAACTTCGTCTTGAGTAACAAACTCTGCCTAAGACAGCACAAAATAAAACTAAGTGTAAACCTTGGGCCGAAAATCCTGCAAAAGCTTAATTTTTTTGTGAAGAACCTAAGCGCTTCTGCAACCTGCAACCCGCATTGCGGAAGTGAAAAGTGGGGGGTAAATTGTAAAGAATATAAGGGTTTCCGCAATCTGCATTGCGGAAGAGGACTTGCAGAAGGTAGTTTTGGTAAATACTTTGAGTGTTTCCGTAATTTGTATTTCGGAAGTGGAGAAGCGAAGGAAAAATTATAAAAAAAATAAGTACTTTTTGGAATCCGCAATCTGCATTGCCAAAGTAGAAGTGCAGAAGAGGAATTCATAATGGGTCTAAGTACTTTCCTCAATACGCAATCCACATTGCAGAAGCAGAGTGGTGGAAGGGTAAAAGTGTAAAGATTTATGTGTTTTCCACAATCCACAATCTGCATTGTGGAAGCGGAATTGCGGAAGGGTAAAATTGTAATGGAGTAAGTGCTCCTGCAATCTGCAACCCACATTGCGGAAGCAGGATTTTGGAAGGGTAAAATCTCAGTGAAGTTAAGAATTTTCGCAACCCGCATTGAGGAAGCGAGATTGCGAAATGGAAATCTGTATTTTTCAATGGCACATTCCACAATCTGCAATCTGAATTGTGGAAGCAGAGTTGCGGAAGGATTGTTGCGGAAGACTTCTAGTTTAAGTTTTGGGAACTCGACCAGAATGAGGATGAAATATAGATCTTAAGGTTATTCTTCCTAGGGTTTATTTGTATTTTCATGATGTTTGATGTATCATCCATAAAGTCGAAGAACCAGGAGGCGGGTTTGTAATAAGCACAAAGTCCACTGTTAATATATATAACAAAGAATGAATACAAGGGTTTACGAATAATGACATATATTTTATGTAAAGAAAAATTTATGTATATGCAATTTTGGTAGGTTATATGGGTATGTCATAGGGAGGCAATAGCATGAATTGGATGCAAGCTATCGAGACACAATGTTGTGAGTTGGGTGCGGTTTTCCAAAACGAAGTATCATGAGTTAGGAACTGTGTACTAGGATGGGTAGCAAGGGTTGGGCACAATCTGCTGGTGTTACAGAGAGAAATTCCTATGTCTTGGGGTACCACAATAGACAATTTGACTCCATAAATCAATCCTTTCCAATATGCAAGAGAAATCAAATATCTAACACCAAAGGATCAAAACTCGTACCTTATTCCGGACGGTTGAAGTAGATCCCCGTTGAGCTTTCCAACTCCAGCTTGAATTGATAAATTACTTCCTCAACAATCAGTAAACAAGACAAGCATGCATTATATATTGGTGTTAGATCTACTCTAGCATATATAATCAACAACGTATAAGCATTTGGAATCATCCATGGATAAAATATTCATTCAAACATACATTATTGGACAAGAAAATATATTTCTATTAATATAAAATCAGAGATTACAATGAATACAACCTCTGTCGGCACGTCTGCGAATCGGAGAAACTGAATCCCCCACTTGGGCCTCCACCACCTCAATCCTCCATCTCTCGATAGCAAGCTCACAAGCAAAATGCAAGCTTGGGAAGAACACCAAAGTGCTCCAAGGGACAAAGGGATGCAGACTCAAGCATAAGTTCCGAAAACAATGGACTATAGTTTCTTTGCTCTCAATTCTCCCATATTCTTCAATGTATCCAAAGGGTTCCTTATATAGCTCTTCAATGGGGCAATGAAGGGTCGAATCCGAGCGATCTCAAGGCATATGGAAGGCCAGGAGACAAGTGATTCAGATCCATGTCAAGGAAAACTCCAAAAGAATTTGGCCTTTTGCACACATCCCGATGTACGCAGTTTTAGGGGTCAAACCCGCGTATATACGCGAGAAAGGGTTTAAAAGTCATGTATAGCAATTTAAGCATGTTTTTAGGGATGATCTTGGAAACATCAAAGGTATAAAAAAGGTCCATGGGGTCCAAAGAGTCTGCATAGGGACAGGGGAAGGCCATACAAGTGTGATTCACCAGGTGTGGTAAAATCAGCTATAACAGAGGCCCCCTAATGTGTGAGGTCAGAGGGGTCATACGATGGCCGAAATACATTATAAGTCCATCCCAGAAGTGGAGTGATGAAGAACCTAGTGGAAGACCAGCCACCCAATCAGCATAGTACCATCATACAAATCTGCATATAACTACAAATACATATAGCAGTCCCAGATACATAAGAGTACAATGGCCATGAACAGGTATGATACAAAATATGACATAAGTGGTCATCACCACATACAATATACATAGATTAGAATCTCCATGATGAAGATATACAAAGGATCAAGATCTCCATAATGGCTGAAGATATACAATGGATAAAGATCTCCATAATGGCTGGAAATGACTGACATATACTGGAATCAAGTCATGAGAGCTGAAATCTCATGGACACTGGCACGATCGAGGAGGTAGCATATAAGAGATGCCACCAATCTGGAAGGTCTTCTACACAAACCGCTACGAGTACAAGTCCTACTATGTGAATAGAGGTGTCGAGGTCGAACATAGTAGTCCATCGTCTGATTACCGGTCATTGATGTATACCGTTAACAGACGTGAGATCATCCATCGATAATGATAATGGGAATCAAGGTACTACAGTGCAAACTAACAAGTGTGAATAAATGTGTTGAGGTCGAACACTTGAGAGAATCCATCGATCAGCGGACATTGATGTATTCCTAAAGAACTGTCGATGGCGAGAGAACCTGCCACTGATGACTGCAAGTCTCAAGGCACTCAAAAATGACTCTAGATTCCAATCCCAGAATAAATGATCTGAAGTCAATGGGATGAAATCTGCTGGAAGGAGGGCATTAAGGCATCCCCCATCATCCAACATGAGGTACTCATCAAAGCTGTATAATGTGGAAGGACTCGATCATAAGGTGCATGAACCAGTAACTGTACCAGGAATGGCCGACATGCAAAGTCAAGATAACTGAGGAATGGCCGACTCAGGTTTCAACTTCCTTTGAACAAGAGCATAACGACGAATGGTGACTGAATGTAGGTAGCATAGACTCGATATACAAAACCGGGACATCTCTGCGACACAGGAGGCATCGACAGAGGCTCCATAGGGACTGGAAGCTTAACCAGTCGGTGGAGATAAACTCAGATAAACAAGTACAGCTCCTAAATTCAAACTATAGACCCAACCAATGGATGTGATATACAATGCTCTGTTCGAAGGCGACACAACTCGACAGCTGCCAAAGATAACATCTTTCCTTGTCCGGCTTTATGGTTTTTAAAATTTTTTTTTTGGACTTTTTCAAATATTTGAAAAGCTTGAAAAAGAATAAAATTGCTTTAAATTTACAGACTAGGAGGAGATGAGTGTCATATGGGCAAACAAACTAGTTCCAGGCAGTGGAACATACCTATGCTCAATGCAAGGATACATGTGTAGGATAGCGACACTCAGGGGAAATTCCCCTCCCGGTAGAATAGGGAATCAAGCTGCAAAGGATATATAAAATGGCTCTACATGGATAGACATGAGACAAGCTTGGGCTATATGGCTGATACTCAAAGTTAGGGAAGCTGACATAAGGCTCAATAAGGCAAGCAAAGCTCATGATAATGCAATTACAACTTGACATATACAAGGGAGTCCCGGGGGAATGGCCATCATAAAGTTCAAGAGGAGTATGAAGCTCTTGCTCAAGGACATGGCAGGACTAAAAGGGACTCCCGGACCTAAGAGAGGACTCACAGCATGGGTACCAAATGAAAAAGGGAGCTAACTAGGATACCCATGTATAGGAAAGCTTTACCATTCACATAATATCACTTCTAACAGCAGCGTGAAGGTTCTGTGATACCATGGAATGGGTTCGTACCTAAGGTTAAGATGGAATGGTCATAACGAAATGCATAAGTGCAAGCGGATGTGATATCCTAACCTATATGCCAGTTTAGACATAATACCTATGATAGGAACGAACAGGTCGAAACCTCGGACAGAGTGTACAAAAACTGGACCCTACATGACAACCATATTAGTCCAAAACAACCCAAAATAGTCAATAAAGAATCCAAACTATAAGATATAGGGAGGAATGATCATGACAACTGCACCCAAAGGAAACAATGCGGTGAACGATAGGACATAAAAAAGGAATGTAAAGTGTAGACCCAACGTTCACGTATCCACTACCACCCCTGTGAGGGTGACCACTGATGTAAAGACCGAGCGAAGGGAATAAAAATCCTCCACAAATGGAGTAGAGGATGGAATATGACCATTCCCAAATCTATGAGCATGGTAAGGGGCTGTGATGCCCCTGAGTCTGACACCAGGGTCCGTACTAGGACCAAGGACGGGTGATAGGATACCAGGCATGCCGAAAATAAAAGGACCCGAACTCAAGAGAGCATAAATATACTCAAGTAACCACGATCCCAAAGGCCAACTAGTGCACAAAGAGCACACTCCTAAGAAAATCTATAGCCAAAATACAAGCAAACCAAGGGGAGGATATGTGAGCTCCCGAATTCAGCAGGTATGTCTCGCCTAGGAGAGGCTCAAAACTCCCATACACTACAAGCGGAGGTTCGTAACCAATTATAGTGGCTCTTAGCTTCAACGCATAAAGCGACTGTGCTGTTTGACCTCTACCTAGCCGGGACACCCACAAAATAACCCCTGCAAAGTACCCCCTAGATAACCTAGGTAAGGCAACTTAGGTCACCTTAATATAATCAATGCTTAGGCGGACAGTCGCAGGCAGGATTGACCGTATGGGTAGGGTAGCAAAGCCTAAAACTCTTGAAAGAGCCCCCAGATACGAATACAATCCTGGAAATATCTCTGGTGCTACTCAGTTATGAATAGGGGTCATCCCAATCAATAACCGCTCGCACTGCCTCGTGCTTAACTCCCTTTTGAGAGGAGGATCCTGAGAAACACCAATTATACCAAGGAATTTCACACTCTCACCTGGACAGACACATACATGTTGTTGTTTAGTGGTCTTGGAGAATTTACTCACAATGAACTATTCCAAGACCCTAAAACCTAATCTTGTTGGTGTACCCTATCAAATAAAATAGTGTAATCCATTTTATTATGCGTTGATTTTAATTGGCTGTAATTACTCAAAGGGAAATGGCCGTGCAACTAATGACATTATGACTCAGCAGTGAAATAAATATGCACACCATAACAAACAATGCTAAGTGCAATCTTTGTCAAATGAAAAATAGGGTATGCCACTACATGAGATGCATAAATATATATTCCTTTTCGAATGCCAATGCAATCCTTCCTATATGAAAGCCTAAACACAACTCTCATCCAAGCAATCCAATGCAAGTACCTCCTCAAATCCATATCTAAGATGCAACTAGGAGTGCAACTACCTGGTATTTTTCAATATAAAAGAATGAAAAATGCAATAAAAGTCATCTAAAACTCTCAGTCTCTGCAGCAAGTATAAAACACAAGCCCAGCAAGACACCGAGACAAAAAAGAGTAATGCACTAATGGAAAAACAAAAAGGATAAATGACTAAAACTACTTTCAAAGAAAAATCAATGAAAAAGCGGTCTCTGGTCACAAAAAAAGCATCCAACAGACAACATCAGACCCAAGGAAGACCCAACCACACTCACAACCCACCCAACAACTTCCCACAACATCAAACTCAACCAAAAGGGAGGATGTACGCGACTGTTTGAAGAACAGTTGCATATGTACGTGACTTTTGGCCAAAAATCTGCGTATGTACGCGACTTTTGGCGAAAAACCCGCGTATACAAAGAAGGTAGTGGTAAAAAGCAGTCCAAGGCCAAACCAATAAAGGGGAGTGTCAATGGACAAACATACTATAAAATGCGACATATAAATAGGGAGAAACAAAGAGCAAGTCAAGAATATCAAGTCCATTGTGTCCGTAAACCCTAAATAAAAACAAGGAACATCCCCAACGAAGTCGCCAATTCTGTTACGGAGAGAAATTCCTATGGCTTGGGGTACCACAACAGACAGCTTGACTCCAGAAATCAATCCTTTCCAATATGCAAGAGAAATCAAATATCTAACACCAAAGGATAAAAACTTGTACCTTATTCCGGACGGTTGAAGTAGATCCCCGTTGAGCTTTCCAACTCTAGCTTGAATTGATAAATTACTTCCTCAAAAATCAGTGAACAAGACAAGCATGCTATATATATTGGTGTTATATCTACTCTAGCATATATAATCAACAACGTATAAGCATTTGGAATCATCCATGGATAAAATATTCATTCAAACATACATTATTGGACAGGAAAAGATATTTCTATTGATATAAAATCAGAGATTACAATGAATACAACCTCTGTCAGCACGTCTGCAAATCGGAGAAACGGAATCCCCCACTTGGGCCTCCACCACCTCAATCCTCAATCTGTCAATAGCAAGCTCACAAGCAAAAGGCAAGCTTGGGAAGAACACCAAAGTGCTCCAAGGGACAAAGGGATGCAGACTCAAGCATAAGTTCCGGCAACAATGGACTATCGTTTCCTTGCTCTCAATTCTCCCATATTCTTAAATGTATCCAAAGGGTTCCTTATATAGCTCTTCAATGGGGCAATGAAGGGTCAAATCCGAGTGATCTCAAGGCATATGGAAGGCTAGGAGACAAGTGAGTCAGATCCATGTCAAGGAAAACTCCAAAAGAATTTTGCCTTTTGCACACATCCCGATGTACGCAGTTTTAGGGGTCAAACCCGCGTATATACGCGAGAAAGGGTTTAAAAGTCACGTATAGCAATTTAAGCATGTTTTTAGGGATGATCTTAGAAACATCAAAGGTATAAAAAAAGGTCCATGGGGTCCAAAGAGTCTGCAGAGGGGCAGGGGAATGCCATACAAGTGTGATTCACCAGGTGTGGTAAAATCATCTATAACAGCTGGGATGGGACAACCTGAGTTGGGTGTGGTCTGTTAGGAAAAGGTATCATGACTTGAGCGCAATCTACTAGGATGGAGTAGCATGATTTGGGTGCAATTTGTTGAGTCAGAGTAGCACAAGTTGGGTGCACTTTTCTAGGTCAAAGTAGCAAGAGTTGGGAGCACTTTGTCTGTTAGAGTAGTACGACTTGAACGCACTTTCGGGAGCAATTTGTTAGGACCAAGTAGGGTGAATTGGTCGCATCGGGTGACTGACATAATTAAGCCAATTGGGTGCACTTGGTGCTGATTAGGAGTACTAAGTATGCAAGGATTAATGCCGTGAATAAGTTTGGATGTGTGTTGAGGAAATTCCACAGATGTAGTAGAGGTTGGATGTGTAGGTATTGTGGGGCATCTTGGGGTTTCCTAAACTATATTGGACAAGGATTTGTATGGAATCATCCCATATTTACGGTATATACATGTATGAGTGTTTTCCAAGTTGGGTGCTCCTTTGTTGTATCTTATACCATATATAAAATTCTTCATAAAAAGTTCAAGATCCCAGTTTGGGCACCACCATACTTATTTTCTCTTGTGTATATTATTGTATACTTGTACTATGATGTTCACGTGTAATGCTTAATTGTAGAATTGGAAAGTGTTGAACTATTGTAGTGCAAGTGATTGTTGGGTGAGTAAGTTGAGTAGGGGCTTGCATTGATCTAATAGTTTATAGGTCAAGGCATAGTTATGGTTAGACCTTGAGTGAAGAGGCATTGTTTGGGTGTAATAATCACAAGTAGGACAAGCCCTTGCAGATGAGGCATGTTGATGTTGCACATTCTTTGAAGTTGAAAATGAAAAAATTGGGGCACTATTCCTAGGGCTGTGACAGATGGTATTAGAGTGCAAATTTTGACAAAAGTTGATACCATGGAAGCTTCACCATTTTGAGCAAGAAAGTTGGTGCGACACATTTGTTAGGCAGAACCAAGCACAACTCTTGGATTTGTGACCAGAACTAGAACAATGGTTGTGAAGTGTGCACATAACAAGCCAAAGTGCAAGTGTGGAAGACTTGCATGGCCCACTTTGGAAAAAATAAGGATGTGTGCAACTTAACACAATACTTAGCAAAGTTGGTGCAGAGGGTGATAGGTCGCAGGGAAAGAGGGTAGTTTGCATATTAGTGTGTTGGATTATTTGGAAGAGAAAGAAGTGCACCATGGAAAGCGTAGAAGAAGAATCGCCATAAGTCAAGTTGAAGGCCATGAAGGTTGATTGGGATGGATTTGACCAAAACTTTAAGAATCCATGCCAAGACCATGAGACAAGGTTGGCACATATCAACACAAATATTAAATCTTACACAGAGGAAGGGAAGGCATTGGAAGTCTAAGTAGAGACTTGTCACTAGTACAAAATGAGAGATTAGTGACTGACTAAAAAAGTTTCACCACGGTTATTTCAAGTGAAATACTACCAAACTTGAGCAATTTTACGTGACCCAACTAAAAATGACTAATTAGTCAAGGGATAAAACTACAACTAGATAATAAATGACACAATTAAAACTAACTAACATAAACAACTAATTTAGTCAACAAATAAAAATATGACTATATAACAACTACAACAATATGAATTATTCGTTTACGTTAGTCATTTTTAATTGTGTCACTCGACTATGGAAAATTACAATTTTGACAATGATTTTTACAATTTACTAAATTTTAACACTGCAGATGGATTGGGTCTCTGAACCCATCCACAGTGTTAAAATATGAATCCATCTTCAGTGTTAAAATTTAGGGGTCTCTAAATCCATCTGTAGTGTTAAAATCTGAATCCAACTTTAGTGTTAAAATTTAGGGGGTCCCTGAATCCATCTACAGTGTTAAAATTTAGTAAATTATAATATTGAATATGAATACAAAGACCCGAATGACGTTAATTGTGTCACTTGACAATGGATAATTGCAATTTTGACAACAAATTTTTACAATTTACTAAATGTTAACACTTTAGATGGATTTATAGACCCCTTTCTAAGAGGTCTATGAATCCGTCTAAAATTTTAAAATTTCATAAAATTTTAACATTGTAGATAAATACAGAGACCTGAGCGATGTTAGTTGTGCCATTCAGCAATGGAAAATTGCATCTTTGACAATGAACTTTTACAGTTTACTAAATTTTAACACTACAGATGGATTCAGAGACCCCTTACAAATTTTAATATTGTATATGGAATTAGACACCCCTTTCTAGGATCCATTTGTAGTGTTAAAATTTGGTAAACTGTATGATTGTAGATGGATTCAGAGACTTGAGCGACATTAATTGTGTCACTCAACTATAATGGAAAATTATAATTTTGACAATGAATTGCTACAATACTAAATTTTAACATTGCAGTGCTAGGGTGTCTATGAATTGATCTGCAGTGTTAAAAATTTAGTAAATTGTAACACTATAGATGGATTATTACTAATGCCACCAACTTTTAGATACAAGAAAACTATTAAAAAATATTCCGTTGAACTATTTAATTTAGATTTTTCTCTTTTATTTACTTCTTAATCCCCAAGTTATTATCTCAGTCTCAAAGATGATATCACAATCAAAACATGACATATTTACTATCAATTTGTTTTATTATGACTCTTGTACACTTGCTTGACCATGTACACTTTGGCAGGATATGTTCCATTGCACATTTTCATTTAGTGAATAGCAGATGATGCCAAATGCTTATTTGTTTTTAGTGAATACAGTGGAAAAATGTGGAGTAGGAAATTTACTTTGTGAATGGTGAAACCAATATCTCCAACTTTGACAAGAACCCCATGCAATTTCATGTTCTTAATTTTTCTAAAATAAAGGGAGAATAGCATGGATACAAAATAGCAATGAAAAGAGTAATCATATTTGCATCTCTATAGCTATGTTGAAGAGATATTGGGTTGCGTGGTTGAGAACATATTGTCATGAGTTGACTTCAAACAAAGTAAGGATCTCATGAAAACTGATGGAACTAAGAAACAAATGTTGATTAATATCACCAAGGTTGATGATGCAAATAATGCAGGTGGCAATAATTCTAAAAAGTGTACTCTAATTTTAATAGAGGGAGAATCATCTAGCTCTTCACAACTGACCACTTGAAATACCCGCATAGAGAGAGTAAATGTGGACGCTCTACCAAGGCAAGAAACGTTTGCACATTGCTAGCTTTTGAAATGTAGATCTCTTTCCTAATGCAACACTAGAGGATTAACATATTCATTTCGAATGGAGGTCAATGCTGTTGAAAAGGGTTTTAGTATGATGAAAGTTTCTCATTAACATTTATATTTTCATATTACAGGTGTGTAGTGTGCATGTGAATCACACTTTTGGGTTAACGCAGATGTTTCATATAAAAAGGAACATCACAATGTATAGGGAAAGGTAATCGATTCGTGAGACATTATTGTCATCTTACAAGATATTGATTCTTGTGTAAAATATTTCAACTTGAAGCTACTATGATCAATTTCCTCCAATGCATATTTTTCTTGTGAACTTTGGTTGTCCTTTTCACTCTATGCTTTGAAACACTACTAGGAAAAGGCCCTATAATAGAGGTTATAGCAAAGATTATTAGTGTTACAAGATTGGTTCAAATTGTCAAAAAAACCCTCCGCTACAACCTCCACAATGGTACTGGATGTTTTGGAAAAGGTTTTTATGGAATTTTATTATAACTAAAAAACTCAACAGCTGGAGGGGTTACATAGGTTTTTTCATTGGTGCACTTTGTTGCTATAAGTGAATTAGTGCTAAAAAATATGAAACACATTGGTTCCTTTAACTAATAACACACACTAGGGAACCTCAAAAAATTTAAAGGAATCGATGCTTTATAACATTATATGAATCGGTGCTTTCTAATAAATATAGCATCGATGCACACCAAAAATACTAACAACCACGGTTCTTTATAACAATATATGCATCGATGTCATAAACTAAATATAACACTGGTGCTTACGTACTATCTGAAAGAACTGGTGTGCTAAGGGAAAGAAAACACATGGGTGGAGTTGACTGGGACGTTGACTTACATTGCATTTTTAAAATTGAACAGTTTGGTCATGATATAGTGGCACACCGGTGCTTACGTACTATCTAAAATTACTGGTGTGCTAAGGGAAAGAAAACAAATAGGTGGAGTTGACTAAGACATTGACTTCCATTGCATTTTTAAAATTGAACGGTTCGGTCATTATATAGTGGTGCGCCGATGCATTTATGGAGAAAGCACCAAGGCATAATAATAGCAAAACACCATAGAATGCAATGAGTAGTTTGTTGCATCGATATGTGTTTTGTTTAAATGCATTGGTGCTACATTTACTCAAACTTTCTAGTGCTATTGAAATTATCAAAAGCACCAATATTCATTTTATGTTTGGTGAATAGCGACCAGTGACATCACACTGGAATATCTATATTTTATTTTTATTTTTCTAAATTCCATTATTCATTAGATATTGAAATATTTTTTATAATAATAATCAAGGTATAATTTGAATTTTAATTATTGTTTTTGGATATGATGTTTGGATTAATTTCTTATATCATAAAATTTCGAATTTTTGCATCTATTGTAATATTTAGTCATCTATATACATTCAATGATGCAATATTTCACAATGACATTGAACAATGTCATAGAATAACAAAACATTTATTATTATGTATGAATAAGAGGCCATTTGTCATACAAAATGGGACAACATAAAGTACACAATAATTAAATGTTAGCATGTATGTAATTGTTACACTTATTGATAATCCATTATCTTTTAGTTGAGACACTATGTCTAGTACATTATACAAAATGTATAATATTTCAATGATGTAATATTTCACAACGACATTGAACAATGTCATAGAATAACAAAACATTTATGATTATGTATGAATAAGAGGCCCTTTGTCATACAAAATGGGACAACATAAAGTACACAATAATTAAATGTTAGCATGTATGTAATTGTTACACTTATTGATAATCCATTATCTTTTAGTTGAGACACTATGTCTAGTACATTATACAAAATGTCTAATTTCCACAGACAATTATTTCAAAATATATAGAAGCTTGCATTAACACCCATTTATATTGATCATCACTCTTCATGGAATTGTTGAAAGTGCTCGAGCCACTTGCATGAGTTGGGTTATTTGAACAAATATTTTGTTGATTTCCTTGATTGTTTTCCTCTTCTCCGCATTCTATCTACAAACATAAAAATAAAGTGTAATGAGTGTATCTACAATGGTGGGAGTACTGAAAATTAAAATAGATAATATACATGAATGTAAATTGAAAATCTATGTACCATAGAAAGAATTGAGTCATGAATGATACACATTCTTTCAAAACCAAATCTCATGCATTCTCTCAACAACTCTTTTGTTGGCTCCACTCCATACTTTGTTTCTTTCGAGTTTTATACCATATAACAAATCATAGATTTAATATAAATGATTTTTTTTGTTCCATTAATTATAAAATGAGAGAAGTAAAACAACATAGATACTTACAAATTCCACAATTATTTTTCAATACGCCAACAGATACTCACAACCCATACTTAACCCAATGTCAATCAATTATTCTTATCGATCTTCTTTGTATGTTAGCACCTGTTTGAATACATCTAAGGATCACCAGTCTACATTAAAAATTTAAAATAAAAAAATCACAACCAATATAAAAACTTAAGTTGTTATAAGGACAACTACTCACATACTTTGTTGAGATGGATCCTCCCATGATGCAATTATGTCCATTTCCTTGACCATCTCCTTTTACACTTTTATCCCTACTGGTATATTTCGAATATCACCTTGTTCATCCTTTGGGATTTTCATAATCTTCCTAAACATTTAAAAAGACATTAAACTATTTTTATACTGATATGCTTTGTAGTAGTAGATAATAATAATAAAGGAATGCTTTGTAGTAGTAGATACACATTATATTAAACATGTTTAGGAATATTAATTTTTGAATGATTATTTTGTTGTTGTTGTATGTTTTTGCTATTGCAATTTTCACAGGTCTCATTTACCATTTCTATGGAAATACTTCTTGTAGTTTAGATATAACTTGATTCTTGGAATCATTGGATTGATTTTTGTACTATAAGTGGAAAGTACATCTATATGTTCTTTCCACTATATCCCTCATAGTTTTATAAAAAAAATTCCCTCTTTCATTAACTTCCAACACCACTCTAGATGATCTAAGGACTAATTCATCATCCCTTACATCTTCCATATTTTTTTTCTTATAATGACATTCCATTATGTTGGTGTCAGTCCCTGCATAACAATCAACATATGTGAATCATATTGTCTGAAACACATTAGAAAATATTCTTAAGTACATTATTACTGAAAATTCATATTAATTACTTTTTATTCATCACTCTACAAATTTTTCATCGACGTTTTATTCTCTTCTGCACTTAGATTGAAAATGAACTTATGAAGCTTCCTCATTTTTTGGCTCTGAAAATGACACATTAAGCAATATATATTAGTTAAATTTAGATATAATTTAGACATACTAATTTAATACATAAATTACAAAGAACTTGTCTTCTTCGCAATTTTGGATGTGCTCCCATCATATCAACTAGAATTATTGGTCATTGAACTCCTATCAGGCATTTTCTATCAATAAATGGCATGGACCATTAAATAGAGAAGTTATTAAATATATAATCCAGATAAAGAAGTTTTCTACCATTTTGGTGTGGTTCAATAATAAAATTTCCCTATGCATATCATACTAGAATGCACCGATGCATCATACTTGAACGCATCGTTATTGAAAACTACATAAACAATTTCATACATGCCTTTCTCAGTGTGATTTATTTAATCTAAAGCATCGGTAAATAAATGGTGCGCCTTTACTGCAAGTGCACTAGTGTGTTAAAACAAAAAGGCCGCACCAAAACCTTGGAAATCAGTTTTTAGAAGAAAATAATAATAATAATAATAATGGTAAGGCCATCAAGGTTTTAAATTTGACCCAAGAATTGGACCATGAAACCTAATGCCTTATATATAAAGCGATAAATCCATTAAATTTAAAATTCCTAAAAGGAAAAATCTTAATTATGAAACAATAGAGGGAGTTAAACCCTGATGTAATGATTTTGTAGCCACATAAAATGAAATGGAGTAACAAGAAAACAAGGGCTCCAATGTTGAAGGTAACTGTGGAATTCTTTTTTTTAATTTATTTAAAAACTAAATAGGAAAATAAATAAATCATGCATTGTGATCAATAGTAATTTAATTTACATACTTGAAAATTTTACTATACATTGTTTTGTGTGATTCACTATACCTTACAAATTTCGATCTTTAGAATAATCCAGTTGCTACAAACTCATCCTGAGTAAGTCTCTTCCAAAACTCTCCCCTCAAAATTTTGGCAAAATAATGAATTAGTAATTAGTTTTTTTTAACACTTTATAGAATTAGTTTTGAAAAAATAAATTCATGCCCCTTTTTTAGTTTATGGGAAAAAAATTCGTCCTCCTTTTGATTTTTGATTTTAATGGTGGACTATATATAGAGGAACATTGGTGTGTCATAATAAACAAAGCAATGTTAATATATACTTAAAAGTAAAAATAAAAAAATCAGTGTGCCAGAAAGATAGGGTGCACCGATGTGGTATGTGTTCTATGACGCACCATATTGGCATAAAATAAAAATAAAAATAATAATTACCAAACAACAGCGCATATTAAAATCATGGCCACATTGTTGCACTTCAATATACTAAGCAAATTGTTTTCAATGATATTGAAAAATCACATAGATAACTATCCGCTATCAAATAAAGTTGATATTTGATTTTGTGGGTATTTTTTTAGATGTTCCAACACAGTGTGACATGGTTTAGTCGCACCAGTGCATACAGTTACTCAGGATGCACTGGTACGGTTTTATTATTATGGCACACCCAAATAATTAAAAATCCCTATGAATGTCTGTTTGAATTTAAAATGTTGTATTCATCTCAAATGTTCTTTTAGGATTCAACCACATTATTTACAATACTTCATAGTATACATATGTTTCTTATACTCACCTTATTCTTAAAAAATGGTTTTGAAACTATATTGGAAGTTAGATTGTGATATGGTTCTCAAAATTTATTTTAGGATTGTAGACACATAAAGTTGTTTTTCCTTAAATGGAAGGAGATAAAGTTATAATATCAAATGGTCAATTCCAATTTCCATCTCTTTCCATATTGATTAAATTCCTGTGAGTTCTCCCTTTCAATCTTCAATAAATTCAAATTTCATTTATATTTTGATTATCTAATTGAAGTTATGTTATTTATCCATGTGAATATGAATAACAATGTATTCAATTTTTCAAGATACGGATTCAAGATTGAGTTTGGATGCAAAAAATATTCCACCGGTTGAAAAATGTCGCAAACTCTTATCCGGAGAAAGATATCGCAACCAATTGGTAGATGGAAATGGATAGCCACTTTACCTCACCAATTGTAACATGCCATATTCCAGCCATAATCTTGGGTCATTGACGACAATTCATCGTGAGCTAAATCTCTTTATAACACCCTAGTAGTATTTGCTTGTTCAAAATTTCAATGGTTGAAGGAGAACCCTTGACGTGTCACACTCACCCATTATTCTAATGATCAACTACCCAATGTTGATGATCTAAAACCCCTACTGCGGTAAAAGATCCAATAGTTGATATATAAAATACATGTAGGAATACTTCCCTGTGCTCATTTTTTTTAAAGTTGGAAACCAAAATAACTATGTTTCATCCTAAACTTAACCAACCTCTCATCTTCTATTCAGTCAATTGAAAGTTCATATGATCCAAAATATGATATTAGTACCACCCAAATAATATCCACTAGGAGATCCAAAAAAAATTATGAGTTGAGAGAAAATGTCCAAGTACACACCAAGGTCGATCAAATTGTTGGAGGGTAGAAATGACTTCTCTCTTCCTATGTGTTTTCAAAGTAAATACCAAACTTGTTACAACCACACTTTGTATGGTGATTGGCCATCTTCTCTTCCTGTTCCTGATATTGGAACTAAATTCTCCTTTTGTGGTAATAATTTTATAATTTCCAAGTCTAAGATAGATGTTGCAAATATTGGGTTGTTTATCCTTTCACATGTACTCATTCCTCCGAAACATTCAGTAGCACTTATTCCATTTTGCAGTCCTATTTATTGTCGGTCTAATTACTTAAATATTTTTAAATACAAGCATAGAATTTCTATGTATAGTATGTGCATGGATGGATATGCTTATGGAAACTTTAACATGAATAACCTGTTGTGTATCGATGGTCGTCCAAAAAATCATGGGAATAGTGTAGGGTTCATAAAGAATTCTAGGTGCTCTTTATTTTATTTAAATTACTCATTTGAGGAACATGCAAATGAACAGGAGTTCTTTGTGAAAAGGAAAGAGTCCATATTTTTTGTTGTGCATGCAATACATAGTTTGTACACTGATGATGAGTTGTTAATAGGATATAAATTCCGTATACCACCAACCACTCATCAAATATGCCCTGCATTGGGACTACCTATAGACATCCCTTGGGGTATAAGACAAAATTCATTAATTAATAGTATTTTTTATTTTTAATGGGATTGATACAAATGTATTTCTCAATTGAACTTTTGTTTTATAAATTGCTTGTAGTTGAACATTTACTATTGGAAAAAAAACCATGCTTCTATAATAATCATTTGGTATAATGTTGTAACAAACTAATTGCATTGTTCTTATTAATACCATCAATGTAATTTTTAATCTTTTTGAAATCAGGATTTTGATGATGAGCGACTTGTCTACCATTTTCCGTTGCACCCCAGTACAGTGTCAAATTGAGAGAAGGCTGCAAAAAGAATGCAACTTGGAGATGAAGCATACCAAAAATGGTTGAATCAACCACCTATTCAATTCCCATTGTGTCTAGAATCACCAATTGGGCATGCCTACAATAACACTATTTCTTCACATGGTGGCAATGGAGGAAATGCAATAGTAGTTGGTATGGATGACTACTTATGAGATATGAGTGCCATGTATGCAATGTTTTTAGATGCATTCTAGGATGATGAGCTAGGAGATGATGCTCATACCACTAATACCTTCTTCAAAATCCTTATATTGGCTTCCACCACTGCACCCCTCTCTTTGGACTTGGCTAGTCAAGGTCTACTTGCTAGGGACAAAAATGATATTATACAACTTGAAAGCAATGTATAGCATGCAAAATGCATGTTTCTCTACACTTTTGAGGCAACTAACCATCAAGTCCCTTATATTTTGAGGAATCTTGTCACACAATCAACATTGAAAATAGTCGATTTTATAAACATTAAATGACATTGTACATTTATATTTCCCACTAATTGTAGGTTATTCAAATATAAGGCACTTCTGAGTGATAATGTCTTTCCCAACAACTACGAAGAGTCAAAGAAAATATCTAAATTTTTGGGTGTTGACTACATATCATATCATGTGTGTCTGAATGATTATATTCTATATAGAGGAGAATATCCAAACAAAGGGATATGTTCAAATGTGGGCATGGCAAGTGCCATAAATCAAGAAACAAGCATAAAGCACATGGTACTCCTCATAAGTTATTGAGGAACATTCCTATAATCCCAAGGATTCAAAGACTCTTTTGTTGCAAAGGATTAACTGTGTTGTAGGGATGGGATTCCTTGCACCAAAATGAGTTAGGAGTTATGCAAAATCCCAATATATTCAATAGCCATGAAACATATAGAGAATGCATGGTTCAATATATTCAAGGATGAAGTGCAAATACTTCAATTGAGCATATCCTTGGATGGCGTCTACCCATATTCCCTCTAAAACGCCAACTATTATGTTTGGACTATAGTAGTGATCAATAACAAAACCCCCCCATGGTTGTCTATGAAAAATGAACATCTTATGTTTTCTCTTATAATCCTAGGTAGAAGACAAGTGAAAAACTTGAATGTTTACCTACAGCCATTGATAGATGAATTGAAGGAATTATGGGAAGGGATACACGTATATGATGTATCAAGACCCATCCCAATATAAAGGAGTTTTATGTTGTATGGAATATATGCATACACCACACATGATTATTCAAGATAGGAGTTTGCTTTAGTAAACGTGTTGTTTGATTTGTTTGGATTTGTAACAATATTTTTTGGTATATTTAATTTGGTGTGACTATATTAATCTTCAACATTAACATGCTTTGTATAGCTTAACACCAAAGGTCTTGTAACAAAAGGGTATCCTAGATGTAAATGTTGTAGGACTTCTATGAAGGCTAGGTGGTCCAACCACCGATGAAATATGGTGTATGACTGCTCGAGGGTATTCATCCCAGAATACCACTCTTATAGAAGAGCAATATCTGCTTTCAATGGTAAACTAGAGAGAACCCGAAGGCATGAAATAATGACACCAACCCACTAGATAGGGCATATGACAGAGAGAAGGAGAAGGAATTTGTAGAATTGTTCGATTCAAATGGGGAACCTATGTTCGATGATCTTTAATTCTTCGACACCTATGTTGAGAAAATGCCCATTTAGAATGAAAAGAAAATTAGTATTTTATGATCTACCATATTGGGAGCATCTTAATTTTGTCCACTTAATACATCCCAAGCATATATTTAAAAATGATTCATCTTCTTTGTGGAGGCACATATCATCGAAACAAAGTGACACGTTGGTTGTCAAGAGAGATATTATTTCTTCAAATACTAAAAAGAAGAATTGGCCAAGATAAGAAAATATAGGACCTCTCTTGGTTGTTTAAGGAAGGTGGTGTCCCATGGGTTTTGAAGAAACATTATCTTTCTTTGGAAAATGAAGTAATATTAGTTGTGAATATTCCTTTTTTATATGGATCTACTCTACAATATTTCTTCACTATAGACAAACATTTGATGAGTTTGAAATCACATGACCATTTGAACCTTCTAAGTGTACATATATATAAAAAAATGTTTTTATTTTTTGTTTTTATCTTTTATCCCACAAGTTTAAATACAATTAAAATTTTATGTGTTCACTTTGTAGTGTCAATATCCTTTGCTCGTGCATGGATGTGTGAACCATGAATTTCCAAAGGACCTTCGACGTGCCATATCTAAACTATTTTCATTTGTACAATGGATCACATCAAACGATATTCACATGGGTAGCATTCCATGGTGGCATCAAGAGGTAGATGAGATTGTTTGTATGTTTGAGAAGGAATTGCCAATGATTTTCATGGACTTGTAGACTTATCTTTTAATTCACATAGTTTATGAGATTTAATTATTCAGGGTGGTCACATGTCATTGGATGTTCTTCTTAGAGACGTACATGAAAAAATTGAAGGGATTTATTTAACAAAGAGTAAAACCTAAGGGGTTTATGAAAGAGGGGTACATATTATATGATTCACTATTATTACAATGAGTACATCAAGCAAATTAACCACACTAGGTGTGGTGATTTGGGATAATTAACACAATGAGGAAAAAAGTGAAGAGGAGCTACTCCAAACAAGCGGAAGAAAGGCTCATGATAAAGAGTAAGTCACTCATCTTTTGTAACATTTCTAATGAAATTCATAATCAATATTTGACCTCATACGTACTATATTTTGATTTGATTTCAAGACTACAACAAAAAATTCAAAAGCTGATGACATCAATAAATTCATTCTTTACAACGTGGAGGCAACACAACCATGGGTCACACTATATGAAGAGAAAAAGGAGGAAATGGGACATTAACAAGAAAACATTCAGAAGGTTGAATGGTAGAAGCATGCCTTATCTTGATCATTTAAGAGAAAATATGCCAATTATATGTCCCAACAGTTGGGTTGTTTACCAAGTCATAGATAATGGAGTGCATGTGGTCATTACCCGCCTACTAAAGAGGATGCACTAAAGATAGGGATTGGGTGTAGCAACTCGGTAATAATCTATTTTTGTATACTTTTAACTTTATAATGCACATTGGAATTATAACATCTATATATTATATATTAATGATGAGTCGGGATATTAAACATATGACATAGTCATTTGTTCAATTTTTTTATATGTGCATTTGTTCCCATCTATGTGGGCATATGAGCATCATTTTCGCACCATGGATGTTGATGATGGACGTGTCACACAAGATTGTGGAGTGGAAGTCGAGTTCAACCAATCTAGTCATGCTAGCCACCATGATCAAAACATAATAGGGGGAAAGTTGGGTTACGTTGTAAAGATACAAGAGATATTCAAGTGGACTCCTCATCTTTCCAATGTGTTATTTTTAGGTGCAAGTGGTGGGACACCTTTGACTGGAATAATGTAAAGGAAGATCATAATAGTGGGATGATATGTATCAACTCTACAAAGATGTAGGATGAAATTAAGGAGCCTTATGTTTTTCCAAAACACTGTAACCATGTGTTTTTTTAACCGAATGTGTTGGATAGGGGTTGGTGGTTCATATTAAGACATGACCCTATATCAAAAAATATTTTTTAGAGCAAAAGTGCTATCATGTCAAGCGAGGAAGATAATTAGGGTGATGGAAATGAAGATAGATATGTACATGTTTTATTTCATCATTTATAGTGTTGATGCATCATTTTATTATTGTTATATTTAACTCTCTAACAATATTGTTTATTTTTCATCTTATGACGGTTAAAATGGAAAGTTAATTACTGGGTTTTTTTAAACAATTCTAGTTGGCTAACAACCAATTCATTAGCCAACTAAATGTGCTTTCTTATCGAGTAATTTGTGATTGTATGGAATGACTAATTGAAAAAAATTATATGTCATTTCTTATTCAGTATAAAATATTAGAATTATTGTGGCACCATTATTATGGCATAATGATATTGAAAAAATATAGGTCACTATGTATATCATATGTGTGTCGATATTTAATATGAATTTCTAATCATATGGAAATAGTCATTTTATACTAATTGTGTTAATATTAACTAGTAAGTAATAAAAAAAATTAATATTAATTTTAAATTTAACGGTTCATCTACAAATTAATTACACTTAAAAAGGACATATGTAATGTATGAATTCATTTTATTTACTTGTTAAGTAACACTAACACACTCTATCGTTACATTTCTATTCATTTACATAATATTAATGCCTTCACTAATCACAAAACCATTTTCAAACTCTAACAATGCAATCACATTAAGGTTTTGCTAAATAAAGTTATTTATAACAATTCACTAACTCATCATCACTAGCATGACTAATTCTTTAGCATGGCATGAAGAGTATTCATGACCAATCTCCTTGAATATTGAAGGGAATTGTGTACCTAGAGTGGCCCTCATCTACACCATATCATAGTCTATCCTAGGAAAACCCTTTATTGGGTTTCTACATGGAAAATATAGTAAGATTCATTCATCTAGTTAACCTTAATTCATGTTTGGAATTTATCCCCACAATAACACATGCACTCTCCAGACTATGCCTTTTTGACAATTCGATGCATAATAAACTTGTACCCAAGAAGAGTATACATCCTTGTAACAACTAAGTGATCTCTCCATTCTAGTTATAAATGGATAGAGTCCTCATTTCATTTTGACAACAAAATTTGGTCATAATGACATCACTATTTTCTTGAACTATACATATACTTCTTAAATCCTCATATAAAGTTTAAATGTAATAATAAGTGGCCAAATGGACATAAATTGTAATATTTGCATTAAACAAATGTACCCAGCTATTTATGTCATCTTTTATAGGGGGGATTAGGGGACATTTGTTATAACCCAAATCAACACTTCTCCATCTGTGATGACAGTTACATGAAGACACTTGAAATGTTGACTGTCGCTCACAAAAAAGGACAATATGGATGGAAGATCCTTGATTTGGTGTTTTATACCTTGGCCTTAGTCATTCTGATATTCCCTAGCAATTTTGACCTTTGTAACTGAGTTTTAAGCTTTGTAACCAAGTATTATGACAAAATCACTCTTGATGGTTTGTCAACCAGGTATTTTCACCAAAACCACCCTTTGACTTCACATTGCAAGTGGTTTTGACCAAAAATTTCAAAAAAATAATAAAATATAAATTTTGGGGCAGTTTGGGTGGTTTTGGAACTACCCCATCAGTTACAACTTCCTTTGATTCGACTATGTCTATCTCCATCTACTATAAAATCAAGGGAGGTAGGTCATGAGAGGGGAATTTTTGCTAAGTATTTTTATGTTGGAGAAATTTCCATTCCCTATCCCTTTACTATCCATGTTCTGAATGTTCCTCCCTAGTTTGTTTAAAACACTTATGCATTGGATCTTTGCTTGGGATTGTTGGAGAAGAGAAGAAAGAGATTTAGAGTGAAGGTTTCAAAAGGTGCCAAAGAATAAATGAGGTAATACTGTACTTTTTTCTATTCTTAATAAGATAATTGACATCTTTCCCTTCCCAATCTATGATTTTATGGCATGATTGATGAAATAATTGGTATTTTAGGCTGAAAGTAGATTGATATATTTATGTTCTTGTTATTCTTTCAATTCATCAATAATATTTTATATTATCAAAATCTTTTGAGGATGGTATTGTATATGGTTTTTCAAATCAAAGTCTAGGGAAGTTGGACTAGAGTTGGAACAGAGCTAAGGAGAAACAAAATCTAGGATCGACCGACATAAACAAGGTGCATCCTTATTTATCATTTAAACTCTTTGTGTAATGTTTGCTTGTATCTAGACCCTAATTTAATTTATATAAATCATTAGATGTATGTCTTATAACACTCAGTATGTTGGTGACCTAAGCCCCAGTCATAGGATAGTTTTCCTCACAACAACAATCAACCAAATGGATGGTCTATGGTTTATTGCTTTTGCAATTAACCAAGTTATTGATAGGAATTTATTCCAAGCAAGAATTAAGAATCACACATTGATCAAAACATTTTTATCTATGTGAGTTACATGGTTCCAAATGAAATTTTTTAAACCGGTGTACAAAGCCATTGGTTTTCAATAACATCAAGCTACTCATACCAAGAATTAAAACGTCTGATTAATTCAACATAATCAAACATTTACCAAGTCACATGGATTCCATTCTACTTGGATAACTATGGTGATTCTATTTACTCAACTAAATGTGGTAACTTGATCATATTAGGGGTTTGACTATTTAACTGAATGATATCAGAGAAAATGTAATATGTAACGCACCCAAAGTCCTCTTTACTATTTTTGGAAATGGGGTAACAATTTCTTTGTTTGTTTGTTTAAATTCATTCTTCAACCATAAATATAGTCCCAATGATGATATAACATTATTAGCAAATGATAAAGTACTTATGCCTTCTTATACATTTTATCATGTAATGGTTGTATGAGTGCTAACCATGTGAAGAACATTCACTTTAATTACTACTATACAACCATTGTTGTTCAAAACTACCTACTTGGGCTCCACCATTATCCTAAGGTAATTTTTACAAATAAATGCATGTAATTAGCAAGTAAGATTCCAAATCTTCACACAACATCTTATTCATTGCAACACCAAAAAGGATTCAACACATGGTTTGTAATGGGGTCTGTAGTTATAACTTAGCATCATGGGGTACAGACCCATACCATCCTTATGAAACTCTTGAAGAAAATAATAACACATATTTCATTAAATTCATTAAATCTGGAATTAAATAGTAGATCTAGAATTCCAAAATAACCAAAAAATCTCAATTCTAGGGTTGTTCTTGTAATAAAATATTTCCAATTTAATGAAATTTGTGTTTAATGGATAAACCAAACCTTTAATCAAGACAATAATTGACCATAGCACATAAGGTAATCAACATAATAATTAAGACTATCATGAAAACACATCGATGATGATTACATCAATAGATCTTTATCTATCCTCATAGTCAATTATTATTATTCAAATTGAAGTTTCATTTGCATACTATTGTAGTCATCTTGAATGACATTGAATAACACATACACATAGGAAATAAAATTTATTTATATCCACGTGTTCATAAATATATACTAAAATTTAAAGAACCATAATACCATAGCTAAAAATAGCTACTAAAAAGTAAGTAAAGTATCAATACATCATTATCCTCTTAACTAAAGTGAAAGCACACATTTACACATCCTTCACTACATACCATGTTTTTTTTTTATCAAATAGAAATCACTATATATTTCAAAAATATTAAATAAAGCAAAGATGAAACACATAAAGCGCAAACATAGGAAAGACACCCATATACGTTGTTAACCCTTAACCAGGGGCTACGTCCACCAAGAATTGTTAATAATTTTAATAATTTATCCAACAAGAAGGTTAAAGATTTGCAACCCAATCACCAACCATCGCAATTCATTCCTCTTTTCCTCGAAGTCTCTTTCATAAAGAACGTAGTCCAACTACTATTTAGCCTTATTGCAAGGCCTTCCTTTTAAGGATGGAATCACTATATAAAACATTTCAAAAATATTTAAATTGAAACGATCCCAAGTGAATAGCATAAAAGACTACAAATATAAACTTTCTAAGTTTCCATCACCTCTTAACACTTCAAGCACGTCTACCATATATGGGTGTTTGGCATAAATTAACAAAATGGAGGTGGCTACACTCTTCTTTCATCTAGCACTCCTAGGTTATATTCTTACCTCACATTATAAAAAGAGAATTACCCCAAATTTATACTTCATCTTAGTTTACATATACATATAAAAAAAAAATATACACCGTAGACTTCATCACTAAGTCTAAGACTTTAAACTTATGAACTTTATTCAATATAATTATTATCTAACCAATAACATCAAAGAAGGATCTAAGGATTCCTTCCCTTTGCAAACTTGTTTCTTATTCAAATATAATTAATATAACACTAAAAAATGCCTTCCATACATTGAACATAAGGGTGTTTACGCTCTCCTTTGCTCGAGAGATGGATTATGCTGTCATCCATATGGGTTTTTCTATTTTCGTCCAATCCAAACGTGTGGACCATTCATACGATCAAGAAGTGGATTCTCTCTTCTTTTCTTAGAGTCGATAAACAATTTTGGGAAGTCCTAACCGTCCTCATAACTGATTTTCTATTATTTACTATTGAATAATAGCTTGTTTTCCTCTCTTAATATTTTCTCATTGGTTTTATCCAATACTTGTTCCTTAAATTAATAAGTGAATTTAAGTGGTTCTGTTAGTATTTACATAATATGATCACATCTTGTTATTTACATACTCACATGTATGCATGGTTAATGATTGTGGCCATGGGATGTTACATAATATTATTGAAATCAATGCATCTTAACAATATTATTTGGTCATAATTTATTTCCCGATGCACATATCTCAACTTAGAGGGATATTAGATCATAATGCAAATCTCAATCTAAATACATACATCAATATATCATAAATGTCCCTTCGTGTGATTGAATCATATCAGGGTTTGGACCATATAACAATGTTGATTATATCTATTCGGCTAAGTGTTGAAACTAAAGAAATTTAGGATTTGGACTATTTAATTGAATGATATCTTACAAAATGGCTCCAATAATGATTGAAGGATATGTTGAACTCTAGGATTCTAGCTATTGAGTGTTGTTTATGTTTTGTTTGGTAAGCTAGTACCCACAGAGTTTTGATAAGGAGTGCCTTAACAGTACACCCTTTAATTGTCTATTCTACACCAAGTGGGCAATGTTGCTTATGTTAATTAGAATAGGGATTCAACTATTTAACTCTGGTAATTCTATCTACAACTATAGGTAGTTTTTAATTTGAATTTGTACAGGGTGAATGCCAATGCATAGTCAAAACAATGCATGAATTAAATTAGGGTTTGGACTATTTAACTGTGGTGATTTTATCTACTTCATTAACTATAGTAAGTGAAGTAGACTAGGGTTTCAACTATTTAACTGTGGTGATTCTATCAACTAATATCTAACTCATTGTTTTATTATTAAATTAACAATACACAAACCAATATATTTTCCATTATAATTATCCAAGTTCCAACTATTCCAATTTGGAATAGTGTTAGAGAGAAAGCTGACTGACTGTAGCTCAATTTAGTTGTCTGGTAACTATTATGAAAATATTTATTTAATATTTAAGGATGAGTCAATGGAATTTGAAACTTTGAATATGAAAATTGATAATTTTTATATAAATGTGTTTTACAAAGTAGACAATATAAACTTAGATTCAACATTTGCTTGGTTATTGCACCGAAAGGTGCTCTACAGCTGAGTATGGGGGAGATCTTGTAACATGTAACGTTATGAGCCAAAAAACCAACCTAATATGAGGGAGATGTTGTAAATATTTATCCGCAAAAACAAATTGTGGGTCACAAAAAAAACACAATATAGGGGAGATGTTGCAATGTTCCTACCTAACAAAATAATAAAAAATAAAAAAATTGAATTATCCACAAAAAAATGTTGGCCTTGCACATTGTTTTAAAACCATGTGCAAGGCCTTCTAAACAACCCATGGTTGTATTGTACATGGTTTAGGAGGGCGTGCACATGGTTTTAAGACCATGTGCAAGGCCTCCTAAACAACCCATGGTTTTATTATACATGGTTTAGGAGGGGTTTTATTATACATGGTTTAGGAGGGCCTTGCAAATGGTTTTAAGACCATGTGCAAGACCTCCTAAACAACCCATGGTTTTAGGAGGGCCTTGCATATGGTTTTAAAACCATTTATGGGGAGATGTTGTAATGTATGTTCGTAACGAAATAAAAAAATAATAATAAATCTTATATGTGGGTCATAAATAATATTAAATATTAATAATAAAAATAGTATATGTGGACCTTAAATAAAAATATGTGTCTTTTGGTTTGAATCAAATCAATGGCTATATATAGGACACACCAAAGTTGATAACTCATTTAGTGCAATACCTAAGAAGAGGTTTGCACCTAGAGAAATTTGATCCTTCTAGGCACTTGATAGAGCCTAGGATTTGGATCTATGCTGGTATTGCAACAACCCAATATGGGGGAGACATTGCAACTATAAGGTTGTGTAACTTTATGTAACATGACTTTCCCATATAAAAAAATATAAAAAAAATACAAATAATGTGGTTTTAAATAGCTTGAGGTGTAATTTTTTTCTTAATGTGTAAAAAATTGAAGATAAAAAAAATTTACACCTCAAGAAAGGATCTCTCTTAGTGCTTGATAAATAGAGGTTTAAGATGGATCTATGTTGGTTTTCTTGAAGACAACATGTGTTTGATTTTATAAAATAATAATAATATTTTTTTTGAAATGGACATATGCCACTTCATCCACATCATATCACATAATGACACATCTCACTCACTTGAGTTGTCAAAAATGTCTCTATGCAGAAAGAAACAATATAATTTATTTAAAGAAAGGATGTTATAAACCAAGTTATAAACTAAATTTATGGAAAACATTATTGTAAATGATGTATAATACATATTTGAATTCTCCAACAATGGTATATATGTGATTGTGCCAGTATATTGTAATATTATAAATTAAGCTATAAATTAAAATAATTTAAAAATTTATGATCTAAAGCAATGTTGTATATTAAGGTGAAAATAAGTATTTATTATATTAAGGCTCATGAGGTTTCGAATAGACATTGAATGGGTGTAATGTTAAGGTAACACCCTTAAAAACTCAGTAGTATTGGCTTACAAAACTAGCTTACCAAAAAAAATTATAATTATTATTTAATATATTTTAAGCAATTTGAAATCAAAACAAATTTAATAAGAGTTAAAGGATTCCTCGCACGAAAGTTCCTACTTTTCAAAAAATATTGGAATGAAACAAATGTTTAAAAAAATAAATCTATGTCTAAATATAATATACTACATATAAATCATCAAAAGAGGAAAACTGTTATTTGTTTAGTCAATTTATTTAATCTTCATTTGAATGATATTGGACCAATTAATTTAGAGTTTTTTTTATAAATTAAATTAAATATAATTAATTTAAAAAATAAAACTTTATTACGTTGTAAGGCATTTTTCTCCGAAGTTCTTCGGAAAAGCACTGTTCATTTCGTCGTCTATTCAACCAACCGTGCTCCTCTGCGTGTCCTCTTCGCGATCTACTGGTTCTCCGCGTGTCTCCTTCGTGATCCGCTGGTCCTCCGCATGTTTTGAAATTGACTTGTATAAAACTCGGGCCTTCCGGATGTTTTGGAGGCAAAGGTTAGAACCCAGTACGGGCTCCTCCGTAAGTGACAGCATTGATGGTTGGACTTGCCACTTAACCCCCATCCCTACATGTCTCCTTCGTGATCCACTGGTCCTCCACATGTCTTCAAATTGAGTATGTAAAAAACTTTCGTTCTGATAGTCGGGCCTTCCGGATCTTTTGGAGGTAAAGGTTAGAACCCAGTCCAGGCTTCTTCGCAAGTGACAGCATTGATGGTTGAAGGTTTCCGGTCGCTACGTTGCTCTGTCCTCCCATTTCGCTGTCCTCCCATTTAGCAATAAACTCTAGGTATTCACCCTGCAAGTTTCAGTGTTCGCGTGTTTTCCACCTCTTTGTTTTCCACCTCTTTGTCGAGCATTGTTCATAGGCTTGGAAAGAATAACTGCACACCATACGATTCCACTGCAGATTTTATGGTGTCTATTACGTCGAATCCTCTCACATAATTGTTTTTTGGGAATGCAGTCTTTTCTCTCGTGAACGTGGAGTTATGCCATCGCAACCTTGCAGAAAACCGAAACCAAAATTGATCATGAGGCTGGGAACAAAAGGGATGGAATTTATCCTCACTCAGGTCGGGTCCGTGATGGATCATCCCATGGAATAATGGCATAATGGCGACTCTCATCCTCAAATTATTTCAGTATTCACTCTTAGGGTTTGCTGGGATGGGAGTCGTTGTTGCTTCCTAGGGTTGATTTTTTGTTATTTTGACTTTGGTTGGGGTTTGAAGGTACTGAAAATGGGGTGATTTCTTCTCTGAAGGATTTCAAAAATACGCAACCAAGAACACAGGGGAGGAAGAGGGTGACTTTGTACAAAGGTATCATATGGCGTCCACCGAGAAAATGGGCTGCGGAGATTAGAGATCCCAGAAAGGGTGTTATGGTGTGGCTTGGAACGTTTAACACAGTGGAGGAGGTCGCCAATGCTTATGATGCAGAGGCAAAACTTCATATTGATACTTACTGCACCAGATTCAACATTAGTAGCAGGAGGAGGAGAAAGAACAGCATGGTATAAAGAAACCCTTGGGAAGCCATATACTCAGAGATCAGAGGATCAAGTCCCCACACAAACCAGGCTTAGCTAACATTTATCTATGGTTGGGATACTTCTTCGGTTCCATTATGTAGTTGTAGCGGAGAAATCCCTAATCATGACACTAGTTTTTAAATTTATATCTTCTCACATCGTCTGGAGCTCTTTCAGCGCATTCGCTGCTTGATTTATTTTATCCAAGAGTAGGAGTAGGGTTTCAATATTTTTATTTATTTATTCATTAGATTTTGTTCTACACAATGGTTTCGCCAATTAGTATGGAGAAACGCGAACGGGATGGAAGGAATACTGTAAATAGGGACACAGCGAAAAATGTATTGAACAAAATAGAAACTGAGAGCAGGAAAGGAAATAAGGGGTCCATAGAGACTGGAAAATATATCCGACAGGTGACGGAGTTTCGCTTGCCTCACCCTCCTGTAGTTTTCCTTGCGAGGAGGGGTAGGGAAAGTGCTTACAGTATTGTGGGCAATGCAGGGGAAGCTTTCATTTGAGTTGCTTCAGAATGCCGGAGTAACCCAAGATCGATCCTTGGACCTGCCCTCATTGCCAACAAACTAATAAGGTTAGTATATATATATGTTTTTAAAATTTTGTATTTGACATTTATGTGTATTATTACAAGTAGGGTAAAAGAATTAACAATAATTGAAAACATTATAGCATCATGATGCTTTTGAACATTAAACTCTGTAACATGCCATTGTCTAGGTTTTTTTTTGGAAAATATAAATATTTATATTAAATATATAAAATTGGGAAATTCAGGATTACCCCTACTCTGTTATGATTTGGCGTTTGACGTTTGAATATGTTGTACATGAGTTATAGGCTTCCAGTAAAATAGCATAAGCACTATATTTATAGAATTTACAAAGACATGTATTGTCTTCTTATGAGTGCGAGGGCTGACTGTCAAAGTTTCTGCTAACTGTAGATGTCTTTGATATACTACTATTTTTTACTTGTTGGGAAACTATGGTTGACCACATCAAAAGGGCAGAGCATATGATTATCTTGAAAATGTTGCGAGAATAGTGGATTTATCTATTTTCCCTAAGTTAATCCCCAAATAGGAAATCACAATAAAAAACTTGTGAGTTTTAAAAACTCTAAAAAGTCACATTTTTTTGGAAAAAAATTGCTTGCAGCGCGAAAATTCTGGTATTGAAGTCAAAATATTTCTCTGTTGTTGTTGTAATTTTATAGTTTAATATAATAAAAAAAAAAATTATTTGCATTCCAACTTTGGGCCAAGTTATTCCCTTTCTATGGTCCCAACAAGTTATTCCCAAGTCCATATTTTGCAACACTTGTTACTGCTTTCCGGACCTCGGTATATGGTCCTAATTCTAAACCTAGGCGTATATAGCATACTGTATTTTGCTGACTGCATCCAGTAGCTTAAGTATGATAATAATCAATGACTTATCTTTCATTTGTTATTCATCCATTACTCATCATCAATCTCCAGAGGAGCTTGGCTTTTTCTTTTGTTTTGAATACAGCTTCAGGATTTACGGGCTATTCCAACAAACTAGCACAAACATTATATTTACGTCGTAAGGCATTTTTCTCTGAAGTTCTTCGGAAAAGCACTGTTCATTTTGTCATTCATCTGTCCAATTAAAACATGCCACACACTACGCACCTCGCCAGTAAGAAATTACCATGTTTAGGGTTTTTTAACACGGTTTTAGGTTTTTTTAACACGGTTTCATTGTTAAGGAGGTCTCCTTCCCTTGCGTTCACTGCAAAGCCTGCAATGCTTAAGTTTCCTTCAGATCAAGAAGCTTTGGATCCCATGCTCAGAATATTTCAATGGAAAACACACATCAAGAACCCATTACAGAAATTAGCATCTTGGATCGAGTCTGGAGCCATGGAGCCATGAAACTATCAATGTTGATGTAAAAAATTCGGTGTTTGGTGTTTGGCCTGTTCTGAAATTTTTCCTGCTTGCCACTGCATTTGAGCCAAATCAGGATGGTGATAGGCATCAAGATTAGGCCTCCATTGATTGTACAGAGAACTATGAATTGCATACAGTGGATACCAATCTGGAGAAGAGCAATAACGAAACAGGGCAAGAAGAATCCAACGGATTTTGGGACTACAGATTCTGAAACGTCGAGGCAGAAACACAATCAATTCAGAATCGAGGAAAGCAATGCAAAATCCATTGATATCGAATAGAAATAATTCAAAGGTACCAGAGATGAATGCCAGAAAGGGCTTACAATCGATATCGATCTTCTGAGCTCTGCAAACCCTGCAGCAATCTCAACCAGGAAAGGCAGCAAGGCTTTCAGTAGCAGTCGTGAGGCAAGCGAAAGTGGCCATAGGCATGGGCATGGGAAATGACAGGGGCACTACAATGAAAGTGAGGAATTCATGGATGCCTGGAATCAGACCATAAGGTCTTCTGGAGACAGCCATATGGAGGATAGAATGGAAGGAACAGATGATAGAAAGGAAGGCACATATGAGATTGAAACTTCCCCAATGAGCAAACGAAGCAGAAGAGAACCCAAAGTCACTGGAAAATTGTTATCTCTTCTGGAATGCTTAAGGTCCATCACTTCTCACAAATTTGGACCTGTCTTCAAGCATAAACACGAGAGACAGGTTTCTTTGCTTTCTCTCTTCCTCTCACTCTTTTATATTCAGCATTTGATTCATTTCATGGCTTTTTTTTGGTTTGAATATGTAGTTACCAATAGGCAAGGCGGGCTTTGTAATTGTGCAAAATAAACAACAATACAGGAACATGGTCAGGAGACACATGGATTTGGGAACGATAAGGGAAAAATTGGAGGAAGGTTCTTACTCTGACATCCTTGAGTTCTTTTGGGATTTGCTTCTAGTTTTCAACAACAATCTTATATTCTAAGGCAAGTCCTCTCAGGAGAACGAACCTACGGAGCTACGTGGCTTCTTATACAATTGGAAAACAATGAGATGGCAAATATATTCTAGACAGAAGCTTTGCTAAAACATGAAGGTCCATCCACCAGAAAAAGGGACCCCAATGCTGTCCCACGCCCTCCTGTCAATGCCACCAAGTTCAATCCTAATAGCAGAAGGAGAAACGCAAGGCCATTATTAGGTGGGGGAACAATCGTGGGTAGACCCAAAAGCACCACCATATTGAACAATCGAGAACAATAGAAGTTCATTACAAGGAACGTAAAACCATCGTAGTCCTAAAATGTTTTTTTGGCATTTTCCAGTCAACAGGTATTTATTGGGTGACTTAGCATTGCCGTTAAGGATTCCACTAACTCAAAAGAAACTTATAGGTGTCTATCACAGTTCATTTAAATGTCATTATTTTGCATGAGAAGTCAAGTAGAGATGTTTCGGTTATAAAATTTGAAAGAAAACATGCAATGATATGACAAGTAAAGGATTTTTAAAGCTTTCTTGCTTGCTCATTGTCTGGAACTGTTTATGTGACATTTTGTTTACTTATTTACAATGGAGGTTTAAGTCGTAGGCATTGGACCAATTGCACATATACAATTATCTTTGTTTTTAAATGAAAATTGGGGTGGCTTTAGCAGGTGTAACTTTTTATTAATGTGGAACCTACAGCTTCGTGGTTCTTCTAATATATATATGTCAAAATGGTCTGCAAGATATTTTATTTATTTATTTTTAAGTATATGAAGTAACTTTGATCATGTTAATATAGATCGTAGTGTTGAGGCATGATTTTGTTTCACCCTTTCTAGAAGATATTCTGTTTCCTCGATTATTCCTTTTAATGCCAATGTGATTTTGTAATCTTTAATTACAATGCAACCACATATGCACACAAGACTTGAAATGTAAGATGTCTGGTTGCATCTGCAGGAATATAGGAAGGGCCATCCGGAAGTCATTGTTCTTGATCCCCTAGGTGCCATACAACATTTATATAATCGCTAGTCAATGCAGCTTCAAGATGTAGTTGATTTAGACCTATTTCATTGTCAAGGTAACTATCTTTGCTATTTACTGTAGTTCCTTCTTTATGTATTTAGTGTCTGAACTACTAATGAGATTCTCAACCTTTTGTTTCATCTGCGAATTTTGGTTAAATAATCCCATGTTTGAAGGTGGCTAAATAATCTATTGAGAATCTTTGGTTGATATATCAGGTACAGTTGGTGTTCCAAAGCAGCTGGTCATAACTGGGGACCTGCTTCAATTCCCAGTGTTGTTGCTAAAGCAGGGCTAAAGTTACCGCTGGGTAAGTTGTCTAGTTTTATGCTACAATAATTGATGATTAATAACTATAAAGTACTATTTTCTTCACAATTTGAGGCTGAGACACACATAGGATTAGTGACAGCTACAACATTTTCATTTTGTTATATTCTTTATAGTTGCCAAGCCATTGGTAGTGGATGGTACAATGAAGTCACATGCATTATCACTAGCATATGATCAGGTCAGCTTGTCAGAGCTTGATCTCCCTCTGGTGCTCCAAGAGTTTCTCAATCATGGTATGGAAGTAAAATATTCATCTTGTGTTGTTCAAACTTCAGTTACATAATGCTTTCAGCAGTACTCTTCCAACTTATTTGGCAAGTAGTTAATCAATCAAGCAATCTACCTTGATTGCAGGTGGAGTACTTTTCAAGGTTTACATTGTTGGGGACACCATTAAAGTAGTGCGCAGATTTTCTTTACATGATGTGGATGAAAGTGCATCTTTGAGCTATGGAGTGATTCCATTTCCAAGGGTGTCAAGTGCTTCTGCTTCTACTAATGATGCAAATTTAGATCCACATGTTGGAGGTGAGGTTTTATTTTGCTACCTGCTGGATTGCACTCTTTCTTATTACATTTGACTTCTGTTACATAATTTCTTACTTTTTTCATGATTTTTTATGAATTATGTATTTTAATTCTTGCAGAGTTGCCTCCACCATTGTTGTTTGATAAAGTTACAACTAAACTCCGTAGAAGGCCTATAAGTAGTTTGCATCTTTGCAATGATTAATTGTTAAATGACTTGAAAGTTTACTTCTATATTTCATATCCTGGACATTATTTAGGTTTTGGAGATGCTGGAAGTGATCCCTTGGGATATAGTGCGTAGTGATAGTCCTATTGATTGTTTTAGGCCATCCAGAGATATTTCAATGTTGCTTTCGAAAACAGATAGGTGAATGTGTTTTTTCTCACTTGGTTGTCATTGTAATGTACTCCAGGGACTCCGACTTTTTAATTTAGACATAATTCGTGAACATGGAGCAAGAGAGCAGGGACTCTGACTTTCCCTGTCAATGATAGCGGAAATGAAAGTGAGTACAAGAAAGGATTAAGGCTAGTCCTGTGGCTCACATCTCAGTTTCCTCTCCAGACTGATGAGCTATTGCCACTGCTCGACATTTTGTCAAACAAGGTTAAGGCTATTCATCGCTTAAGAGAATTGCTTACTACAAAACTTCCACCTGGTACTTTGCCTGTCAAGGTATGCATCTAGCCACACTTTACCTTTTGTTAGAACGGTAGTTGAGATGTTGAATTCTGGAACATATTCCATTTTGTACATTAGCGAGGTCTAGATTTGCCTTGGATGCTCGTTTAACCAATATCCTCTTTATAAGCATTTGACCAAATGGTTATAAAGAATTGATTGTACTTCTACCAAGCATAGAAAGACTATTAAGAAATGGTTTAGCTTTATATATGGTATGCCCTATCCTTAATCTTAAAAAGCCAAAAAAAACAAGACTTGCTCTTATTTCTAGAGTTGGGATTCCTTTAAAGAAGCTTTACATACCCTTTAAGAATAAGTTAGAAAAGGTCTTACTGCTCGGTGCTCACCAAGCCATTGATTTATTGTAGATAGTTGGTTTTTATAGTTGTAGGACAATTTCAAGATGCTTTGTATTTTCCATATCCAGGCTCTTTTAATGAGCATGTGGGGATAGTATGGGAAAGGGTATAATAGAGTACTAATAGTTAAGGATTTTCACACTGTAACCATTCAACTCTTATGTTATAGGAAAATTACTATCTTTATGAATAAAACCTTATTCACATAATTTTGGTATATCTGCAGAATTATGGTATATCACTACATCTGTGAATACTTCCATTGGCAGAATTATGGTCTATTATGGATTAGTATGAAATAACATTTAGTAATTTTTTTTTATAGTCATAAAAGCAATTTCAAGATGCCATTTTGTATGTTATGTTCAGCTGTTTAGATGTTTTAATAGGCATGTGGGGTTTGGCATGAGAAAGGGATACTATAAGCATGTGAGAATGCATCGGAAGGAGATACTATAAAGTATAGTGATTCCAGAATACCATTTATATGTTGTGTCTGGCTGTTTAATGAGTATGTATGGATCAGTGTTGAATGATACCTCTTCACTTTTTACTTGTTTTCTTTAGCTTCCAGTTCCAGAGGACGAGTTGCCAGCCTGCCAAGTATTGTCCTTTGTGGGAGTTTCTTGTGCAATCCCATTATCTACACGAGGACTTAGATAGTTCCTAAAAACTCTAATGTTTGTCCATTGGACCATTTGTCATCAAGAGGCCTTCTGTGTGATGTTATGAATATTTATTCAAAGTTTAGAGGTGGTGTTATTGGTTAGGGTTGATTCCATTTCCATTATAGTCATGTTGCAGTGCAGACTCCACACTAGTGTTTTGAATCATCCAATATCAACAAATTGTTGGATTTCTTGCATCAAATCATGGTCTGGTGCCCTGTAATCTTTCTTTCCAAAATGTCTTTACAAAGCCATGTTGTCCATTTTACTAGCACTGTAATGCATGTTTTTCAGGTCAATGGTCAAATGTTTGATCTTTTCCTTCTTTAATCCAAACACAACATGTTCTATTGCTTTGATTTGATCATTTTACTTCAGTGCCCCCAATATTCAGCCATTAGGGTTAGGAAAATAGTATAAGGAATATCCATTAAGAGTATTTTAATTTTAACAAATGTTTCTTATTACTGCTTTTAAGAGGTGTTTTGGGCTTTATGAGTTTGCTTTGATGGTAAAGGGCTTCTCTTACAGAAATTAAAAAAAACTCGATACTTTTGCTTGTTGTCTGTTTATTTCATTTCAGTATTTGGTTTTCACATGAGCTTGTATTGTCTAATCATATTGGAGAATTGTTTGATTGGATGGTTTTAAACTCTTTGTCCCATGCATTTTACTCGCATTTTACTCGTGGCCAAACTACAAATCTTGCTCAATACTCTCTTAATTGCATTATGCTTGTGACTTATTTGCATCTCTGTTTTCTGAAGCCACTAACTGATGTATTTTAAATATGGCCCAACTGCACATCTTGAGCTGAAACTGTTTCTTGTCCATTTTGCGAAAATCCCATGCGCATATCCTCCTTAGATGTGGGTTTTTCCTAGATTTCTTATTCATAACTTGTTTTGCAATCGTTTTCCATACATTCAGTTTATATCTCACTGCAAAGTTGGCGCTGGAAACATTTTAAATGCAATTATATTTCTCTATGACTGTTTGTAATGCAACTTATCCATGATCTGTATGCATCTTTTGCTCTGAAATTACTCCCAATGCATTTTGGTTACATTTCATATGGCTATCTTGCATTGGAACTATTTTTCCTATGTTTCATGTGCTATCTTTCTGGAACTGATCTTATGGAGTTTGTCTGTGACTCTGTCTAAGTGAAGAAAACATATGTACCTGGATAAGAATTTTAGCTTGGCTCTTGTGAATAGTTGTTTTTAATATTCTTATTGTGGTTTATGTTGCAAATTATCACTAACCATGGCTTTTCTGTCTAGTAATGTTTATTGGTCAAGATGATAAATGAACAATATGAACCCGGTAGCAGACATTGTTAGGTTTCCAAACCAATGATGATGATGAGATATAAAAGGCGTGATAACCTTAGCTGAGTTATAGGGCAAGGCCAGCTCTTGAAATCTCTATACGATCACGGTTAGTCTAAGTTGCTTCTGTGAGAAAATGTAAAATCTATGACTATTTTTTCTGGTACTTGCTGTTGGAATATTTTTCCATAAACATTAGAAGGCAAGTTGGCTTTTAATAGAAAAATTTCTAAATTGGTTAGTTAGTATCCACAAATCATCAGTGTTATTCTTATATAACATTTGAGAATTCTCACACAATGTAGCTAAGCTAAATTGAAGAACAAGTCACTTATGGAAATAGAATATGAGTAGGAAATATTACATTACATCCCACAACAATGGAGCTAAACTAAATTGAGTACTTCTAGTGTTATTACAATTACTATAGTAGCATATTTTAATGTTGACTTTCAGTTCCTAATTACAAAAGAAAGAGAGAGAACCTCTTACTAAAAACCAAAAAGTCTCTTAGAAGCATGAGATATTGTTTAAGCAATGAATCTAGCCACAATTCGAAAAAATAGGTCAGAAAACTGGCTCTGAGGCATTGTTTCTTTCTCTGCATGGTGATGGAGATCAAACTTCCAGTGTGGAATTGACAACAGGTATGTTGGAACTTATGAACTTGAATTTTTGGAAATTTAAGAAGTTTCTGTTCCTAGAGGAATCTATAGTCCAATTTAGTGTTTGAAATCGGAATTTAGTACGTTAAGATGCACTATAGGTTCCTTTGGTTTCCTGTGACTGAAGGATTTACAGATAATTTATACAATGTTGGACTTATTCAACCTACCAAGGGGTGAAAAGGGTCATGCTATCTGTGAAATACATTGGACCTTTCTCAATAGAAAGACAGAAATAATTACCTATTAAAGGTATAGGGAATCCTAAGCAACCGTTGAGAATTTGAGCCTATCCTCTTAGGCCGGTTCTGAGGTTATTTTATCCTGGACAGTCCTGCGAACCTATTGCATTTGAGGGATATTTGTAACTGGTCTTGATTTTGTGTAACCATCAAGTTCAAACTACAACCATATTTAGTTTGTAGTTTTGTTAGGCCATTACTCATGTGTCTTTTCTGTTGTGCTCTGAATCTTTAGTAGAGTAGAGGCAAAGGGTAAGAAATTCAACTCAATGCCAGTTAAACTGGTATGTGGTAACAGAACAAGACTTTAGTGAATCTGTCTAGTGTCAATAAATTGTTATTGGACACTGTTTGCAGAATAAGCAAAATCAAGAAATATGATCATATTTTGTCTCTGCCATTTCTTACGCTTCACTAATATGTGGTTCGGACGACGATGCTTCATCTAGATAACAATCATGCACTATGCAATAACATTGGGTGCATAGCTTATTGTGGTGTATATATTAGTTGAATAGCTAATGCCTACCTAGAGGTATTTCTTGTTTTACAAGGGATAAAAGCAAATTCAGATTGGAATGCCAATGAATTAATACTAACTTGAGGGGGCTGGAACTTATAGTGTAGGTCTCTTGATTGGAACTATGTTTTTGACATGCCTGTTTACCTTGGAAGTTGAGATGTTTTAAATTTTTAACTGGATACTATGTTCTTTTTTATTGAGATGTTCTTTTAAATGATTCTGAAGTTTGCTTTATGTAGGGTTCAACAATCTCTATCAGACATCAATGTGTGAATCTTATCAACAATTTCTTTTAAGCCTCGAGTGTTAGGAGAGTCACTGATTGACCTTTCTTTTGAATCTAGCTCTCAGGCTCTTTCTTGTGATCTTTTCCATCCCACCTCTTTCTTTTATCTTTCTCAAAATTTTCATGCTTTATACCTTCGTCTACTTCTTTGATGTTTACTTTGTTAGAAATGCTTTATACACTCCCATTGGATGCTCTATTCATGTACATTTTTCCAGAATTCTGTCCCATTGGCCATCTTTGGCCACCAGTAGACTTTAATATATAAACTAAATAAAAATAATTTTTTGTGCTTTGCAGTGAATAAAGCAATTGGATAGAAATTACATGACTAGTCAATTTCTATTCACTTATGATCTGATATTGTTGCGTAAGCAATTGATCTTGTAAAGATTATATCTTTAAATTTTGCATCACTAATTCTGTCAAGAGAATAGAATTTGCATTGCGATGAAATGACATGTGTCAAACTTAACCTTTAGAGTATGGCATGATCCTAATTTGTAGTTCATGCATCCTGCACAATTATTGGATGTTTCCTTGAGGTATGAAGAGGCATATCAACCTAATTTTAGGTCTTAGTAATAATTTTTTGGGGAAAAAGACAAATTTGGTCAATGTTGTCAAAAGGTTTGAATATTGTAGAATAATATATTCTAATAAATTTGTCTGGATTCAGTCAGGGTAAACTTTAATGATGAGAAGATAGCTAGAGAGTTATATAAATACATTTTGTTGCCTTGTTTGGCAAATTCCTTAGGATTGCAGTAATGCTAGCATTCTAATTTAGGAAGGCACAAAGCTTGGCTACCTAGTAGCTGACCTTTCATTTCATTTATGAAGGGGTTTGACCCCTAGAGACTCAATTTGCATGAAAATTGGCCTTATCTTGCATTTGTAGAAGGTTGTCACAAAAGCATTCGACAAACATGATTTGTTCATGGATAGTTCAGCTTGATGTGGCTGATGTTTAATTGGTATTTTAACCCAAAATTCACATGATGCAAACATAATATGTTTTCATTTTTGTGCACTTATTGCTAATCTGTTTTTTCAAGTTCCATGTCGTGTCTCATTAGTTTTTATACAATGGTGTATTCTTGAGGGGGTGTTAAAGAATCCATTGTAGATATCTGGTCATTTCTGGTGTTTTAGATGATTTATGGGTCAGGAATATGTTTTTCTGTTCCATTAGTATACCTTGATATATATGTTAAATTGCATCTATTACTATTCCTATTGATGATTTTCTGTAAAATGACCACCAAGCTATGACAAACCCTAACCCGCTAACCTTGATACAGTCCATGGATGTAACTTTAAAACAAAACACAAGGTATGCAATTGTTTGAGGAAGGCGCTGCTCTCCCCTAGGGAACTTAGGAATGTTGATGATTGCCTTTATTTGAGCTAAGGCATGGTTATATTTGGTTGTGATTTGTTGCATATAAACTTGGCCACTGATATATGGTCATTTCCAATGTTTCAGATGATTTATGGGTCATGTATATGATGTTCTGTTGCAGTAATATATATGATATAAATGTTAAAGTGCATCATCTACTATTCCTGTTGTTGATTTTGCGTGATGACCACCATGCTATCACAAATCCAAACCCACTAACCATTATATAGTCCATGGATGTAACCTTAAAACAAAACATGAGTTATGTAATTTGTTGAGGAAGGGGCTATTGTCCCCTAAGGAACTTATGAATGTTGATGATTGCCTATAGCTAAGCTAGGGCATGGTTATCTTTGAGTTTGTGATTGTCGCATTTAAACTTGGCCACTGATATCCGGTCATTTCCAGTGTTTCAGATGATTTATGAGACACATATATGATGTCCTGTTCCAGTAGTATACCTTGGTATATATGTTAAAGTGCATATAGTACTATTCCTATTGTTGATTTTGTGTGATGACCACCGTGCTATCACAAACCCAAATTCGTCTTCATATAGTCCATGGATGTAACCTAAAACAGAACATGAGGTATGCAATTGCTTGTGGAAGATGTTGTTGTCCTCCAAAAAACTTAAGAATGTCTGTGATTGCTTATCTCTGAGCCAAGGCATATGGTTACATGTGAACTTGGTCACTGTTGTTATCCATAGTTGTTGCTCTGTATGTCCTTGACATGATACTATTGTGCCACTTGAAAACATTACATGTAGAAGTTTGTCCATCTCGAGTTTTGTATCCATTATTGTTTGTAGATAAGATAAGATAGGATAATTTTATTAATGTCCAACAAATGACCACAAAAGTAGGTCAATGCATTTGTAAGGTACCAAGATGCCGATACAAAGTGGGAGCACTAAAGTAGCTCCTATAAATTGAAATGTAGAAAGAAAAGTAATACCAAAACCTAGATATCGAACGCCACAGATGGAGCGCCAATCTAGGAGAGAGATGCATAGATAAAGTATATCTAGGGCATGTGAAACAAAAAAGCATATGTTTGTCTTGTTACATCGGAGCCATCTCTCTTGACATTTGAGGCCGATTAGAGGAAGTGCAAAATAAAACCTTGTCCAGAGGAAGAGTTGGAAGAGGAGGTTGACTAAGGAATGTCTCTGCCTAGAGTGATGTGCCCGGTGTGCTCTAGAAGAAATTGGTTGACAACTGGTACGAGGTTGAGATTGTTTATGTCGATGGGGTTGGACGAAAGAGGAGGAAATCCTTTTTTCATTTAAATATGTCTGAAGTCAAAAGAAGTGTCCCCACCTATTTGCCTCTTGGTACCCCTCAAAGATGGGAGCACTAGAAAAAAGGAAGTGATCTACTACATGGAGACTTTTCTAGTAGATGAACATGATGCTTCATCAAACTATTGCTTCACTCATTTTCTTTTCTAGGCTGATGTTGGATCTGGGATGCCACTTGCTTGGTATTAGAAGCTGGTATATTTCTATTGGTTTCATCTGTCTTCCATATATTATGTGGAGAGATATACTCAACCTTTGTTTTCTTTATGAAGCTTCCTGACTTTGCTCTTTCTCTGTATAATTATTTCCTTGCGGTGACAAACTCACAGTAGAATCACATTAGGGCCAGATGCATCAGTCGCACCAACGGACCTCAAAGTGCAACAGTTTGGTGACCATCTTGATCTGCAATGCCCCAAAACAACAGCGGCCTCCTGCTATGGTATCTGCATGTTTAAATTTAAATACCTAAGTACAATGATAAAGCTCTATAACATAGAACACAAACATTAAAGCTCTCTGATCTATGATAATATGAAAAAATTGATGGTCATAGTCAAGACATGAAGGTTGCACGTTGAAGTATAACAGAAGAACTTAGTTTCACACCCATTTCTACCATTGTGTATATCACATTGCCTGTCTGTGTGTATGCTATTAATATAAGTAATTGATAAGGAGAGCAATTTGCCAATGACATAAATAGTATGTGAGAACAAAAGAGATAGTAATGCATAGCCTGTGACCTAAAAGTTTATTTTATAATGATGAGAACCTTGGAAATTAATTAATTAATGCTAAATGATTTTCTATATAAAGATCATGTCCACCATCTATTTCTGAGATTGTCACTGCAACTAATTTATAGCAAACAAAGCCCAATAGGACTATCCCAAATCTCACCTCTTATCATGGGTAGTGGGGCATGCTCACTGAGTTTTGATACTGGGTCATCATTATAGTAGGCGCTGTAATTTGTGCAATGTTTACTAAATAAGGGAGGCAACTCGACTTGCCAGTGAGAACCAGGTTGTCGAGTGTGTGGGGAGGATGAGCGTGCTTTGTAAGTGAACGCGGAGTGGAGACTTTGACCCATGAAACCCTCTTATCTCCTTTGAAACCGGGTTTTACCAGCCATCTCACCATGAATACCAAACCCCAACAAAATCCAACTGACGGAGGAGGATAGGATCTTGCTGAAAATGGGGACCAATAGTAGGATTTAGGCACACCAGCTTAGCAATGGGTTATATGTTTCCGGATGGCCGGAGCAATACAAAGACAAGCAACCAACGATGAGCTCCACTGTTGTGTCATACACAGGAGGGGACATCAAGAAGTCTGGCGATATGAAATATCCATGTAAGAACAGTCCCAATGTGGACAGTTGGTTTTCCAGTTCATCTGAGCAAGGCACGGGATTGGGAGGTGGCTGGCAGCTGGCTTGGCAATGGCAAAAGTCCGATGAACCCAATATGAGCGGTAACTTGAAGAGATTTTTAGAGTAGGCTTGGGATGTTTTAGAGCAGGCTGCTGGACATAATTTGGAGGAAGTTTAAAGTTCAATGGTGTCTTTCAGTGCTTTTCAATGTGCTCCTGTTCTCTGGCTTCTGCACTCAAGAGTTAGAAATCATAATGCAGAATGTCTTTTCCAAAACTCTCAATGGGTGTACTCGAAAGTGCAAGTCAATTTATTTGTATCCACCAGTGCATGAATATACAGTTTTTGAAGGAGTTTGTCCTAGGTGTCGATCTCCAACTCATCACAAAATATGGGACATGGGTGTGTACTCCAAAGTGCAGGTCTGTTGATTTGCCTTAGCCATAGTTTGAGTAAACAATTTCTAAAGTAGTTTATTCCAGGAGCTGATGTTCAACTCATCACAAGATCCGTGAAGTTTTAATAAATCTTTACAGTACTGCTTGTAGAGGTAAAATTGTTTCCATCCCTTCTGGTGACTTAGTTGAGTGTTAGAATATTGATCCTCCCTTTTGTGACAGGATTTAAGCACTGTTTTCTTGAAAATCGGTTCTTACTGTTGAGAATGGTTTTACTTCTACAAGCCGAGGCCTTTCTATTACATTTGGTAGCTAGAAGATCTCTCATTACTTTGGTATGGGACTTCTATGGGTCTTCTCTATAAGGATTCTCTCCTGATTTGGTTGGGTATATTTTGCTTCCCATTTTAGTTATTTTTTCAGTATAAAATCAGTTTCCTTAATACTTTTAGCTCAAGTTGATTCATACATGTTTCTGCCAATGAAAGTTCATATGGATGGATTATTTTATTCTCCAACAGGTGGTTGCAATGTGTTTATGTACCCTATCAGTCTACCTCAACTTGTTCTTAGAGGTGCTCGAGCCCCATATCCTGTAAATATATAACATTACTGATGTGATGAATGTTTGGAATAAGGAGCTGATGATTTCCAATCTCAAATCTCTGCCAGAGCAAGGAGACAGATCCTTACCTAGGTGTAGGTGATGCCATATGGAAGCCCAAGAGAACATGTTCAAAGCTATTTGAAATGTGCCTATTTATCAAGGTAGTAGCATTGGCAGTTGCCCAGAATGTGTCAATATCCAAGCTAGCAACAAGAGACCCAAGCTAGCTCCCGAGGAGCTTCATTTCTCTTGGCTCAATCAACCATCCTATCTCCATTGGCTAACATAATAACAATATATGACAAGTGATCAATCAACAAGACATTTGTCTGATGTGTACTTGTGGTGTGAGACAAACAACAGACTTTGAACATGATGTTAATGTCTTTCACCCAATGGGGCAAGGAAGTCAAGGGGTTCCTTCCTCGAGGAGAGTAGGGAAAGGAAATGAAGGACAGTTTGTCTTGAGGGGGTGGGTGAAGGGAAGGGCAAAGGCAGACAAGCAAGAAGGAAACAATGCAAATAACTAGAGGAGAAGCTCATCTTAAGGGGCTAGGAAGAATAGAGAAATGCTAGATGAACTTGTTATCACTCAAAATGCATTTCTTAAAAAAACATCTTGGAGATCTTGTTGATGGTTCATGGATTCATTATCGAATGGACTTGTCAAAATTCTTCATTTGACATTGACAGTTTGTGGATACATTATTAGATATTGGCATTGATGGTTTGTGGATACATCTTGATCAGGATCAACTTACCATTTTTAAGTTCATCATTTGGCATTGATTGTTCAGGATTGCTAAAGTCAGTGTTAGCACATTTTTGTGGTTCTTGTATTGCTCAAGGGTTGAGGATTGAACAGGTTCTTGGCAGGTGGTTTTCGTAGCATGTGCATTCAAAGGACATATCATGCCTATTTTAGTGCACAGATGGACATGCTCTCAACATAGGCATTTTTAGTAGGTTCCTCTACTTCTATTTTTGGCAGGTCACCCCATGCATCTAAATGACATTCAATGTTTGGAGTATGCATGGGAGGATGATGATAGTTAGATTCTTGAATTGGATATTTTTAGAAAGTTTATAGTTTTAGAAATTTTTCCTTTTCAGCAGCTGGAGACGTTTTTGGGCACCTAACTTTTGATGGTTTCCTAAATGGGCACTTTCATACTTTCAAGATTTACAATCATAAAATTTATAGTTTTAGAAATTTTATCTCTCTTGAAATCTGATGGTAGATTTGGATAACCCTTTTTGATATGTGCATATGGTTCTGTGTTTGTGGCAATCTGAGATAGTCAAGGTCTTGGTCAGAATTGGTCAAGCCTAGGTCTAAAAATTGAATTTATGCAGTTTTGGAGATACTTACAATTTTTTATAAATTTGGTGGTGATCAAGGATTGTGTAATCTTGGTCTACTTTTAGCCTTGAGGTTTTCAGAATTTGGTTATATTTTGAGTACCCTTTATCTTGAACAACATTGGGGTCAAGTTTCAAGTCATTTTGAGAAATTGGAAGGGAAAATTAGGGTTGTTGCACCTTCTATAAGCTTCTATGGTGGGTTCCACTTGATCTATGTTTATCTCTAGGAGTGCACTCTACTTAGGGCAGCTATTCTTGGAGCTGACCTTTCAGTGCATTTGAGTGGAGTTCAATGCCGTTGATTCTTAGTTCATGCACATGAACAGGCGATTTTTAGAGTTGCTTGACCTTGAAGGTAACCTATTCATGGAAAGTTGGCTGCACCAAATGATGAAGACTCTTCCTCTGCATTCAAGAATTTGTTGGATATATTTTTGACTTGGAGAGGAGTGTGCCCTTCAGTTTTGGCAAAAGCTCTCCTGAGACTGTCACTTCAGTTCATAATCAATTCACTTCAGTAGACTTTCCTTTCAGTTCTAACTTCTCCCTACAGTGCAGTTGATTTATTTCTCCTCAGTTTAGTTAGAATTTAGTTTAGATGCATGTCTCTTGGAGAAGACTCAACCTATCATATTCAAAGTGATTCACACATCAAGCAAGTCCTATTTTTGCAAGGTGTCTTTTACTCCAAGCCATTCATGCTATACTCATCTTGAAATGCCGGAATCTTGAAAACTGTTAAGTTTGATGAATTTTGATGGGATGTGAAATTCTATTCTCTTCATATGAGGTCCAATGAGGTTTGAACCCCTCTCAAACATCTTGGAACAAATAATAATAATTTAAAAAGTAACTAAAATGGTATTATTTTACTTAAAGAATTTTATAATATCATTTCAGGTTGGCTTGTGTGTCAAGCATTATTATATTTGAAGCCTTGGAAAGTGCACCCTAGATGAAGTTTGAATTTTTGTTCATGCATTCAATTTATTCTTGAGGAGGAGGGTGCTCCACTTAGCCTATGCTTCATGGATCCTTGTGCTATTTCCAGGTGTAGAAGGAGGGTGCTCCACTTCGAATATGCATGGTGGATTCCAGTACTATTTCTAGGTTAAGAATCTTGCACTTGGGACTAGGGAATTATGGTGTATGGAATCCAGAGAATTATCAATATCCATTTACCATGTGGAAAAAGGTGGGTTTCATGACAAACTCCAAAATTCACAATCCCAAATTTTGCAGGAAGGTTGAATTTAATGTGGAGGGCACATCATGTAAGAGTACCAGAGGTATGTAATTGACAGGTTTGATACAATAGCCAATGAGGGGAAGTACCCCTGGTACTCTATTGACACCAAATCAAGAGGTGAATTTTGACATTCTAATTATATTTCTGGGAAAAGCTTGTATGGAGATGAGACTCATGCATGATTAAGTTATTTTCCTTCTTTGCTGTGCATGTTGAATTGAATTTATCTAGCTTTGAATAATAGGTCAAGAGAATTTCCTGAATTGTAATCTTAATTTGCAGACATGAGAAAATACAAAATTAAGTGGTTCCAAGAACAAATCTGCATTTCTGAAGAATGCCACAACAACCTTACTTCACACAATTGGTGAATCTGAGAAGGTGGCATTTGTTGCTCATATCAACAGCTACATTATTGATGATCCAGTGATGAAAAGATACCTTCCAATTGATCCTATGACAAATTATCTCTTTGATATAATGAAAGATGGCATTCTTCTATGGTATGAATACTCAATTAACTAATAATTATAGCCTTGTTGCAATTATAGGATAGCTGTATTTCATTAAGTTTTGACTGTACTTGGATCTTGTGGTTTGTTCATACAACTAGCTGTTGTCATATTTATGAGAAAGAAGACAATTATTGTTTCTATTTGTGGGCATGATGCAGTAAATTGATCAATGTCGTTGTTCCTGGCACCATTGATGATCGAGCAATAAATATGAAATCAAAGCTTAATCCATTGGAAATCAATGAAAATCATACAATTTGCCTCAATTCTTCAAAGGCCATTGAATGCACAGTAGTAAATATTGGAACACGGGGCTTAGTTGAACGGAGGGTAAGTGAAATATTCTGTATAATTGTATATAGGTTGTTAAATTACATATTGTATATGAGGACTTATATGATGGGATGGTAGGTCAAATAAGTTGTCTAGTTGATCCCACCTTTATATATTACCACTTCCATACTATGTTAGCTTAATTCAACAGCTGACTGTTCTGAGTTATATGTCCTAATATTGAAAGATTTAAGGCTGCTGTAACTGGCATAAATATATTTATGCTACATGTCTAACTCTCTCTATTTGGCTGTGGGCTTTACCTGATGGTTTCATGGCCTAGATCATTAAATTACCTATTTCATAACTCACAGAGGCCCAACCAAAGAGATGTGGGATTCAAACTATGGAAGCACATAACTCAGCCACTAAGACCTCAAACACAGACAGATAAGCACTGTGAAAATCAACCAAAAACATCCCACGTGTCCGTCGGATTGATAGGATATAAATGATGGCACCATGCTATCGTCATCCAACTGTTTCACAAATTCCATACATGGTATTGGTTGAGTATACAGAGCACAGCAGACAATACTTAGTATGTTGTAGATCATTTAATGTTGCTGTGTATGTTTGATTGTGGTTAAATTTTGAGCAACTCAAAATATAACCGTCATCAAGCATACACAACACCATGCTAAGTATTACTTGCCTTTTATCACCGCCATCTATCAAATCATTTCACTTTTCAACTCGACTCAATTACCATTTGGAATCCGGCCTTGTTTTTAATACACTACAAAACCAGGTATGACCGAGTTGAGATATCTTCATTCTCATACATGAAAATTCGACATTGATTGTGTAGTGAGCATAATAATGATTGAAAATGTTAGTTCAAGGGTTGAAAGTCAAAGTGTTAAGGAGATCATTGAAGAAAGTGGTTGAAATATTAATAACCTAGAGAAGAGGAAATATCGAGAATTGATGGCATAAGGTGGTGACTGTGAGAATCAGATTCGAGAAGGTGAAATCTATGAAAACAAAGAAAAAATCAGTACTAGGGGATGGCAGATTAGGGGGAGAAGTAGGGTCTCTATTATGAGTCCTCAAGACCTGTGAGATTTCTTTGGTTAAACATGAAGGATTTTATTTGGTTTGTGTTGGAGATTCACCCTTTCTTATGTATCAGTTTGTGTCTTCTTCACTATTTTACTCCATTGCACTTTAGAATTTTATATTTGACATCTCGCATAATATAAAACTCGATCACTATTTGTTGTTCTTTTCTGCAAAGTATTTGTAGAATTGAATGGATGTTAAGGGTTGATTTTACTATTAGCAACCAACTCCTTTTGATGGATTCTACCTCAAATACAAATTATTGTTGAGTTGTTGAATTCTTCGATGCTTAAATCAATTTTTTTGTCACTTTAATCATCTTCATAATTACCTAATATTTGATTGCATGTGCATGTGATGCCTCCATATAAATAAAATCCATGTATTTTTCCCTATTATGTTGCATTTCCCAGGATAGTTTGAAATCCATGTATTTTTCCCTGTTATGTTGCATTTCCTAGGATGGTCTGGAAACAATATGAAAGGTAATACTCAAGTAGATTCTTAATAATCTTTAAGGTAGATTCTTAAAGTAGATTCTTAATAATACATTGATAAATTTGAAAAAGGTAAAGGGTTTCTCTATCAATATATAATCTTTCTATATGGTTTCAATTTCTAAAGATTCCTTTAACTGAGAAAGTCGGTTGTGAACATTATAACTTTATGCTCTTTAGAAAGTAGGTACATTCTGGTTCTCTAATTGATAGGGACATGGACTATGTTTTCTAACTCATACGATGTTTGGACCTGCCTTTTGAGGAATTTATAAATGGAGAGGCCCTTCTGTTTTGGAAATTAGTTTAATTGACGTGTTTCTGCATTTTATCTAATCACACAATGTGTATATTGTATTTGCAGCCTCATCTTGTCCTTGGCTTGATATCTCAAATTATCAAGGTACGTTCTGATGAGCTTTAGTTCTAACAGTGCATGGTAAGAGCTACAATCTGACATGATTCATTTCAATCATAATACTTATATAGTCATGTCAAAAATCCAATCTATTGTGCTGAAAATCTACTTTCAAGCATGGCAGTCTTAAATTCTGGCAATTGCCATTCCTTGCTTGTCCCACTTGTTACATTTTCAAAGATAAGTTTAAACACCATATGCTTCTTCACTTGCAAATTCAACTTCTAGCAGACCTAAGTTTGAAGAAAACACCAGCACTTGGAAGTCCATCAACATGTTGTGAATGCTGACAAGCGTCGGAGAAGATATTAAAGAGACATGTATACTGATTACTATGAGGAGAAATAATAACAATGCTTCTTTTTATGGCATTTGTTGCACCTCTAATAATTTAAGTAGTCATAGCTTAATTTGTAGCAGAGAAATCAGAAAGCACAATATAGCTATGAATCATATTGAAAAAAAATGCAGTCATGTGTTGTATCTAGGGAAGGAAGAATTTGAGGAGTGCTGAATGATTACACTTTATATAGGGAGAAATAATTGTGTCAGGACTATGGTTGTGTTGATTCCATGGCAGAGAAAGTAGAAGCAATATTATACTTTCTCTAACACTGTGTCTGCACTTTGATATTTATTCTTTGCTTTCTGTTAATCAACGGGAGGTTTGCAATTCATTTGGGCTTTATGTACTTCTTTCTCCACCTTCCTCCCGCGGTAGACTTGGGGCACTGGAGGTGTCTGCAATGGCCTCAGATTGGGTTGATTTCTTTAGAGGAATGAAGAAGCCAATGGCAGCAGTTGTCATCTTCCTCTCATTTATTGAGAAACATGAGCTGGAATGGGAAATTCCATACTCCATAGCAAGGGTTTCCTTCAACTCTCTGTTATTGGCTTAGTTCTTTTATTTGTCCCAGGGATACTAGGAATCAATGGGATAGATTTATAGTGGCACAGCTAGAAGATGCAATAGACCTTGATAATGGTATGATGGCACAGCTTTTTCCTCTGTTGATGCTAGCTTGTTCCTTTTATGTTGTCAAGACTGGAAATTCCAAGTTGCAGAAGGTAGGTTTTCAATGATAGAGCTCATATGTCTTCAGAAACGTGTAAGATGCTTTTTGTTTGATGCATGTGCCTGGATACTTCTTTAATTGTGTTAGGGATACTTTTCCATTTGTCATTTTTTTTATTCAGCTTTCATCACTTATTATGATAAAGTATACCGAAGGTTGGATCCTCTGAAATAACTGCAGAAGTTTAACATTACTTGAAACGGGAACTTTGTTGTTTTCTCCATTAGGAGCAGCATCAATGATGATGCCAAACATTTGAAATCTGTTTGCATTAAATATTGTGGATTGATTTGGAAATTGATGGCCTTAAATAATTGGCGTGAATTATAGAAGTCATATCAAGTGTCAGGTCCTCTGTGGAATGATAAATGATTTGAATAGATTAGAAATCTTGCAGTGGAAACTCATGGTTTGAATGGGGTGAATTATCTATTTTGAATGGCCCTTTCAGATAGGAGATTGAAGGTATTGTAATAGTTTCAGTTTTGTGGAAAGGTTGTACATGCTGCTTATTTATATTTAAAAGGTATTGAATTGAAATGGTTAGCTTACATTTGTTGTCTGGATATGGGATTTCACTGACAGTCACAGATCGCGAGAGATTTACAAATATATATGCATGCATGATTATATTAACAATTCCAAAAAAACACAAACATGAAGAAACCTTTCTGCATAGGGTATTCCATCAAACCTTTTTTTGGCTCACTTCAATGTTACACTTTTTTTCCTTGCTTACCCGCTAACAACTACCTTAACAACGTATTATTGCACCTTCCTTAGGGCAATTGCTAGTTTACCCCTTCATAAATTTTGAAAAATTAAATATATTTACTTGAAACTAAAAAATTATATATTATATGAGTAGTCGAAGAAAAGTTTTGCCAACTAAAAATTTCATATATATATTATATGAGTGGTCAAAGAAAACTTTTGCCAACCAAAATAGTAATATATATTTGTGTAAATATATTGCAAATTAAAACAAATTAAACAAGTGGAATAAGCAACAAAGTTGCTTAGTACCTGCCTCCTAAGAAGAGATTGAAAATATATAGCAATAGGATAATTTTGCTATAAAAATA